>CM032330.1:8463063-8770415 GCA_019022515.1 Quercus aquifolioides | reverse complement strand
ATAGCCAAGGCCCACGCCGAGGAGGAAGAAATGGCCGAGGACAAAAGAAGCAAGTCCAAAGTACCCTGAAACGTCGCCGAGGACGATTCTGTCCTCGGCCAACTGAGATCACAGAAGGGAAGAGTGGCATGCCATCAAAGGCAGCCTCCCAAAGCATCCCAAGGAAAAGGACAGATACAATGGGTCAGCCATGAGAGCATGGTGGAAGAGCAATTCAAGGAGAAACTGTCACCTCCGCATTAAATGCCCACAACTAACGTCCTGGCCGCATTAATGAGGAAGTGACCCATGAACAGGGCTGCCTTGGTTGCTGCAACTCACAGGAGGTTTGGTAAGGTGGCTGATGGGACAAACACTCTAGTAGTGACTTGCATGACAAACAAATAGAGGGCTAAGATTAATTGGAAGGGGATATATAATGTAAGGAATCCTCTAGGAAAGAGGGGGGGAGTAAAAACAGAAAACATAGGAACAACTGGTATTGTCTTCGAAATCCTTGTAGCCAGACGCTGAAGAAATAGGAAGAACAACAAGCCCCTCAGAGGAGGGCCGAGGACAAACTTTCACGCTTTAGTCGACGTTCTGGTTATTCAGTCTACTGATAACTGTGTTTAGTTGTTGTAACCCTCACTTAGGCCTAGTTTTTTAACTCATTCTCTACAAATTCATTGTATTGGGCTAGTTGGGTCTGAGTCCACTCATCTAACAGAAGAAGTGTTCAAACCCAGTTCCTACAGTTATTATAAGATTCCTAAAAGTAAATCAAATATAGGGATTTCATGTCCAAAAAATCATAATCAATTTGTAATCAATTTAAACATGAGCATAGTTACATTCCCAAGTATCCAGATTCATAAGTATTATATTTCCCAGGAACTTGAATGTTGAGGGGCACATGTTAGATTTGTTGAACCAAGCACTTCATATTAAGCCCCACAGTCATCATTTTGTCGTCAAAACCACCACCCATATTATGTACTATCATTATTAATTGTGTTATTATACCAAGTTTGCAAGGAAAGTCACTAGTTTTGTTAAATTGTGTTGTCAATTAACTCTCAATATGTAATGATTAAAGAGTTCTTTTTTTTTTTTTAACCTTCCAAAATGTTGTATATTATTTACTAAATCATAAATCATTAACAAAATATTTAAATACAATGGGAGTTCGTGTTTGGCCATAGTTGGTTATGTGTGGGACAATAAGGGTCTGTTTGGATTGAGGGGAAAGGGAGGAAGAGTAGAGTAGAATTAGTTAAAAATATGCTAATTTTGGGTCAATTCTACTCTACTCCCCCTTCCTCCCTCCCTCTCAATCCAAATAGACCATAAGGTAATAAGAGAGTAATAATGTTCAAATCCAAAGTTATAGGAACAGAAATGAACAATTGAAATTTTGAGTTTAATTTATTCAACATGTCACAGCTACAAGGTTATCACTTATCACTGTTGATGATGCTGAAAAATCACCAGTGATTCACACGTTACTCGCACGCTCGAAACGTCACCTGCACAACAAAAAAGAGAAGACCTACAGAGAGCACCGGTGTGGTATTGGCCAAATACCCTCCGAAGGTTAAGTTAGATTCTTTTACAACTCCAGAGTGTTAGAAATGGTCAATTATGCGTACCTCGATTTGTGAAGGTATTGGAGCTTTTATAGTAGTCGAAGGTTTACCTCTTTTCCTTGGAGTCGAAGTCTTTTCCTTATAGGAATCCTCTTAAGTAATCCTAAACGTGATGGACAAGTCTTTTCCTTACAGAGAAAGTCTTCATTAATGCGCGCAGCTTCTGGAGTTCTCTTTATGCTAGGATTCTACTTACCTTAGGATTCTATGGTGTGCGCTGCAAGTATTCCCATCTAGGGTTTCTTGCTGCCACGTGGACAACTGATCCGTCCATGTTGTGCCCGTTCATGATGGATCCGTCTACAACAGGTCTTGCATGCAATGGACCCATCCTTCATCGGCCCATGGATGAGAAATCGTTAGGCCCACTCCACGGGGATCCGTCAACATATATTTTCCCTCTTCAACTGTCATTGGGAATACTGGTTTGTTGAATTGTATTATATGAAAACTAGCCTTTAAGCACGCACGTTATGCGTGCTCAGAGGTTCTTCTATTTTTTTAGATAAAAATTAATAATTTGCATTTATTATAATTTGGAAAAAAAATTTGAAACAAATAAAAATTTCAAACTATTAAAAATAGGTAATTGTAATTTCTTTTTTGAACTTGAAGGGAAAAAAAAAATCCTAAATTTTAGGAGTTTTCTTTTTGAATTCAAAATGAAATTTGTTATTTGTTATTTAACATTTATGACCCTATTTCTAAATGAAGTTATTCTTCATTAATGAGGGTATTTTTGAACCACATAAAAGTTCAATTCAAAGAAAAGAATCTTCTTATATAAAGTATAGATAAATGAATGTTAGAAATTTTGTAAATCTTTAAATATTCCATTTAAGTCATAAATTACCACACATGGAAATCCCATTGTGAAAAAAAAATCACCACTTTTAAAACAGTATCTATTCTATACCTCTCCCATTTTCTGTTAGTGTGTTTACACTTTATTTAAAATTTATATAATTTTTGTTTCATACTAAGAATCATATTTTATATTGGCTTCAAGATTTACCACAATGTCCATGGAAAATCCATATTCCCGAATAAGACTATATAGGCTCGACATTGATCCTATAGATAACTCCAAACTTGCACTGTCTTGGATGAATGCAATGATATTTCTAACGTCGGATTCTACATACCATATTCATTTGAATTTGTACCTGCATACAATTAAGAGTTTTTTTTTTTTTTTTGGGTAGAAAACAAATCAGAGTTGTAACTTCTATATATCACTGCATACCATTGGTGTCATGGTCACTCCACAAATATAAGTGTTTGTAGGGTGTGGAAGGTAAGGGCCAAAAATTAAGTTTTCAAGAGGAAACTTCACACACATATACATTTAAATTATGTTAGAGTATAATTTTTATCTTGTATAAAAATAAAAAATAAAATAAAATAACTTATTTAACTAGGAATATTACTAACATTAAACCAACAAGTTGCAGCAACCATGTTTCAAAGTCATAAACATACACATGACATGGAAATGGAATGCAAAATGATAATTTTTTTTTATATATATATATATATATATAAATTATGCATATCAAAAACTAATACTTGGTACAACACTTTAATTTGTATTTTAAAAATAAATTTGGGTTTTTGGGCTATCTTGAGATTGTTTTGTTTGCCACGGGTATAACAAAGCGCGTGAAGATGTGGACCCGACAAATCAATTCGACCAGAGTGTCAAACAAGCGACGGTTCCTAGGTGCCACGTTATGGAATAAGGACGGCGGAGATGGAGGCTTATAAACCAAAAATAAATTGCCAAGTGTTCCCTAATTACTATTCACAGTTCACAGATGTCAACAGTCAACAACACAAACTCAAATCAAATACTCAAGCAAGGCATGGCAATCCCAATAATAATAATAAAGTGGAAGATTCATTCAGCCGCCCTCTCACGTGTGACAGATATGATATATAGGGTTAATCTTACTTTAATCCAAATCAATTACTACTAATTATTAGGGTTTTAATAATCCAATAATCGATATCTGTAATGGCCTTTTTTTTTTGGGTCTTTTTTTAACTTTGAGGGAACATCTTTTGATTTGATTACTTAAAAAAATAATCTCATTTTGTTAGTCAAAAGATCACATTCTGTCACCTTTTTCTATGGATCTTCTATTTATTTTATTTAAATTATTCTTTGATATTGTTTTGAAGTTATACATTTCTCAATTTGATATTGTTTTGTGTTATACAAGACAACGTATTGGTGAATGGTGATCCTTATTGTAGGGTCACAATTTGTAGCTTAAGTCTAAAAGGTTTTGGGATATGAGCCCAGTGAGCCCAAAACAATGAATTTGTAGAGAATGAGTAAAAGAGCTGGGCCTTTCGCGAATGGGACAACGGCAAGTAAGGATTTGAACGATGAATAAATACAAGAAGACAATTAAAAATCAATCAAATAAACGTCCGAGGAGATCAATTATATATGGAATCAATATATTTTCGAAAGTTCACTCAGTTCTTAGTGCTACAATGATTCTTTTCTTCTCGTTTCTACTTTTCTTTTTCTGATCCCCCTCTTATGGGAGGTCTTTTACATTATATAGTTCCTTTCAAGCCATTCTGATCGTACACTTGTTAGCCATCCAAACCTTCACTTGAGTACATGTCCCATCCAACATTTTTTTTAGTTCTCTTTGCGTGGTGGTAGCTGATGTTGTATTGTTCAGGGGTCTTCTCCACATAAATGTGGCCAGAAAAGTTGATGCAGTGCATTTAATGCGATGGTAGCAGCTTTTCTTTTAGATATTTCTGAGTTCTTATCCTATTTGCAAGTGCCTGAAGTTCGCCCTTATTGTTGGCACCTCTTGGGAGGTTACCTTAACCACTGAAACGCTCGTCCGACCGGTATTCGTCATATCTGAGAAGTAGGTATTCCTCGGACTGCATTCTTACCTCCTTTCCTTGCGTGATTTCGAATTTTGGTGCCTCTTTCGATTGTTTTCTCCTCCTCGGTCATATCCACATCCTCGAATAGGGCCCAAGGCCCAGCATACAAATTTGGGCCCTTACCCCCACAATAGCCCCTCAAAATTTTAATTTTTCAATCGCATCTGAGGACAAAAAATGGGATTTTGATTTGCCTTAGAAATGGCGGTTAGAAATGTAAAAATACCTGGGTTTACACGTGTGGGAACACAGTTTTAGACGCTTCATCATTACTACTAGCATTTCGGGACTCGCAAAGCGCCATTAATTGCTCCAGGCGGCGTTTTGTCCTTTGCATCCAACGGGGGTGCATTAATCAAACGGCTGGTATTTTTCCACAAGGTTTGGATGGGATAACTCTTACCCACTTTCGCCTTTGATATAAAGTCTTGGAGGAGATCATCTCCCATTTACTTTGCGTATTCTTGAGCATTCCAGCGATCTCCAGCACTTTAACGCACAAAGCATCCTAAGTCACTAGGACTCCCCCGGTCGTGCTTCCAGTAATCCTTACGAGTTTTCTTTAAAAATTTCAGGGGTCGTAACATATCTTAGTTCGTGTAAGTTTTAATTTATTTAAACCTTCATTTTTCCCTCGGCCAATCTCCTCGGCCTTTGAATTTTCATTTCTCCACTCGTTGATTTTAGCAGCACCCTTTTAGTTAGTAAAAATGTTTAGATTTATGCATTTGGTGGACTCTCCTACCAAGATAGAGGCTTTTAAGGAAAAATATCATATACCCCAGGGAGTCAATCTACGATACTGTCCCACGGAACGAATAGAGACCGACCGAGAAGAAGGGGAAGTTGTTATCCCCATGATAGCCTTTATAGAAGGAGGGATGACCCTTCCTATAGGTCGGGTAACCAGGGATTACCTTTTCAACCATAGGTTATGCCCCCACCAATGCGCACCCAACCTATTCAGAATTCTAGGTAGCGTTGATGCTCTCAACGAGCATCTGGGTCTACAACTCACATGGCACGATGTGGTGCACATGTATGAGTGCCATTCCCAAAAAAACCGTTGGATACTATCTTAAATCCCGCTCGGACGTGGTAAGGATGATTTCATGCATACCCAAATCAAATAAGGATATGAAAGATGATTATCTTATAGCTTCAGGAGCGTGGCACGATGGCGTTCACTGTCCTGTCCGAGTGGGAAAGCCAGGTGGGATACCTTAGAGTTAGGCTCCTTAGTGATAAATTTGAGCTCAATCCCCCGACCTTGTTCTATTCCTTTCATTTTGATCTTTTTCGATTATGGATTTTAAATGTTTAACCATTTTTTCCCTCGGCTGCGTTTGCAGATAGAAGACACGTAGCCCCCAGGCTGAGCTTGACCAACGTACAGGCCCTCAATTATCTGCTGAGATCCGTGATCTTTGTAAGTACAGACAATCAATTACGGGTTGTATATTTAATATTGGATTTTAAGCCCCTCTCGGACACATTCCTGGACGTCGACAACGCTATAAGAGTAGGTGATCGGCGGATACATCGGATTAACGTGTCTCGGCCCAATTTCTTGGCACCAGACGATCTCCCACCTGTGCCATATCCAGTCCCAGAGGGTGTTCCTCTGGTTGCCCCCCCGATTCAGCAAGTTCCCTCCGGAGCAGCAGCGGCCGAAGAAGGTTGCCTCCTCTAGTTCCTCGCTCGAAGAGGAAATTGATAAATTTCAGTTTGAAGGAGAGGAAGCATAGGGAGTAGGAGCCATTGTAATTTCAAAGGCAGAGGAAGAACCGGATAGACACTCGAGTGTTCAGGCCCCCGCTCCTGTGATTACTTGCTTAGAGGACTCCTCGGACGAAGAATTGGAGGAAATGGCTCCAAAAACCGACAACAAAAGTTTAAAAGAACTTCTGAAGGGGAGGAATAAAGCGCCCACCCCACAAGAAGCCAACAAGTCTAAAACTCCAGTGAACCTTCCTCCTTCCCCTCCACAGCTTCCTGCCGATCCTGGGCTGAAACTAATCCCCGAACTGAGGAGGAAAAGGCAACACGAAGCCCTTGAGAAAGGCGAAGTGGGCCCCTCAAAGGGGAGTAAACTACAAAAAAGGGCCAAAGATCAGCGAAACAGAAGGTAATCTTCTATTGAAAGCTGAGAAGAGCCCTTGGAGGCAAATGTGCGCCGAGTGCAGCGCATCTAGTCTCCTAAGTTGGAGCTGGATGGTGCCCCCTTCCCCTGGGACACCTCAGTCAAGAACTTTCAAGGGGGGAAGGCAGGGCTTATAGCTGAGGCCTTGGAGCAGCCAATTCTCCTACCAAAAGATATAGACGCTTACATGCGTTTTAATCAACAGGAACTCTTCCTGTCCCTTAAAAGGGATTTAGCCATGGTAAGTAATTTGTGCGCACCAAAAACTGAAACCCGTTGGGCTGGACCTCACTTGGACTCACAACTTACTTGTATAGTGGGTTTGGAGTTCCTACACTGGGTCGTTCTAAACACCAAGGCTCGACTGAATCCCTTTCCTCTCCTCGGGGGTCAGAACTACTTCCTTACTCTGTTTTCTCTCTCTGTTTACACTCTTCCTTCCCTCAATTCTCCAACCCTTGTCTTCCCAAAACTTCTGGTATTTATAGCTCACGATGTAGTGGAGAGGTCATAACTACTCGCCAGTAAGTGCAACTGGCGGTCCAGTGTTATCGATCGTAAATGGGTGGTTAGGTGGGCATGGAAAGCGGTAAGGGTGGCGTTGGAACTTGGTTCCCACTTCCAGGTCAGTTCCCGGCAGCGGGGCCTCTCCGAGGGACTGCCGGGTAGGTACAGGCGGGGTGCTCCGCGAGCCGTGTGTTCATCACTACTCGGTAAGGGGCTTGCCGAGAAACGATGTAAAGGCAAAGCTTGGGCCTGCAGCCTACGTGGCTCGGGGTGGGCCGCTAGTTCGAGGCGGACCGGCCTCATGGGCCATATACCCAGGCCAGGGCCCAAAGCCCACTATGGGTCATGGTGCGGTGGCCGTACAATAGCCCCCCCTTGATTCGCTCCCCATCCCCGGGGGTGAATCAAGGACCGCGAGGGGTAAATGCCCGTTTGGGAAGTCGAAAGGTCAGTGCCCGGCCATGGAGGGGCGCATTAATGCGCGTCTCAAAAGACGCGTTTCGAATTGATTGACGGCCTAACCGCCATCATTGTCTGACGGTTCGTGAACCGAGGCGTCGCGCGTGGTTTAATTCTAGCGGATCATTAAATGTCTCTCTACTTCCCACGCCTATAAATAATCCTTCTAACCACTGACTCTCACTTTCGCATTCATCACCTTTCAGCATCTTTCTCTGCCGAGCATCCCTCTTTCGTGGTTCGTCTACTGGCCCAGAACACACTTCCTCCTTAGAGCCCACAGTAAGTTCCTTTCCCTCTTCTTGCTTTTTTAGTTCAGCCATTACAATCTATTCTTTGAGAATCACAGCATTTCTTTTCCCTTTTAAAAAAAAACAATACTCGTTCTGAAAGAAACATGAGTTACTCTTACCTCCTTTCCTCCGAGCATGCTCTGGCTAGATTTAGGGAAGCATATAACGTTCCTAGTGACGTAGATATTGCCTACTGCAATATGGGTGATATTGACATCCAGAGGCGCCGTGGCGAAAACATGGTGTTCTTCCCATTGATGGCCATTTTAGAGGGTGGGGTTAGGTTCCCGGTTGACCCCCTAATTCTTAGTACCCTTAGATTTTACGGTCTCTGTCCCGACCAACTCCCTCCCAACTTTTACCGGGTAGTGAGTTGCGTGAGTAGGCTTAATTAGTTGTACGGGTTGCAACTAAACCACTACGACATTAACCAGATGTATAGCCTGTGCGGCAATATCGAGTCTGACTATTACATAAAGACTAGGGATGTGAGGGTACGGCTTATTTCATGCCTACCAGATTCGAATCGTAACTTGGCTAAAGATTTTGTTCGGGTGAGCGGCAATCGGTTTGCCGAGGAGATCCCCTGTGCGTTTTCGCCGCGCGACGTTGGTCGGTGACTAACCCTTACTATTGTCTATTTTGACTTCGGCCTGGTCATGTAATTGTTAACCCTTATCTCCTTTGTGCAGAGGGCAAAAGATTCAAGCCGAACATCAGAGTGGTGCATGTTCGGGACCTGAACTTCGTTCTCAGGTCGGTGATCTTCGTACATACGGACGGACAACTCCGAGCGTCCCACCTCATCCTCCGTGTAAATCCCGTGTACTCAACTTGGCAGGCGTTCAGCCAAGCTTTGCTAGTTGACAGCCCTCTTCTTTCATATATCGACGTCCGGCACGCAAACTTCTTCCCCCCAAGGCTAACCGTAGGTGAGGCGCGTGATCTTGGTCCCCGGTATATTTGTTCAGACGAGCGACCGCCCATCTGCGACGAATCAGCCGAGCGCGTATCTGCCGAGCGTAAGAGACGCGCCCACGAGCAAATCCAGCAAGAAGCTCCTGCTCAGCCTGAAAGAACCGTAGAGCCCGGGGCACCTGTTCGAGAAGGGGAGGGTGTAGCCGCAGAACCGACAGACTCTTCGAAAACAGGATCCGATCAGGGTAACGCAATGGTGGCCAGGAGGAAGATGACAATAGACCGCTTTGTCCCGAGTGCCCGGCGAACCGGGCAATAACAACAAACACCCGCCCGAGATGCTTCCCCTCCCGCTGCCCCACCGACCCGAGTTCGAAAGAGGGCGCGCACCACCGATCATACTCAGACGGGCTCGGGCAATGTGCCCACCCGACCCTCGGCCGGTATCGTCATCCGGGAACCGGTAGCGCAAACCGGGATAGACCTGGCGTCTACTTCCCGGGCTCCGGCAGCATGGCGACCCTCCTTCCAACTTGGCGGCGAGCCTCTTCCGTCGACGGCCAGTGCCCGAGTGTGGGACAAGGGGCATGGAGGCTGCGTGGCGCAGAGTCTGGCGCGCGGCATCCTCTTGCCCGAGGACTTGCACGCCTTCACGGAATCGACGGATGAGTCTTTGGGGAGACGTTTGCAGTGGCACACCATAGCGGTAACTGTTTCACTTTTCTTTATGATTCTCGGTTTCCCTTTCGCTTGTGTATGTGTTCTTTCCATTTTACCTTACAAAGTGAATACTGTGTGGCCAGGCCGCGCAAATGTCATATGTTGTGGACGGGAGGATGAAGGAGCTGGCCGAGGACATTGAGCGGGAAAAAGCTCAAAAGGACGTCGCCGAGGCCACGGCAAAGGAGCAGTCGAAAATTGCCGAGGAGGCAAAGGACAAAATTGCTACGGCCGCAAAGGCCCAGGCTCTTGCCGAGACGAAGTGTGAGGAATTGGAACTCCAATTGGGAGGCACCGAGCTCAAATTGGCGGAGGCTCAGAGCTTGAATACCATGCTGGAAGGGCAGTTGGCTGGCTCGAAAGTGGCGCTGGAGGCTTGTGAGAACAAGTGGTATAACGAGGGGTTCGTGGACGCCGAGAATTCAGCGGAACCTATCATTCGCCAGGCCCACAGGCTCGGATATGAGGAGGGTTGGTTCGCCGCTCTTCAAGCCCTGGGGATTCCCGAGGATTCTCCGTTGAGGGATCGCAGCAAGATCCCCTTCCCGAGCATCCCCAACACCGAGAATCCTGCGCCCCTTGTCATTGACGAGGAAGAGACCTCCAGCATGAGGGAACTGGTGAACGCCATTGATTCTCATGCAGTGCCGACCGACATGGAGGGGACCAGCCAACCCCATGCCGGGGACCGAACCGGGGAGGACATCCAGCCGCCAACTCCTCACGCCGACCAACACTCCCAAGAGGACGCATCCTCCGCTCATGCGGCGGACATCTAAAGTTGAAAGCCAGCCCTTCTTTGTTTTTCCTTTGTTTGAGAACTTTAGATAAGCGGAATTGCCTGTCACCGGGATGTGGTGACAAGATAACTTCTTTATGTTGTGTTTTCTTTGTTTCGGGTTGCCGGGTTTCGGCAACATAACGCTAATTTAAGTTTCACGTTTTAATATGAATGCTTTACTGTGTTGCTCGTACTTATTTACTGAGTAATGAATTCTTGTTGGTTGCCTTTTTGTTGTGTTGTGTTCGACCATGTAAGGCCTTCACGTGCTCGGTGATAGGATCGATCGAACCGAGGGTCAAGCTTTCGTCCTTAGAACAAAAGAGGCTAAGAGTTCAACCTGCTCGGTGATTAGGGTCGAACCGAGAGTCAGGTTTCCGTCCTTAGAATTAATCATTCAGGTTTCCACCTGCTCGGTTACAGGATCGGACCGAGGGTCAGGCTTCTGTCCTCGAAACGAAGAGGCTAAGAGTTCAACCTGCTCGGTGATTAGGGTCGAACCGAGAGTCAGGTTTCCGTCCTTAGGATTAATCGTTCAGGTTTCCACCTGCTCGGTTACAGGATAGGACCGAGGGTCAGGCTTCTGTCCTTGAAACGAAAAGGCTAAGGTTTCCACCTGCTCGGTGATAGGGATCGAACCGAGGGTCAGGCTTCTGTCCTTGAAACGAAGAGGCTAAGGTTTCCACCTGCTCGGTGATAGGGATCGAACCGAGAGTCAGGTTTCTGTCCTTAGAGTGAGTCGTTCAGGTTTCCACCTGCTCGGTGATAGGGATCGAACCGAGGGTCAGGCTTCTGTCCTTGAAAAGAAAAGGCTAAGGTTTCCACCTGCTCGGTGATAGGGATCGAACCGAGAGTCAGGTTTCTGTCCTTAGAGTGAGTCGTTCAGGTTTCCACCTGCTCGGTGATAGGGATCGAACCGAGGGTCAGGCTTCTGTCCTTGAAACGAAGAGGCTAAGGTTTCCACCTGCTCGGTGATAGGGATCGAACCGAGAGTCAGGTTTCTGTCCTTAGAGTGAGTCGTTCAGGTTTCCACCTGCTCGGTGATAGGGATCGAACCGAGGGTCAGGCTTCTGTCCTTGAAACGAAAAGGCTAAGGTTTCCACCTGCTCGGTGATAGGGATCGAACCGAGAGTCAGGTTTCTGTCCTTAGAGTGAGTCGTTCAGGTTTCCACCTGCTCGGTGATAGGGATCGAACCGAGGGTCAGGCTTCTGTCTTCAGAACGCATCGGCTAAGAATAAACATTACTCGGTGAATGGGATCGAACCGAGAATTTTGGTTAGAACAGTGCAGATCTGCATGAAAAACATCATTAGTACAACTAACAAAATATATACAACATGTCGCGGTTAACTCTATGCTCGGAGAATCGCCCATTAATGATAGTACTTCTTCAGATTATGGACGTTCCATGGTCGGGGAAGTTGCCTCTCGTCCAGGTCTTCCAAGAAATAAGCCCCGGCGCCGACCACAGCCGTGACCCTATAGGGTCCCTCCCATGTCTGTGCCAATTTCCCGGCACTAGTGTCTCGCATGTTGCCCACGGCTCTTCTGAGAACCAAATCCCCGGAGACGAACTCCCTCGTTCTAACGCCTCGGTTGTATCTCTGGGCGAGCTTCTGCTGATATTCCGCGAGCCGTATCGTCACCATCTCGCGGTACTCTTCCACCTTGTCCAAATACCCTACCATCATTTCGTCGTTTTGGGCTCGATCGAAACCCGCTACTCGCGCACTGCACAGATTCACCTCGGTAGGGATCACGGCTTCCGCTCCGTACGTGAGAGAGAAAGGGGTTTCCCCGGTGGACCGTCTAGGAGTGGTGCGGTAGGCCCACAAGACTTTGGGAAGTTCCTCGGCCCAGTTTCCCTTCGCTCCCTCCAGTCTTTTCTTCAGCCCATTCACAATCACCTTATTCACGGCATCGGCCTGACCGTTGCCCTGTGGGTAAGCAGGAGTTGAGTACCTGTTCTTGATGCCGAGACCACTGCAAAACTCTCGGAACGCCCGGCTGTCAAACTGTAGCCCGTTGTCAGATACGATAGTGTTCGGCACCCCGAACCTGGTGATGACATTTTTCCATATGAATTTCTTCACTTCCACATCCCGTATGTTGGCCAACGCTTCCGCCTCCGCCCACTTGGTAAAATAGTCGATGGCCACCAAAACGAACTTTCGGCCGCCTGTCGCCCTAGGGAACGGGCCGATGATGTCCAGCCCCCATTGCGTAAATGGCTAAGGACTGCTGATCGGGTTCAGGTGGCCCGCGGGCTGATGGATCAGTGGGGCGTGCTTTTGACAATGCTCACACTTTAGCACATACTCGGCGGCGTCTTTCTGCATCTGAGGCCACCAAAACCCCTGAGTCATTGCTCGGTACGCCAATGAACGTCCCCCGACATGGCCGCCGCACACCCCAGAGTGGAGCTCCGCCAAGAGCTCGCTCACACTCTCCGGGCGTAAGCACAAGAGGTACGGCCCTCCGAAGGACCTTCGATACAAAGTCCGGTCTTCTGCCAACCAATACTGAGGAGCCATCTTGCGGATCTTGATGCCCTCCTTTTCGTCACTCGGCAGTCGGTCGTCGGCCAGATAGTCGATAATGGGGTCGATCCAGCACGTGGCGGGGGCTGCAATGACCGTGACACTGATCCCTGTAGATCCCGAGCTGCTCACTACGCTGACGCTCGGTTCCGAAATAAGCTCGACTTTGATCTGTCGTGGTATCCCCTCGGCTACCGAGGACGCCAGCGTGGCTAGGGAGTCCGCGTGTCTATTCTGGGTTCGGGCTATGTGGAAGACTTTCACCGTGTTGAAGCTGGTCATAACTAGCCTTGCTTATTCTAGGTATGCTTTCATCCGGGGATCTCGGGCTTCAAAACTGCCTTGCACCTGATTAACCACCAGACGTGAATCCGAGTATAGCTCAATATCCCGAGCCCCCAGGTTCAAAGCTACCTTCAGTCCGGCCAGGAAGGCCTCGTATTCCGCCTCGTTGTTGGATGCCCTGAAACTCAATCTAAACGAGTGTTCTAGCCGTATTCCTTCGAGGCTAATCATAACAACTCCTGAACCGGCACCCGTGGAGCTCGACGCGCCGTCCACGAATATCTTCCACGGTCGAGCCTCCAGTCGGCAAACCATCCCCCCCTTCTCTCTGGGCGAAAACTCAGCGATAAAGTCCGCAAGGACCTGGCCCTTCACCGAGCTTCGAGGCCTGTACCGTATGTCGAAGGAACCGAGTCGAGTCCCCCATTTGGCTATACGGCCCGTGAAATCAGACCTCTTCAATAACGACTGTAATGGGTACGCGGTCAAGACGTGCACGATGTGAGCTTGGAAATAGTGCGGTAACTTCCTTGTGGCGTGTATCAGGGCTAGTACTATTTTCTCCAAGGGCAAGTACCTTGTCTCGGCGTCGATAAGAGTTTTGCTGATGTAGTATACGGGTTGCTGGATCCCTTTGTCCCTTAGCAGCACAGCACTCACGGCGTGCTCGGATACCGCCAGATACATGAATAAATCCTCACCTGCCTCCGGTGCCGCAAGCATGGGCGCTCGTGCTAAATAAATCTTCAGATCCATAAAGGCCTTTTCGCA
Source organism: Quercus aquifolioides (assembly GCA_019022515.1). NCBI lineage: Eukaryota > Viridiplantae > Streptophyta > Magnoliopsida > Fagales > Fagaceae > Quercus > Quercus aquifolioides. The sequence goes on along the minus strand of CM032330.1, from coordinate 8,756,447 downwards.
CTCCTCGCTCCACCGAAATCCTGTCCATTTCTTCAGCAGCTGGTAGAACGGTCGGCAGCGATCTGCGAATTTTGAGATGAACCGGTTAAGGGCAGCCAGCATCCCGGTTAGTATCTGCACTTCCTTCGGGTTGCTCGGTGGCTTCAGTCTTCTCACAGCTTCTATCTGGTCGGGGTTGACTTCAATTCCCCGTGTACTGATCAGGTACCCCAAGAACTTCCCGGCCCCTACGCCAAACGCGCACTTCTCCGCATTAAGGCGCAATTTGTGTCGTCGGAGAGCCTCGAAAACCTCCAGGAGGTCTCCCATATGCAGGGCTTCCTGTTTGCTCTTAACCACCATGTCGTCGATGTACACCTCGACCGTGCGCCCTATCTTGTCCCGGAACATTCTTGTCATCATTCGTTGGTAAGTGGCCCCGGCGTTCTTCAGTCCGAAGGGCATCCTTGTGTAGTGGTAATTTGCCTCCGGGGAAATGAACGCCGTTTTCTCTTGATCCTCGGGTGCCAGGGCGATCTGGTGATACCCTTGGAAAGCGTCCAGAAAGCTCATCCTCGGGTGCCCACATGTGGCGTCCACCAGCTGATCAATCTTCGGCACGGGAAAACGGTCTTTCGGGCAGGCTCTGTTCAGATCGGTGAAATCGACGCAGACCCTCCACTTGCCGTTCTTCTTCTTCACTACCACGGTGTTCGCCAACCAATCCGGGAAGATGATCTCCCGAATCACCCCCGCCTCCTTCAATCTCTGAACTTCCACTTTTACTGCCTCGGAGTGGTCCCAGGCTGATCTCCTCGGCCTCTGCTTTTTAGGGATCAATGAGGGGTCAACTCCAAGTCTATGCACGATGAATTCGGGATCCACCCCGGGCACCTCGTACGGACTCCAAGCAAATACTTCCACATTCCGTATTAGGAGCAGCAACATCTCTACTTTTTCTCGGTCCTCCATGCTCTCCCCTATTTGGAAGTACTTGTCCGTATCCGGCAACACCTTCACCCTCAGCATGTTCTCGACGCGCGCGACCTCCGGCGGGCCCTGTAATTGCTATAAAGGCGTCCCCGATGACGAACATTTGGGATCTGCCTGACCCTCCCGGTCGGTTTGCTCCTTCCAATCGACCATGGCGATCAAACATTGCCTGGCCGCCTGCTGACTTCCTTGTATCACCGTGACACCATAATCAGTATGAAACTTGACCCTCATGTGCAGAGTGGACGGTACAGCCCCCATTGCATGTATCCATGGCCTCCCTAGAATCGCCGTGTAGGGGGAGTACGAGGTAACTACGAAGAAGCTTACCATCACCTCCTTGCCCCCCATGTTCACGGGCAGAAAGATTTGCCCCTCGGGCGCCACCATCTTCCCATCGAACCCAACCAGGGGAGTGTTGTACTTCGACAGGTCCTCATTCCTCAACCCGAGCCCCCTGAATAGGTCCGGGTACATAACATCCGCTCCGCTTCCCTGGTCTATCATTATTCTCTTCACAACGAAGCCGCCAACCCTTGCCGTTACTATCAATGCGTCGTCGTGCGGCTGAATGGTTCCTTCTAAATCACTGTCGTCGAAAGAGATCGGCTCTCGGGTAGGTCTGATCTTCTTCGCGGCAGGCGGCACGCCCGTACTCCCCTCTACCGATATCACCGTCAGCACCTCCTTCCCTCTTGCCGTCGAAATGCCCCTCGGGGCGACGTGGATGACATCAATTATCCCAAGAGGGGGCGGAAGGGGATTCCCTCTGTGTGGGGCGCCATGCCCTGTTCCTCTATCCCCGGCGTCTGTCACAAAATCCTTGAGGTGCCCTGCTTTAGCCAGCTGCCCGAGATGGTCCCTTAACACTCGGCACTGCTCGATAGTATGCCCCCGGTCTTTGTGGTAGGTGCAGTATAGGTTCTGATTCCTCCTAGAGGGGTCGCCAGCCATCCGGTTCGGCCATCTGAAGTAGGGCTCGTGCTTGATCTTATCCACGATTTTATGCACGGGCTCTTTGAACGTCACGTTCACCTCCCCTGCTGGTGCTACTGGCCCTTGAATCCTCAAATTTCCCCGTGCCCTCTGTTGAAAGCCGCTCAACCGAGGAAGATCAGTCACCTGTGCTTTGCCTTTGCTCTGTATCTTATCATCTTCCAACCGCTTGTACTCCTCGATGCGCCTCATCAGCTGCCTCATATCCTTGGGAGGCTTCTTAGTTAATGATTCTCTCAACCCCGAGTCGTCAGGCAATCCCAATCTGAAAGTGCTCGCTGCAATCTTCTCGTTCCCTCCGCCAATCTCGTTGTATAGCTCCCAGTACCGGTTAGCGTAATCTCGGAGGGTTTCCTCTGTCCTCATCTTCATAAACAGCAGCGCGTCCACCGGTTGCTGCTCCCGGCTACACGTCACAAAACGGGAACCGAACTCCTGTATTAGCTCGGCGAAACTGTGAATGGAGCCCTTGCGCAACCCGTTGAACCACCTTAAGGCCGTGGGACCAAGGCTGGAGGGAAAAACCTTGCACATCAGAGCGTCATTGCGGGTATGCAAAGACATCATCTGGATATAGTGGCTGACGTGCTCTACGGGGTCTGTTTTCCCACCATACGAATTGAACGGCGGGCGCGTGAATCTGTCCGGCATCGGTGCTCGCTCAATATCTGCTGAGAATGGTGACCGAGCCGCCCTGCGCAATGCACGGCTCATAGCATCCATGGCCGTATTCCTCGGCCGTCCCTCTGGAGACTCCGAGCCCCGATTCCCGTATTCCCGCGACCGAGAGCGATTTCGCCGCCGGTGAGACTCTGCTGAATGGGAGCGGTCTCGGCGGTGACGGGACTCCCTCGAGTGCGAGCGCTCCCTGTGGTGGCGGGATCCTGATTGATTCGATCCCATCCCGCGTCTTTCTTCCTCGGCGCCTGGCCTTCTCTCTCGGTCGTCTTGACCGGCTCGGCGGCGCTCGTTTCGTGCTTCCAACTCCAGGTCTTGTACTAACCTCCGCAGCCGCTCAAGCTCTTCATCCCTGACGTCGTGCTGCCTTTACCGGGAAGCATGGGATGCCGTTCTCCCCGTTTGATACGACCCTTCTCCAAGGCCAGACCGTTCTTCCAGTTGCTCGTGAAACGGATCCTCGCGTCTCTTCTGCCTCTGTTCCCGCCAGGTGGAGCCCTTGGAAGACCCTGCCGAGCCACTCTCGGCGTTACCTCCAGACATCTTTCCTGGGTACGAGTCTCAGTGGAACCACTGCTTAGTAGGATTCCCCACAGACGGCGTCAATTGTGCGCACCAAAAACTGAAACCCGTTGGGCTGGGCCTCACTTGGACTCACAACTTACTTGTATAGTGGGTTTGGAGTTCCTACACTGGGTCGTTCTAAACACCAAGGCTCGACTGAATCCCTTTCCTCTCCTCGGGGGTCAGAACTACTTCCTTACTCTGTTTTCTCTCTCTGTTTACACTCTTCCTTCCCTCAATTCTCCAACCCTTGTCTTCCCAAAACTTCTGGTATTTATAGCTCACGATGTAGTGGAGAGGTCATAACTACTCGCCAGTAAGTGCAACCGGCGGTCCAGTGTTATTGATCGTAAGTGGGTGGTTAGGTGGGCATGGAAAGCGGTGAGGGTGGCGTTGGAACTTGGTTCCCACTTCCAGGTCAGTTCCCGGCAGCGGGGCCTCTCCGAGGGACTGCCGGGTAGGTACAGGCGGGGTGCTCCGCGAGCCGTGTGTTCATCACTGCTTGGTAAGGGGCTTGCCGAGAAACGATGTAAAGGCAAAGCTTGGGCCTGCAGCCTACGTGGCTCGAGGTGGGCCGCTAGGTCGAGGCGGACCGGCCTCATGGGCCATATACCCAGGCCAGGGCCCAAGGCCCACTATGGGTCATGGTGCGGTGGCCGTACATAATTTATCTCATTTCTCTAAATAAATCGTTGATTGTCTTTAATCATCTTCTTTTCTTTTTATTTTACACTAAACTTTTCAATTCGGCGATGTAGATTACCCAACAGGTTTATGTGGCCGAAGAGTGGAATAAAGAGGCTCGCAATATAGCCAAGACGGAGGCCCATCACCGGTCCGAGGTAGAAAAAACCTTGGGTAGCCTCAAGGAAGAGCAGGCCCAGCTTTCTAAGAATCTCAAAGAGGCCATTCAATAAAGGGACAGTGCTAATGCTGGCCTCAAGACGGTGGAAAGGCAGGCCGAAGAACAACGCAAGCAGCTGCATTTTACTGAAATCAATCTAGTTACAGAGAGGTAGTTTATGAAAGATCTTTATGCCGAGCTTCAAAGGATTAAGGAGGATGCTCAGCTGGCCAAAGAGGCAGCTGAGGCTGAGAAACAAGCGTCGTACAAATTGGGGGTGGAGGAGACTCAAACCAGACTTACAGAGGAACTCCCTGTAGTGTGCAGGGACTACTGCGCTATCTCTTGGGGTAAAGCCCTAGATGCTGCAAGAGTTCCTGCTTACTCGGTTTTGAGATGACCTGAAAGCATTTACTACGATCCCGAGATTTATGAGGTGCACATCTGCCTCTAGAGGCTCTTCTCGGCTTTCAACAAAAGATGACCTTCTGTTTCGCTGATCTTTGGCCGTTTTTCGGTGTTTACTCCCCTTTGAGGGGCCCACTTCGCCTTCCTCAGGGGCTTTGTGTTGCCTTTTCCTCCTCAGTTCGGGGACTGGTTTCAACCCAGGATCGGCAGGAAGCTGAGGAGGGTGAGGAGGAAGGTTCACTGGAGTTTTAGACTTGTTGGCTTCTTGTGGGGTGGGCACTTTATTCCTCCTTTTCAGAAGTTCTTTTAAACTTTTGCTGTTGGTTTTTGGAGCCATTTCCTCCAATTCTTCGTCTGAGGAGTCCTCTAAGCAAGTAATCACAGGAGCGGGGGCCTGAACACTCGAGTGTCTATCCGGTTCTTCTTCTGCCTCTGAAATTACAATGGCTCCTACTCCCTGTGCTTCCTCTCCTTCAAACTGAAATTTGTCAATTTCCTCTTCGAGCGAGGAACTAGAGGAAGCAACACCTTCTTCGGCCGCTACTGCTCTGGAGGGAACCTGCTGAATCGCCCGGGGGGGGGGGGGGGGCAACCAGAGGAACACCCTCTGGGACTGGATATGGCACAGGTGGGAGATCGTCGGGTGCCAAGGAATTGGGCCGAGACACGTCAATCCGACGTATCCGCCGATTACCTGCTCTTATAGCGTTGTCGACGTCTAGGAATGTGTCCGAGAGGGGCTTAAAATCCAATATTAAATGTACAGCCCGTAATTGATTGTCTGTACTTACAAAGATCTCGGATCTCAGCAGATAATTGAGGGCCTGTACGTTGGTCAAGCTCAGCCTAGGGGCTACGTGTCTTCTATCAGCGAACGTAGCCGAGGGAAAAAATGGTTAAACATTTAAAATCCATAATCGAAAAATATTGAAATGAAAGGAACAGAACAAGGTTGGGGGATTGAGCTCAAATTTATCACTAAGGAGCCTAACTCTAAGGTATCCCACCTGGCTTTCCCGCTCGGACAAGACAGTGAACGCCATCGTGCCACGCTCCTGAAGCTATAAGATAATCATCTTTCATACCCTTATTTGATTTAGGTAGGCATGAAATCATCCTTACCACGTCCGAGCAAGATTTAAGATAGTATCTAGCGGTTTTTTTGGGAATGGCACTCATACATGTGCACCACATCGTGCCATGTGAGCTGCAGACCCAGATGCTCGTTGAGAGCATCAACGCTACCCAGAATTCTGAATAGGTTAGGTGCGCATTGGTGGGGGCATAACCTATGGTTGAAAATGTAATCCCTGGTTACCTGACCCATGGGAAGGGTCATCCCTCCTTCTACAAAGGCTATCATGGGGATAACAACTTCCCCCTCTTCTCGGTCAGTCTCTATTCGTTCCGTGGGACAGTATCGTAGATTGACTCCCTGGGGTATATGATATTTTTCCTTAAAAGCCTCTATCTTGGCAGGAGAGTCCACCAAATCCATAAATCTACCCATTTTTACTAACTAAAAGGGTTCTACTAAAATCAATGAGTGGAGAAATGAAAATTCAAAGGCCGAGGAGACTGGCCGAGGGAAAAATGAAGGTTTAAATAAATTAAAACTTACACGAACTAAGGTATGTTATGACCCCTGAAATTTTTAGAGAAAACTCGCAAGGATTACTGGAAGCACGACTGGGGGAGTCCTAGTGACTTAGGATGCTTTGTGCGTTAAAGTGCTGGAGATCGCTGGAATGCTCAAGAATACGCAAAGTAAATGAGAGATGATGTCACACCCCGAACCCAAAAAGGTCCAAGGCATGAAAAAGACATCTCAAAGAACCTGTAGATTTTCCTTTTTGACAAACCAATCCACATAAATCATAACAAGAACCAACATTGAGAATTATCATAATAATTTCATTAAATAAACTCTCAAAATAAGTCAGAGCTCTAAGCAATAATTACAAGGACTACTGGCCACAAAAGAATAGAGGTCTGAATAATTAATTACATATCACGGCTTGTCCCATCAGTGGAAATAACATCACAACCACTTTAATATACAAAAGAATAAGTCAAGCCTATTCTAAGATTTATACCATCTAATATACCCATTACAAAAGTTCAGCCTCCATCAGTAGTTAGTCTAACTACTATTAGCCACCCAAAAAGCTGTCTCAAAAGACTGTTGCCTACTCTGAAAAGATTATAAAGTAATGGAATGAGACAGAGCCCAGTAAGTAGCATATTTAATGGGGGTGGGGGAAATGCAAATTTCATCTTCAATAATAATAGTATGACAAGAATTATTTAATAATGAAACACAAAGTTTCTCAAAGTAAAATATCTTGAAACTATACATTATAATCTGTGAGCATCAACAATGTAATCTCCAAAGTCATAATATCTAACATAAGATAAATTATCCCAAATCTACCATACTACCACATAAACCGGTCAGGGGATCCACCCATTCACAACTGGCATGATATTGTCCTCTCTGGTATGCAGACTCTTGGCCCCATGGACAGCAGCCTCACCCATACCCTCAAGGTTTTTCTCTCCCCCCATGGGCAGCAGGGAGAGCGCGTCAAATAGGACCTCTCTTGCATGTGGTCTCTTGGCCCCATGGACAGCAGCCTCACCCACACACAATCAAGGAACCTCTTCCCCCCATGGACAGCAGGGAAGAACGCGTCATCCAAAGTAAAAGGGCACTGACCTTGATTTGATTTCGTTGTCACAAAGACTACGGAAACCAAATCGGGTGATCACCGGGAAATCACACATGGCATGGTTTTAAAACAACATAAACTCACAGGTTACATTACTTTGAAACACATAGTTTATATCTAGGTAGTTTCAGAAAACCTTAAATAATCTAACTTCTACAAAGTTTGTAAGGTTTTCAACTTCATTCTTGTCAACAAGATTTTCTATCAATTTCCCAAGTACTAAGACAAGATAAGCATCTTAAATATTCTAATGCACCATAAAATCCAAGATTTTCTTATCAAGATTAAATAAAAGATGCTCATTTATCCATATCACAAATTCATGCATTTCCCCAAATGCAATACCAAATATGATGCTCTTTTCATATATAATAATATATAATAGGGTCACAACACAATGCTTTTATGAAAACATATATCCATATATAATTTTCTAAAATGTATTTGACCCAAAATATAACATTTACAAAACATGGTTATTTTCCAAAATCCCATTAAAAGCTACTTACCTCGCAACCGCAAAATCCTAATTCTCCAAGCTCCAAGGAGATTAGCTAGAACCTAACAATATCAAGTAAACCTATCACAATAAGTACAAAACTTGAAATTGCATCTAACCACAATTTAGGAATTTGCCAAATAATCACTTAATTAGGCAAGCCTAGTATTTAACCCCATCAATAATAATATATTTCACTTCCCTAGTTCTTCAACAAATTGATTCACAAAGTATAAACTCCAATTTATAGAGTTAACCCATTTAATATAATCTCCAACGTTATGACTAACTTCCATAAATTTTGCACTACATTACCAAGAGACCCATGTAAGCAAAATCAACATATCCTCCAAGACAAGAATTTAGAACTTCAACTAACTCCAAATAAACCCAATGGCAATGGAAAAATTAAATTCACAAACCATCACATGCTATAGCTTAAAACCCCCAAATTTCCACCATACATAAACCTTAATTAGCCATCAATAGCACCAAAATATATATCCACTCATCAAATAATTCCACAAATACCTAACCCATACATAGAAACACATAAATATCACTACCAATGCTCATAACTCACAAGAGTATCATTATTAAGGCTTAGATAAAAATATAACCTTAAGCAAAGATGCAAAACCCACAAAAAGATGAGAAATTTTTGTTACCTCAAATAAAATGATGAAGATGCTTTGAGGTTCCTAAGTATTTTTCCGGTGATCTTGCCGGAAAAATGATGGTGAAATAGTGTGGTTTGGAGTGGAGGCTGGCGGGTGAGTGTGGAGCTGTGTGTGCGTTTCAGTAAGGAGAAAAGAGAGAAATGAGAGAAAGAAAGGAATGAGCCGGCCAAAAGAAGAGATAAGGGGGAGTGGGTGGTAGTGGGGTTAGGTGGGCTTGGCACGTGGGAACACAAAAAAATTTGATTTTGAAATTTTTTTTTTTTTTTTTTTTTTTTTTTTTTTTTAAAACTCACGGGATGTTACAGATGATCTCCTCCAAGACTTTATATAGAAGGCAAAAAGTGGGTAAGAGTTATCCCATCCAAACCTTGTGGAAAAATACCAGCCATCTGATTAATGCACCCCCGTTGGATGCAAAAGACAAAATGCTGCCTAGAGCAATTAATGGCGCTTCGCGAGTCCCGAAACGCCAGTAGCAATGATGAAGCGTCTAAAACTGTGTTCCCACACATGTAAACTTAGGTATTTTTACATTTCTAACCCCCATTTCTAAGGCAAATCAAAATCCCATTTTTTCTCCTCAGATGCGATTGAAAAATTAAAATTTTGAGGGGCTATTGTGGGGGTAAGAGCTCAAATTTGTATACTGGGCCTTGGGCCCTATTCGAGGATGTGGATATGACTGAGAAGGAGAAAACAATCAAAAGAGGCACCAAAGTTCAAAATCACGCAAGGAAAGGAGGTAAGAATGTAGTCCGAGGAATACCTACTTCTCGGATACGACGAATACCGGTCGGACGAGCATTTCAGTGGTTAAGGTAACCTCCCAAGAGGTGCCAACAATAAGGGCGAACTTCAGGCACTTGTAAATAAGATAAGAACTTAGAAATATCTGAAAGAAAAACTGCTACCACCGCATTAAATGCACTGCAACAACTTTTCTGGCCGCATTTATGTGGAGAAAACCCCTGAATAGTACAACCTCAACTACCACCACTCATAGAGAACTAAAATAAAATGTTGGATGGGACACGTACTCAAGTGAGGGTTTGGATGGCTAACAAGTGTACGATCAGAATGACTTGAAATGAACTATATAATGTAAAAGACCTCCCATAAGAGGGGGATTAGAAAAAGAAAAGTAGAAACGAAAAGAAAAGAATCACTGTAGCACTAAGAACTGAGTGAACTTTCGAAAATATATTGATTCCATATATAATTGATCTCCTCGGACGTTTATTTGATTGATTTTTAATTGTCTTCTTGTATTTATTCATCGTTCAAATCCTTACTTGCCGTTGTCCCATTCACGAAAGGCCCGGCTCTTTCACCCACTCTCTACAAATTCATTGTATTGGGCTCACTAGGCTCATATCCCAGACCTTTTAGACTTGGACTACCAATTGTGACCCTACACTTATATATATTGATTGGGTTTTCTTTCATCCATATGAAAATGATAAGGTATTCATTTGTAACTTATTAATGTAATAGTTGGGAAAACAGACTATTTTATAACATTTTTCAATTATATAAAAATTAAATATGAAATGTTGTTAAATTATTCATATGATAAACTGTTTTAATACTTATATAAAACTCTAGTTGATATAATACTTGTAATAGGACAAGAAAAGAACTCTTTTTCACCCAAAAATTTAAAATTGGTATTCTAAATAGCATTTCTAAAATAAATGCAAAAGGATTTGTTTGTGATTGTTATTATCATTTAAATATATTATTTTAAATGATGGAATTTTTCTTCAACCAAATTATTCACGTAAGATATTTAAATAATTATATGGCCACGTGATTAAAGTATACATGGATAATTATATGAATCTCTGTCAATCTTTCTAATCGTGGAATATTAGCTCTAATAACATATGTTAAATATACTAAAAATAGATGCGGAGGAGAAAGCAAAAAATAGAGAACATATGAACACGAGGGTTGCATGGTTCAACCTAAGCCTAAATACTTACGTCCACAGAGTAAACTTAATGACTACATTTTTATTATATGAGAATGTGGTATAAATTTTGTGTTACAATGAACCCAACTCATACTCATATATAGTAAGCTAATCAGTCCTAGGAAAACATTATAACTATGGTTAATAGACTTTTAATACAAATATGAGACTTAGCTATTGTAGTTGTACTCTGGTTATGTAATGTATTATAAACCCGGTTTAAAATATTATTATTACTATTTTCGTGTGTGTTTTAATAAGTATTACTGTTTACTAAAAAAGAAAAAAGAAATAGAATTGGGCTTGAGTCAATGCTAGAGGGGTAATGTATCTCTAACATTAATAAGTTTGAACTTTTATCTTATTTATTATAACAACAATTATTTACAAAACATGTGATAATAAACAAACTAGACTGCTTGTGAATGATATACCAAAATCATCGGCATGAAAATAGAGCTCACTAGGATTGATATTGGGCCGTTGGGTTGGGACATTATTTTGATAGGGACCCCTTCCAGCTCCCAAACACATAATCACGTAGATATGAATATGGTGATGTTATATTTTCAATTATGTTACTAGGAGGGCCATATGCATATGATGATGGTGGAAGAAAATAATGTTTCAATGAGTTGGAAGCATCACATGGTTTGTGATCATCCAAAGCATATAAACAACAAATTTGCAAGAAAAAAATTGCATAACGTAACCAGATCGTGCTCACATCACAACTCACATATGCTATTAGAGTAAGAAGGGACCATGTTAATGTTGTCCTTTCTAGTGTTACTTTCCCTTCCCTAGTCTTGCACCAAATATGCAGGGGACCGACATCAACACCGAGGCTGTCAGTCACTATTTGGCTATTTGCCTCGTAGACGTAGTTTGTTGTTTTTAGGCGAAAAGTCACTTTTAGTCCCTACATTTTCAGGCGATTCTCATTTTAGTCCCTACGTTTTATTTTTACCGCTTTTAGTCTCTATCCTGAAAAACGCTTTTCGTTTTGGTCCCTGCCGTTACATCAGAGACGGAAAAAGCTGACGTGGCAAACGGCATGAATAAATAATAATAAATTAATGTCCATGTGGCCTAAATTAATAATAAAAAATGCCACGACATCGTCTAAATTAAAAACAAAATCAAAAACTAAAAATATCATGAATTTAAACCCAGAAATTAAAAAAAAAAAGAAAAAAAAAAAAAAGAACGAGCTGGACAAGATTGAACTAAGAAGAAGATGAAAGATCTGGGTTGTTGGGCGAGATCTTCTTCTTCTTCACCCACAATCACTAAACAAATGTCATGGCTGCTGCTGCTTCTTCCTCTTCTCCCGTCGAGACCAAGGCCACCACCCCACCGCCGATCCCCTCCAGCCCACCCACCGCCGTGCCTCTCCCTCACCCGCTCCGCCCACGGCCCAGATCTAGGCCCAGCCCCAGACCCCGTCTCAGACTTCGATCCAGACCCAGCCCCAGCCCTCCACTGCCTCGCGGCGCTTGCCGCAGCCGTGCTGGTCGCACGAAGCTGCAGAGAGCGAGATCCATGCCCGTTTCGCGGTAGTATGGGCATAGAACAAAAAAAAAGAAAAAGAAAAAGGAGAGAAATGGAGGAGGGGGGACAAATCTGAAAGAACATTTGGAAAAATCGAAAAAACATTATAGCAATATATAGCACACGCTAGGAGAGTCCTGTAGCTGACGAGCTCTCATTTTTGCAGAGCCAGCAAAACCAAAAGAGACTCACAGAATCGTCTTCAACATTCCCAAGAGTACGAGATTCTGACTTGCAATTTCATTCAACTATTTTAATTTCCTTCTTTCCAACCTTTAACGTTAATGGTGGATCTACCTTTCTATTTTTCTAAATAGATAAAAAGCCATGCCTATACTTTGATGCTTCTTTCTTGATTTGGGTGTTTTTTTGGTTATTGCCTTGATTTTCAGCGTGTAAAAACAACTGGGTGTCTGTCAATTTTCAATTTTTTTCATGATATGGGGTTGTGGTTGTATGTACCTTCATGATGTTGAGAAAGTGATCCTTTTTTTTTTCTCTCTTTGTTATTCGATTATGATTATTGTTTTGATCTGATCAAATTGTATGTTATTTTCATTCTGTTGGGTTTATATGGTGCTTGAGGAGTTTTAATTGGATATGGATGTTTGATTGGTTGATTGAAAAATGTGGGGAGGAAATAAGAATTATTGAATATTCATGCAATTAATCGATTATTATTAATCTTCTTAGTTCAATCTTGTCCAGCTCGTTCTTCTTCTTCTTCTTCTTCTTCTTTTTTTTTTTTTTTTTTTTTTTTTTTTTTGGGTTTAAATTCATGATATTTTTAGTTTTTGATTTTGTTTTTAATTTTTTTAATTAGTTAAAATTAATAAATTAATTTTTTTAATTTAGACGCTGACGTGGCATTTTTTATTATTAATTTAGGCCACGTGGACATTAATTTATTATTATTTATTCCTGCCGTTTGCCACGTCAGCTTTTTTCTTCTCTGATGTAACGGCAGGGACCAAAACGGAAAGCGTTTTTCAGGATAGGGACTAAAAGCGGTAAAAATAAAATGTATGGACTAAAATGGGAATTGCTTGAAAATGTAGGGACTTAAAGTGGCTTTTCGCCTTGTTTTTATCAGTATTTTATTTTGAATCACTTACCTAAAGAACTGCACAGTAAATTTCACAAAATATTAGAGTCCGTTTGGTTTAGAGGTGTCTCAGTTTTCATTATCCAATTTTCAAAACTTATAACTCAAACTCAAAACTTATACCTCACTATTCAAACCTCACATTCACTCAAAAATTGCAAAACATCTGTTTGGACTCATAACTCAGTTACATATCCCTACTACTTTTTTCCAAAACCATGGACCCCACCCACTGACACTACCCATTGTTACTACTATTGCTACCCGCGCCTCACTAACAAAAAAATCTTCCCCTTTATTTCTCATACACATCCTCTCATCTTTCATTTCTCTGACTCTCCCTCTTTTCTATCAAATTTTTTTGTCTATCTCTCTCTCTCTCTCTCTCCCCTCTTCACTCTATATTTGATTTTTTTTTCCACTCCTTTGTTTCTTTCTCAGCTTTCTCTATCTCTCCCCTCTTCAATCTGTATTTGATTTTTTTTCTCTCTTCTCTGTTTCTTTCTCAGCTGTTTTTGGTTAGTTTTGTAGGGAATTCAACCCAAAATTCCCAAAACGTGAGAAACAAAAATAGAGAAACACACGTCAAAAGAAAACAATCACACGCACAAGACATTATTTACGTGGTTCGGCAATTTTTCTATTTCTACGAAGTTGTAGGGATTTCACTATTATTAGAGAAAAATACAAAGTGCAGCTAATCACCAAGAATGACAACCAAAAAAAAAAAAAAAAAAACATAATCACCAAAACCGTGTTTTTCTACCTCCTGCGCACAGGATACACAATGGGTTACAAAACGGGCCAAAAAATTTTCTCAGGGGGCGTTGCCCCCGGACCCCTAGGAGGCTTATCCATGAGCACTTCGGCTTGGGCCTGTCAATCCAAGCCTCCACTCTATGGACTAAGCCTTAAAAAATCTCCCATTAAAAACCATGCAACATTATTCAGGTCGGGTCGAGTCGTCAACCAAATCAAACATAACTAGGCTCCACAAAAAGCCCAATAGGTTTGAATCAGTGATGGTAGGTTTCGGTGGTGGTCATTTGGGTGTTGGCTGGGTTTCATGGTGGAGATCGGGTTTGAGATTTGGTTTTTGGGGCTAGGTTACGGTGGAGATAGATTGGGTTTTTGGGGTTAGGTCACGGCGTGGCTTGAATCAGTTTGGTGTTTCGGTGGTGTGGATCGGCTTGGGTTTATTGTGGTGGTGTTGTGGTTGTTTGCAACGGTAATATCTGAACTGACGGGACAACACAAAAGCTCTGGGTCCCACAGAGTCTGAATATTTACAGCAATGCCACTAAGTTTCCTATCTCAGTTTTTGAAAACACTGATTTCTTGTTTTTTGTTTCCATCACTCTAACTCAAAATTGTTGAGTTTTGAGTGATGGAAACACAATGTGAAAATTAAGCCTAACAACAAAATCTGTGTGGGTCTCACGTTTTTTCATCACTGAGTTATGAGTTTGCAGTGATATCACTCAAAATAGGCATAAACCAAATAGGTCCTTAATTTGTCGTCCCACTTCACATCTATAGAGTATAGCCCCGCCAAAATTTGAACTCAAAAGTCTCAAACTAAAATTTTGGATTTATGTGTATGTGAGGTGGCAAGATTAAGACATAAAATTTTATGAAATATTTTGTAACTAAAGACTTATTGGGTTTTAGCCGAGAACCTTGTAGCAAGGCCAACTTAACTAGTATATAGGCAATTGAGAATTGCTCAATTGCCTCAACCCTCCAAGTGCAAAAGGATTCCATAATTTTGGTTTTAATATATGGCAACTTAAAATAAAACATGTTTCTTATATTTCAGTTTTTTTATTTTTTTATTGGGTTGAAAATTTGGTGTTGCAAAAAGAAGAAATTTTTTTAAAAAGTAAGTAAACCATATTTTCTTTTTTGCTCTTTTTCTCTAGAAGTTTTTCATGATAAACCCACTTTATGTCCCTTTTACCCCCATAAACTTATCATCAAAAGTCATATTTAAGGCATATATATATATATATATATATATATTTACTTTATATCTTATGCCTTACAATTAATTAAAGCGGAAAATTGTATCATTAATTTGATTTTTAGTTAAGTAATTTTTCCTTGTGAATGTTGAAATTATTGTCACCATCACACATCCTTAGTGCGATGGTCACTTTACAAGTACGAGTGTTTGTGAAGTGTGGGGAATAAGGGCTAGGGTTCAAGTATAAGTCCTTGTGAATTAGGTTTTTTGGCATGTATTTGTGGGTTCTTTTTCTGGATAGTACCCAGGCCCAAGTAGGAACAATGATCTTGGGCCTTATACTTGTTGTTTGGTGGACTAGGCTTGGTTCACCGCAGCTATATTAGGCTGATTAAGAACCCAGTTGTGCACAAAACATGGATCCTACAATACACACACTTATACATACAAAATATATATGTATTGCACAGTAGGGAACAGTAAAGAATGATATAAATAAAAACAAAAGTGAATAAAACGTTAAGGGTCCTCAGAATAATAAATAATGCTTCATTATTTCTTTAGTTTCTAATACATTATGTCCTTTTTGCACTAGGATATGTTAGAAGGTCCAAATAAGTTCAAAAGTTACAGATTTAGATAGCTCTTTTAGGCTTCTAAGACTTGTGAGGTTCGAATCCCTTTGAATTCAAGTGTATCCTTTAGTGTCTGTCTCAGGATCCCGGACGGTGTTTTCTCCATTTTCTCCCTTTTTGAATATTAAGGAAGTTTTTCAAAGGTTTTTTAAGTCACCTTCCTAGGGTTTTTGGTATACCACTAATTCCCTCCATTTGCTGCCTTGGGTACCAGAACCAATGTTGTGTCAGCAACATTGGTGACTGATCCCTTCCTTATTTTCTCACTATTTTCCCCTTTTGAGGCTTCCTTCCAAAAAGTCCTCAGCTGACCTTCCCCTTTTGGGGTCCTAGGGATTGACTTTTAATCTCTTTTTCCAAGGTTTCTAGATAGACTTTTCAGAACTTCCCTTTTGGCTATCTCATCATTAGTCTTTTTTCTCTAAATAGGCAAATTCCCCCCTATCAAACTTCCCTTCATAGGTACTAGTTCCTAAGTCATTATCTGTTTCCAAAGCCTTTTTTTTGAGTTGTGGGCAGCTGATAGGACATGTCTTTCTTCGTTCCTTGTGCCCATGGGCATACTTCTTTGAGTTGTTTATCTCTCAGCTAATTCTTTCCTGCACTTCCCGAGGATCTCCTCTCTGGTTCTGGCAGCTCTTAGTGTCTTGGTCCAATCTTTTTCTGGACTCCTTGGGGGTTCTTCTCACAAAGGCTAGGCCAAGCTTTCTCTGCTTTTTTCTTCATTATCTAAGGCCCAAGTCTTACCCATTCATGAGCTTAGGCTTCCTTTTACCTATTTTAAATGGGCCTTGGCTTATAGATTTGGACTTTCTATCTTTAAGGGCTCATTAGTTTCGAATTTCAATATTTGTAATATTTTGGACCTCAACAGTCTTTTAAATGTTGATTAAAAAAATTCATCTAGATATAAAAGAATTAATAAAATGGAAAAAAAAATCACTAACAAATGTTACAATTGTGCAAGTAAAAATAAGTTTTTTAAAATTAAATTTGATAAAATTATATTCAACTTACAAAAAATATTAAGTGTTAACCATATTACCGACAAAAAAAATATATAATTTTTTATTTCAAAAAGTAAGAAAAAGACTGTAAATAGGGGGGGGAGGGGAACTGGATCTAAAGTTAAATAAATATGATTTAATTAATTTGTAAAGATTAAAAGGTCTCTCTTACAACTGCCGCCAAGCCCCAAAATACATGGAGTCGAGTTGATCTTGTCTTGTAGCCAGGTCAATTGATAATTTGATGAGAAATAATATGTCTATAATATTTTTATAATATTTTTACAATAAATTTTAAGTGGTAGATTGTTACTAGTTGTTATTATTGGGGTAAAAAAGTAATCTTAGTGTTGGTTTCAAATTTGAACCAATAACAACTAACCACCTGTAATTTGTTGTAAAAATATTATAAAATTGTTATAGACGTAGCATTTCTCTTTGAGGTGACAATGGGACTTGTAAAGTGTTAATGGCCTGACCCAACTTCAGAACTGTGATTGATGGACTATATTGGGCCCACGAGGGAAAACAAAGATTAACAAAGTGACAACGCCATTGCCCCTTAACAGATTTGGATTCACATACAAAGTCACGCTTCTGACTTCTGAGCAGACCATGAGGCTAGACTCTTGATCGTCGGTAGCTTTATTTAAAAATTGGTTAAAAATACTCCTAATTTTGAAAAAAAAAAAAAATACTCCTAATCTAATTAGATAACCCTCATTCTTAAAAAAAATAAAAATTGAAGTTTTAATAGTAAGTCACCAAAATTATTCCAAAAAAAAAAAAAAAACTAATAGTTAAAATGAATGACACAATAAGAAATCAGAAAAAGGAGAAGAGAATTATGAACGCATCCAGGGACGGAACCAGAATTTATACCTGGGCAAAGCTTAAAACCAAAAAAAAAAAAAAAAAAAAAAAATTATGAAAATAAAAACTAATATCTATTTTATATTCAACAAAATACTACATACAAAATAAGTATTTTTTAAACATTTCATATTATAAAGTATATAAACAAAGTATAACATACAAAATAATTGTTTCTTATTTTGTGCGCAATTTTTGTTTAGTCCACATTTATTTTTTTATTTTGTTTTTGTAGTTAAAGGGGCATGAATTTTATTTATTTTCTTGTAGGTTAATATCTAAATATTTTAGAAGCGAGACAAATATTTATATATATATATATATATATTTTAAAGGGCAAGTCTTAATTTTTTTTATACTAAATTTTTTTTTTTTTAATGGGGGACAATGGCCCCCTCTGCCCAACGTGGGTCCGTCCCTGAACGCATCACATTTTAATGCATGGTTGAAGGTTAGTGTATTGTATCACCCTTTTGAATTAATGTTATTTAAAAATTATCAATTACTCTATTTTTTTCTTAGTTTTCCTTTTTTTTATACGTGGCTGGGTTATGAAATTCCGGCTTTAATTCTTCTTCTTTTATATGTCAATAAGATATGTTACATCGTTTCATCTAGATCAAATTGTTTTTTGTAGGATGGAAAAACCCCTCATTGGAGAGACCATTTGGGTTTGTTTTGTGTTTTACACCTTTACGATTACAAATCTCATTTCCTGTTTTTATTTGAGTTTTTTTTTTTTTTTTTTTAATGATATTTGCAGTTATTTTTTGTGATTCCTAAATAATTATGATTGGAACAACCAACATTTTTTAACATAAATCCATTTGGTATAGTTGCTAAAGATGGTATGAAGAAGTTCGTTCTTTTTCTGTTTGATACAATACTTCACTTGCACCCTTTCCCTTCCATTGTGGATCAATTGTTGGGTGCCATTGCAAGAATGAAGCATTACTCTGTAGTCATAAAAAGAATTATGTCCCAAATGTGAAGAAAGCATGTATTATACAACACCAACAACAGCCTTTATAATAATAAGGAATATCTTTATTTTTTATTCATTTTTGCAGGACACCTGTGGAACCTATGGTATTTCAGGGGAGAAAGAAAAAAGTTAAGGGAATAGGCATCAAATATTAAAGCTGCAATGGCCTTCTGATGAAATTTTCTTTGCACTTGCTTGGAAGCCAAGCCTTTAGTAAGCATCAACCAAAGTTTACACCTTTTCTCAAATACCCATCATGGGTTTAAGAATATCATACAAAACCAATATTCCACCTTTACATCAGATTAAAAAAAAAAAAAAAGAGGGAAAAGAAAAAGAAAAAGGAAAAGAAAATCTTAAACACTTTTGACACACAGAATGAAGAATCAACTGTCCATCAACGGCTATAAACGAACCCAAATCAGAGAAACAAAAGACATATTGAAGTTCACAGGTCACACCACCTGCCCAAAAAAAGATGCAAAATTGTCAAAAGCTTAGCCCATAATTAGAGGAAAAAGGCAGTCACTTAAGGGTTAAGTCACAATTATTAAGATGAAATACAAGAAGTATAGTGCAGGTAACGTCAAGATCACGCGGGGCCTACGCATTAAACGCTGTCTATGACTACGAGTCTTAATTACCATAACCCAAACTCACAGCCAGCCCCATGACTCATGACTCATGACTCATGAGTGAGAGAGTGACATTTGGGGCTCTCTGCTTTTGTTTTTACTTTTACAAATACATTAAAAAATCATCTACTTGTTACCATAAAAGAAGTTGTTAATTCAAACTTGTTCAACTTAGAAAAACAGTCAAATTGCAATTTCAAGTGAGTTCCTTTTTCTAAGTTTTTTTTTTTTTTTAAAAACAAAAGATATACTTTTTTTTTTTTTTTTGAGAAAACAAAAGATATACTTATTAGAATACACAAATATAAAAGTAATATATAGAATTTTTTAACCAAGTTTCTCAACAATACATTACATGTTGATTTCTTTTTGTGAGGACGGTAGTAGAGTTCTTTTTTCCAGGTTGATTTCTCAAACCCCACAACAATTTACCTTTATGAATTTTTTATTGATAATTTTTTTTACTTTTTGTTGAGGGACACAAATTTTAATCATTATAGCTTACCCACCATCCTATACACTATAAAAAAAGAGTAAACGTATCGAGATATATATATATATATATATATAGAAAGTAACACATCCATCTAAAACGTTTTATCTTGTATACATAGAAAGTAACTCATCCATATATAGTCTTGAACTTGCCATTCCCCTCCCACCCTACAACAAGTATTTATACAGGTAAAAGTGACCGAAAGTGTGGAGTAGTTATCTTGTATATTCAATTATGCACCAAGAACACGTCAAGTGGAGATTGGGTATTTTAGACAATTAAGTATTATTTAATAGATAATATTATTTTTGTTTTAATAAATCCTTATTTTAGAAATATTTGACCATTTTCAGTCAAAAAAGAATTTAGTTTGGCATTAAAAAAATGGTTATACGAAATATAAAAATAAAACAGAAGCAAAGGGGAGAGAGAGAGAGAGAGAGAAGTGCATGGGCGCTTACAAAGATTGAAGTTCACTTGGTGATAACATAGATAGCATAAAGTATCCCAGGGAGATAGCCAAAAAGGGTCAGCAACAAACAAATCCAAAACTCGATCTGAATTAATAATCAACCACATGAAAAATGAATAAGAAAAGGAAAAAAAAATGAAATGAAATGAAATGAAATAAAGATAGTGAATGAATTAGGTACCTCGCAACCAAACCTGAGGAAAACACCAAGAGGAGGCAAAAGAATGGCCAAGATGATATCTACGAAGGTAGCAGTTGTCATATTTCTTTTCTTTTTTGTTGGAAAAAGAGTAGTAAATGAAAATTGGTAACTGACGATGATGATGATCCAATGACTTAAAATACTTGTGTGTTGTGTTGTGTGATAGACGAAAGTGTAAGGAGAAACAGGTGAATATATAGAGTCAGTCACGCGTTCGGTTCCCACGTGCTGTCCATGCATTGGATTTGGATTCGTGAAAATGAAATAATCCTATAATTCGTAATATTCGCGGTTCCTTAGTGGTGTTAACAAACAAAGTGTGTAAATTAATAAAGTCTATCACTTTTCTTTTTTTGTTTAGAGATAGGAATCATAATAAATGGAGGAACTACGTGGCAAAGCCAAAGTGTTCCATGTGCCCCTTTTTTCATTCCTATTGGACAACCACTTTTGTTTTTTATTCTTGCCTACCGCTGCCGACATACTCTTCGCTCCACGCGCCTTTGCAACTTTCCTATCCTATTTTTGGGTTCTAAAAACTTCTAAGGCTCGTTTGGTACATATGTTTAAAAATTAAAAATTATTATTTAAAAATATTTGTAATAATACGTGTGGGTGAAAAAATACGTTGAAATGCGTAAAATGTTATTTAAAAACTAAAAATGGTTGTTTAAAACACAAACCAAATACCCCCTAAATATATATATATATATATATATATATTTCTTTTTTTAGAAAACACACCCCCTAAATATTCATTTCACAAACTCTTATCCTATCTTCTTTTTTGTTTTTTGGGAAAGAAAATACATTGAAATATTCGTCTCATGTTCAGTTAAACAACCCTCGTCATAAAATATATATAGATATATGTTACAGGTTTTAAATTTTATCTTGTCTATTCAAGATAATTTGAAATAAGGAATAATTGTCTATTCAAGATATACTTTTTTTGGGTTAAGAGATAAGTATGGACTATCATAAATAAGAAATAATAAATGAGATCCTAATGTCAGTATTAATGAGTGCCTTTTTTTAATCGTTGAATTTACTTAAATCCAATGGTTTAAAAAAGATGTAACTATAAAGAGTTACACCAGGTGTAACTTGAACCTACCTCCATCGTAAAATATATATATATAGATATATGTTACAGGTTTTAAATTTTATCTTGTCTATTCAAGATAATTTGAAATGCTAATGGGACCATAAGGAATGGATAATGGTATAGTTGGCGTTTAGAGGTGAAGTTTTAGGCTTACTCATGTAAAGTTGAAAACGAAATGTATAATATAGAAATGATATCAAAATATCAAAATAATAGTGATAATTTTATTAGTATAAATATAGAAAGATATTTTGACATTTTTTTTATTGAATTTTATTAAATTTTCAATTAATAACTTTAGTGCAAGTCTGTCAAACCTAAAAATGCACCTATCCTAAATTCATTAATCGTAGGCACACAAATTCAACATGGTTGAGCATTTTTTGCTCCTTATAGTCCACCAATTCCCCATTAGAAAATGTTGAATTAAGGGTGTAGATTGTAAAGCCAAAAATGGCTTGAATTAGGGGTGTGCAACCCACTTGCCAATTCATCAAAATCAACCCAATCAAATTTAACCTGCTAGGTTTGGTTGATTTTAGGGGTTTGTGGGTTTAATTGGAATATCAAAATCTTTTTTACGGTGGATCAATTTAGGTGTGGGTTAGTAGATTCACAAATCGGCCTAACCCAAGCCGACCCCCCCCCCCCCCCACACACACACACACACACACACACACACACACATAATATGATTTTATTATTTACTCGTTTGTTTATCAATTGAGTTGGAATAGAACAATATAATATCCTACTAACTATAGAATAATAAAGCTAGTTCATGTTTATTTTGTTTCTCAACTGAGTTGAGATAGAGCTATTTGATATCTTATTCTTAATAACTAAATGAAATGTCATCTGATTGGATTAATTGTGTTGGTTTGATGCACTACCAATATAAATTTGTTGTTATTTGTATTGGTTTAAATTATAAAACACTAATAAAATAGTTTGTGTTAGTTTGATGCTAATACTTTGGTTTATTAAGTTATAAGTTTGTTCATATTTGTGTTGGTAGTAATATTTAATACTCAAGTAAAATAAAATAAAATTTATCCAACCTGATACAGCTGGGTTGAATTGGGCTGAATTTTTTTCAACCCGACCTATGCACACCCCTAGCTTGAATTAAGTACATTAGCATGTGCACGTAGATTAGCATCACATAGAAATTAACCCAAATCGAATATGGCTTTGTCTAGGGCTGTCCAAGCTGACCCGCACCCCAGCCAACCCGACCAAACTGCCCGGGCTTGAATTGGAAACCATTCGACCCAACTCCGGCAATGGTCGGTGGCGAGTCTACATGTCTGGAAACCGAATCCGGCGGGTCGGTTAGTGGGTCTTCACATGAAAAACCGAATTCAACTAGCCCAACCAAGATCCGCCACTCTCAGACACAGATCCGACGGGATTCGTCAAGATCTGGCAAGATCTCGACAAAATCCAGCCAAATTTTGACGAGATTCGGCCATTTCTCAATGAGATCCTTCGAGATTTGGCTAGATCTCGACGAGATCCGTCAAGATCTGGCTAGTTCTCCCTGTCGATGTTGCTCCATCGGTTTCGACTGGAACCGACACTGTCCAACCGACCTAAAATCAAACTGAACCGTGCTTTTCGGCGGTTGGCGGCAGGTTAGATTTCTTGTCACCTGAATTGGTCGGGTCAGTTCTGAGTTGGGCACAAACCCGACCCAAACCGACCTGTGGATAGGCCTAGCTTTGTCTTGTATGGCTAGAAAATCTCTCTCGGCCCACTTGGATTGTAGCCACCTTATTTCACTACGGAATTGGCGAATTGGTGATTGAAAAAGTACTATAAGCCAAATACTACTTGCATGTGCCTTCCCTCTTTTGCATGTATCATCAACACATGCAAGTTAATATAGGCGTAGCATTAGGCGCATGCCAAGATCAGATTTTCCCTCTTGAAGGTTGTGATTTTGGTGCATTGTCAAGAAGTGGTATCAAATCTCCACCAAATGCATACATGACTTTCTTGCATGGATATGCACAATAGTGCTTGCCCACGCTTTGGTTATTTTGCACCGTATATATGTGCCTTTGTGCGGTATATATAGCAGATTAGGTGTGGTGTGGCAAAATGTAAGGAGTGAAAGATCAAAAATCTCTTCAAAGGAGGCTTTGTGCAAAGATGAGAAAACTTCTCGTTGTTAATGGTTAAACCCCTAACTTTGTATTCAACCTCAACCTTTGTACTGATAGTCTGATAGAGAACTTTGTATTTATGTGAGAAAATAATTTGGGTCTATTGAGATTTGGGTATTGTGACTTGTGAGAATGTCATTACACCATTTTGTATTTTCTATTTTAGTAAAATTTTGTCATGTGGCCACCTGTGGACGTATGCTAAAAGTCAAACCATGTAAATCCTAAGTGTGTATATGTGTTTATTTTATTTTCTTGCCAAGTACTCTTCATCCCCATTATTTATTTATTTTGGGAATCTTTTTCTAAAGTTTATAATATTTTCACATTCAATCTTGCGTGGGAATGCTATTTGGATATATTTTTCCACAATAATTTCCACAATAATTTAGTAATAGAAATTCTGCTATTACAAAATTCTCTCCCCTTTTTTAAGGAGATAATTGTCGCATAAATCTTACATCATCACCAATACATTGGAATATTTGGCTCATGTTAAACAATCATCATCATAAAATAGATATTATGGATTTTAAATTTTATGTTGTATGTTCAAAATAATTTGAAATGCAAATGGACCATAAGGCCATACTTGGCATTTAATTCTAATTTTTGACCTTCCATGTGATTTTAGGGTGAGGGCTTAGGCTTACTCATTGAAATTTGAAAATGAATGTTTAATAATTTTATTAGTGGTGAAGAGCCATGTAGATTAATTAATTGACATATTCTAATGTTTTCAACATAGACATTCATGATTCAAAATCCTCTTCCCCCATTATAACTATCGAAGTAAAAAAAAAAAAAAAAAAAAAAGTATAAAAATTTATTTTGACAATTTCTATTGAATTTTCTTAAATTTTCAATGATTAACTGTAGTGCACGTTTGTCAAACCTAAAAATACATCTATCTATGATTCATATAGGAGTAATTATTTTCGTAATATATGATAAAACTATTATTTTAGAAGATTTGACTTCATACATGCACGTCTGATATAATTATTATTTTTATTTTATTTGTAAGGAGCTATGTAAAAGTGATGCATGGGTAATTTTGATATAATATATTTAAACCTAAGGATAGTTTGAGAAGAATAAATAATTATTATAGTAGTCCTAAAAATAAATCAAATATAACAATTTAGATGTTGGCATAGTTAAATAGATACAAATTAAGGTATCCTAAGTTCATAAAAGTATCATATTATATTTCCATGAACGTGAATGCTAAAGGGCATTTACATCATGATCATGTCGGCATAGTTATACCATGCACTAATGACTAGGAAAGCCACAGATATTAAGCCCGACAAAGCACAAACATCATTTTGTCGTCAAACAACATCCCCCATACTATAAGTAACCGGTGGCAACAACTTATCACTCATTGTCGTATTGGTAGATCAGTTACTAGAATATCACTCAAAGTTTGCAAAGAAAGTCACTGGTTTTGGTAAATTGTGTGGCCACCAATTAACTCTCAATATGTAATGATTCAAATTTTTTTTTTTTTTTTTTTCACTTACAAACTTGCAAAGTGTTTTATATGAGTATTTACAGCCAAAATGAGCATTTGTTCCTTTTGCTCAAAACAAGTTTTAAAAAATCGAGTTATAGACAAAAAACTTAAAAAAAAAAATACATAAAACTCGAGTTCCGTGTAACATTTTGCAAGTAAACTCAATTTTCATTAAATCGAGTTTTTCATTGAAACTCAATTTTAAACTCGATTTTCATTAAATCGAGTTTTTCATTAAAACTCAATTTTTTTTAAATTGAGTTTCAAAACAATGACATTTTGCTAGATAGTTTTAAAATATGAGCATTTTGCTACTTATTTTGGGCAAAATGAACAAATGCCCATTTTGACCGAGTATTACTAAACTATTAATAAAATATTTGAATATAATTTTGATTGGATGTTTGGCCATAATTGGTTGAGTGGGGACAGTAAGGTAATAAGGGAATAATAAGGTTATAATCCAAAGTTATAAGAATAGAAATGAACATAAAAAATTTTGTGAATCTTTAGGGCCGTTTAGTACATGTGTTTAAATAACAATTTTCAGTTTATTTAGAAATACATATAGGTGAAAAAATGTAAAAAATACGTGTAATATTATTTAAAAACTGAAAATACGTGTTTAAAATGATATACCAAATAGCACCTTAAATTTTTATTTTTTGTTTCATGTTAGGAGTTCTAATTATTTTTACTTCATTGGTATCAGAGCATGGGGAGCACATTTGTTTTCTTGCTATTGGCTTTGCCTCCTTTGGCCGAAACATTGATATATTCCACTAAATTTTTGGTTTATTTATTCAACTAGTCACTGAGCTAAAAGGTTAACATTGTTACTGACAATATTGGTTTTTGCTGAAATGTATTATATGAACATAAATGAATTATAAAAATTTATAGGTCTTTATTAATCCACTTGGCTCTCCGAAACTTACAAATTACCCCCACATCGAAATCTCATTGTGAAAAAATCTCACCATTACCAAACAGATGTGTTTGTTGGTACTGCATTGGTTGATATGTATGCTAAGTGTGATATGTACCCACCACCACCATCATACCAAACCAATAATATTCCATTTCCATCTTTACATCAGATTTAAAAATAAAAATAAAAAGAAGGGAAAAGAAAAAGAAAAAAGGAAAAGGAAATCTTAAACACTTTGACACACATAATGAAGAATCAACTGTCCATCAACGCCTATAAACGAACCCCAAATCAGAGAAACAAACAACATATTGCCGTTCACAGGTCACAACTCCACCTGCCCAAAAAAAGCAAAAATAATAAGATGCAAAATTGTCAAAAGCCAAAAGCCTTAAAGCTTAAAAGCCCAGCTCAGCTCATTCATAATTTTGAGAAAAAGCAGTCCATTTATTACTTATTAGTCACAATTATTAAGATGAAAAACAAGAAGTACAGTGCAGGTAACGTCAAGATCACGCAGGGCCTATGCATTAAAGGCTGTCTATGACCATGAGTCTATCCATAACCCAAACCCGCAGCCAGCCCCAAGACTCATGACTCATGAGTGAGAGAGTGACATTTGGGGCCTCTCCGCTTTTGTTTTTACTTTTACAAATACATTAATAAATCATCTACTTGTACCATAAAAGAAGTCGTTAATTCAAACTTGTTCAACTTAGAAAAACGATCAAATTGCAATTTCAAGTGAGTTCTTTTTTCCATGTCGATTTCTCATACCCCACAACAATTTACCTTTATGAATTTTTTATTGATAATTTTTTTTTTCTTTCTTTGGAGGGACACAAATTTTAATCATTATAGCTTACCCACCATCCTATACAAAAAGAGCAAACGAATCGATATATATATATATATAGAAACTAACTCATCCACCTGAAATGTTTTATCTTGTATGTATAGAAAGTTAACTCATCTATCATATATAGTTTTGAACCCGGCTCTTGCCCTTATAGTCCACAAGCTCTTATATTTATAAAGTGTACTTGTGAAGTAACTATCATCCGAAGATGTGCAGCAACTATCTTGTATATTCAATTATGCAAAAAGAACCCATCAAATGGAGATCGGCTATTTTAGACAATTAAGTATTATTTAAATAGATAACTTTTTTGTTTTGTTTTAATATATCCTTCTTTTAGAAATATTTTACCATTTTCAGTCAAAAAAGATTTTAGCTTAGCATTAAAAAAAATGGTTATACGAAATATAAAAATAAAACAGAAGCAAAGGAGAGAGAGAGAGAAGTGAATGGGCGCTTACAAAGATTGAAGTTCACTTGGTGATAATATAGAGAGCATAAAGTATCCCAGGGATATAACCAAGAATGGTCAGCAACAAACAAATCCAAAACTCGACCTGAATTAATCAACCACATAAAAAATGAATAAGAAAGAAATTAATATAAAAATATATGAAATGAAATAAAGAAAATGAATGAAATAGGTACCCTGCAACCAAACTTGAGGAAAACACCAAGAGGAGGCAAAATAATGGCCAAGATGATATCTACGCAGGTAGCAGCTGACATATTTCTTTTCTTTTTTTTTGTTGTTGGAAAAAGAGTAAATGAAAATTGGTAACTGATGATTATCCAATGACTTATATTACTTGTGTGTTGTGTTGTGTGATAGAAGAAAACTGCAAGGAGAAACAGATGAATATATAGAGTCAGTCACACGTACGGTTCCCCCGTGCTGTCCATGCATTGGATTTGGATACGTGAAAAATGAAATACTCATAATTCGTAATATTCGCGGTTCCTTAGCGTGTAAATTAAGTCTATCTATCACTTCTCTTTTTTTGTTTCGAGATAGGAATCATAATAAATGGAGGAACTACGTGGCAAAGCCAAAGTGTTCCATGTGCCCCTTTTTTCATTCCTATTGGACAACCACTTCTTTTTTTTATTCTTTGGCTACCGCTGCCGACTTCTCTCCACGCGCCTTTGCAACTTCTCTATTCTATTTTTGGGTTCTAAAAACTTCTAAACTCTACATTTCTACTAATTAAATATTCAATTCACAAACTCTTGTCCTATCTTTCTTTCTTCTTTTTTTGGGAAAGAAAATACATTGGAATATTTCAGTGATAGATATATGTTACACAGGTTTTAAATTTTCTATTGTCTATTCGAAAAAATTTGAAATGCTAATGGGACCATAAGGAATGAATAATGGTCATATTTGGCGTTTAGGGGTGAAGTTTTAGGCTTACTCATTTAAAGTTGAAAACGAAATGTTTAATAGTAATTTCTAAGACAACCATCTATAATTCAAACTCCCCAACTATCAAAATATCTAAATAATAGTGATAATTTTATTAGAATAAATATAGAAAGATATTTTCCCATTTTTTATTATATATTGAATTTTATTAAATTTTCAATTAATAACTTTAGTGCAAGTCTGTCAAACCTAAAAATGCACCTATCCTAGGAGAAATTATAAAGTCCTCTGGTAGACCACGTCACTTGTCCATTATTCCACTAAAAAACTTCCACTTGTTTAAAATTGCTGAGTCAGTAATTAATTTCTATTTAAAAAAAATTTCTAACTAATAATTTTAAACAAGTAGAAGTTTTTTAGTAGAATGGTGGACCACATCACTTATCCACCATGTGTATCTTATAATTTCTCCTATCCTAAATTCTTTAGTCATAGGAACACAAATTCAACATGGTTGAGCATTTTTTGCTCCTTATAGTCCACCAATTCCCCATTAGAAAATGGCTTGAATTAAGGGTGTAGAGCCAAAAATGGATTGAATTAGGGTGTGCAATCCACCCACCAATTCGCCAAAACCAACCCAATCAAACTCAACTCGCTAGGTTTGGTTGATATGGGTTTAATTGGAATGTCAAAATCTTTTTTATGGTGGATCAATTTAGGTGTGGGTTAGACCCCGCCTCCCCCCTCCCCTCCACACACACACACACACACACATATATATATATATAATATGATTTTATTATTTGCTCTTTTGTTTATTAATTGAGTTGGGATAGACCTATGTTATATCCTACTAAATGTAGAATAATATAACTAGTTCATGTTTATTTTGTTTCTCAACTGAGTTGAGATAGAACTATTTGATATCTTATTCTTAATAACTAAATGAAATTTCATTTGATTGGATTAATGGTGTTGGTTTGATGAACTACCAATATAAATTTGTTGTTATTTGTACTGGTTTAAACTATAAAACACTAATAAAATAGTTTGTGTTATTTTGATGCTAATACTCTGGTTTATTAAGTTATTGGTTTGTTCTTATTTTCTTTCAAAAAAAAAAAGTTTGTTCTTATTTGTGTTGGTAGTAATATTTAATGCTCAATTAAAATAAAATAAAACGTGTCCAACCTATGGGTCCAACTTGATACGGGTGGGTTGAATTTTTTTCTACCCAACTTATGCACACCCCTAGCTTGAATTGAATACACTAGCATGTGCACATAGATTAGCATCACATAGAAATTAACCCAAATCAAATATGGCTTTGTCTAGGGGCCTCCAAGCTGACCCACACCCCGGCCAACCTAAACAAACCACCCGAGCCCAAACCGAAAACCATCCGACCCTACTCCAGTAATGATCGGCAATGGGTCTACATGTCCAGAAATCGAATCCAGCAGGTCATTTAGCGGGTCTTCACATGAAAAACCAAATCAAACTGGCCCGACCGAGATCCGCCACTCTCAAATGCAAATCCGACAGGATCCGTCAAGATCCAGTGAGATCTCAACAAGATCCAACCAAATCTCGACAAGATCCATTAAGATCCGACCAATTCTCGATGAGATCCGACTATATTTTGACGAGATCCGTTTAGATTTTGTTGAGATTCGGCCATTTCTCCCCATCGATTCTGCTCCATCGATTTCGACCGAAACCGACATTGTACAGCCGACCCGAAACCGAATCGAATCGTGTTTTCCGGCAGTTGGTGGCGGGTTAGATTTCTTGTCACTCGAAGTGATGGAGTTGGTTTCGAGTTGGACACAAATCTGACCCGAATTGACCCATGGACAGGACTAGCTGTCTTGTATGGCTAGAAAATCTCTCTCAGCCAACTTGGATTATAGCCACCTTATTTGACTATGGGATTGGCGAATTGGTGATTGAAAAAGTACTATAAGCCAAATACTACTTGCATGTGCCTTCTCTCTTTTGCATGTATGGTCAACACTAGGCGTAGCATTAGGCGCATGCCAAGATCAGGTTGTCCCTCTTGAAGGTTGTGATTTTGGTGCATTGTCAAGAAGTGGTATCAAATCTCCACCAAATGCATACATGACTTTCTTGCATGGATGCACAATAGTGCTTGCCCACGCTTTGGTTATTTTGCTCCGTATATGTGTGCCTTTGTGTGCAATATATAGAGAAGGTTAGGTGTGGCGTGGCAAAATGTAAGGAGTGAAAGATCAAAGATCTCTTCGAAGGAGGCTTTGTGCAAAGATGAGAAACTTCTCATTGTTAATGGTTAAACCCCTAACTTTGTATTCAACCCCAACTTTTGTACTGATAGTCTGATAGAAAACTTTGTATTTATGTGAGAAAATAATTTGGGTCTATTGAGATTTGGGTATTATAACCTGTGAGAATGTCATTACACCATTTTGTATTTTCTATATTAGTGAAATTTTGTCATGTGGCTACCTGTGGACGTTTGCTAAAAGTCAAACCATGTAAATCTTTGTTGTGTATATGTGTTCATTTTATTTTCTTGCCAAGTACTCTTCGTCCCCATTATTTATTTGGGAATCTTTTTCTAAAGTTTATAATATTTTCACATTCAATCTTGCGTGAAAATGCCATTTAGATGTATTTTTCCACAATAATTTAGTAATAGAAATTCTGCTATTACAACATGCCCTCCCCTTTTTTAAGGAGATAATTGTCACTTAGATCTTACATCATCACCAATACATTGGAATATTCGGCTCATGTTAAAAAACCATCATCATAAAATAGATATTATGGATTTTAAATTTTATCTTGTATATTCATAAGGAATGGATAATTGTCATACTTGGCATTTAATTCTAATTTTTGACCTTCCATATGATTTTAGGGTAAGGGCTTAGGCTTACTCATTGAAATTTGAAAATGAATGTTTAATAATTTTATTAGTGGTGAAGAACCATGTAGATTAATTAATTGGCATATTTTAATGTTTTTAACGGAAACATCTATGATTCAAAATCCTCTTCCCCCATTATAACTATTGATGTAAAAAAAAAAAAAAAGTATAAAATAATGTTCATATTTTTAATTGAAGCTCACACATGTACAATTCTGTGTAATGATATTAAAGCTCCTAAAACTATTTTTAAATTTTTAGTAGCGTTTTTGTTAATCTTTTGAGATGCGTAGGAAATTAAAATGCATCATTTTCATGTTTAATTGTAAATAAACAATTTCGATTGGCAATGCATGATGTCCTTCTAAATCATTAAAAAATATTGGAAATAATTATTTTCATAATATATGATAAAACTATTATTTTAGAAGATTTGACTTCATACATGCACGTCTGATATAATTATTATTTTTATTTTATTTGTAAGCGAGCTATGTAAAAGTGATGCATGGGTAATTTTGATATAATATTTTTAAATCCAAGGATAGTTTGAGAAGAATAAATTATTATTATAGGAGTCCTAAAAATAAATCAAATTAATATGAAAATTTAGATGTCGGCATAATTAGATGGATACAAATTAAGGTATCGTAAGTTCATAAAAGTATCATATTTCCATGAACCTGAATGCGAAAGGGCATTTAATTTAGATCATGTCGGCATAGTTATAATAGCATGCACTATTGAATGACTAGCTAATTGACCCACAGATAGGGGGTGTTTGGTAAGTGTTTTGAAAACAACAATTTTCAGTTTTTAAACAACATTTTACGTATTTCAACGCACTTTTTTACCCACACATATTTTTTCAAATATTTTTAAACAATAATTTTCAATTTTTAAATACATGTACCAAACGGGCCGGCCCCACAAAGCACAAACATCATTTTGTCCTCAAACAACATCCCCCATAATATAAGTAACCGGTGGCAACAACTTATCACTCATTGTCGTATTGGTAGATCAGTTACAAGAATATCACTCAAAGTTTGCAAAGAAAGTCACTGGTTTTGGTAAATTGTGTGGCCACCAATTAACTCTCAATATGTAATGATTCAATTTTTTTTTTTTTTTTTTTCACTTACAAACTTGCAAAGTGTTGTATATGATTATGTACTAAACTATTAATAAAATATTTGAAAATAATTTTAATTGGATGTTTGGCCATAGTTGGTTATGAGTGGGGGCAGTAAGGTGATATGGGAACAATAAGATTCTAATCTAAAGTTATAAGAACAGAAATCAACATAAAAAATTTTGTGGGTCTTTAAATAGCTCGTTATAATGTATAAATTATACCTTACCCTTAAACTTCATTGTGGTTTGTAGACAAAATAAATTCATTATTATCCAAACTCGATCTCGTTTTAGTACCATTTTCTCACTATGTATAATGTATATATATATATATATATATTTGGAAAGCCTTGTAATTTTTTCATTTTTTGTTTCATGTTGAGAGTTGTAATTATTTTTATTTCCTTGATATCAGAGCATGGGAAGCATACATGTTTTCTCGCTATTGGCTTTGCCTCCCTTGGCCGAAACATTGATATATTCCACTTAATTTTTGGTTTATTTATCGACTAGTCACTGAGCTACAAGGTTAACATTATTGCTGAGAATATTGGTTTTTGTTGAAATGTATTATATGAACATAAATGAATTGTAAAATTTTTATAGGTCTTTAATAATCCGCTTGAGCTCTCCGAAACTTACAAATTACCCCCACATCGAAATCTCATTGCCAAAAAATTTCACCGTTATCAAAACACTACTTATTTTACACCTCTCCCATTTTATCTCAGTGTGTTTATTTTAAAAGTTATATAATTTTTTATTTTTTGATGAAAAAAAAAAGTAATATAATTTTTGTTTCATGCTAAGAGTCAGAATTTATTTTCACTTCGAATATGACAACAATGTCCATGCAAAATCCAAATTTCTGAATAAAACTAGGCTCGACATCGACCCTATAGATATAGCTCCAAACCTAGAAAGAAACTTGCTTTGTATTGGATGGATGCAATGATATTTCTAGTGTCCTCTTCTAGTCTTCTACATACCATATTCATATTCTATTCTAAGAGTGTATTTGAGATCCGTTTATTTTGTTGAAATTGAAAATTTTTCGCAAAAAGTACTATAAATAAATGTAAATTTTAGTTGAAATAGTACTGTAGGATCTATGAATAGTACCAAAAAGTATAGTGAGACCCATAAATAGTAGTAAAAATAAGTTAAATAATAAAATAAGTTGGCAAAAATAATCTTGCCAAACAAATTAGTGTGTTTAGCTAGTTTATTTTTACCATAAAGTAAATAATACAAGAATACGAGAGTTACATGATTAGAAATCTTGCCAAAAATAATAAGCCTAATCCTTTTGGTAGATTTTTTTTTTTTGGTTAGAAAGATGTTCATTGCTATCTTCTTAAGAATTAAGATTTTTGTGTTTCCCAGTTCCCACGGATAAAACAAAGCGCGTAAAGATGTGGAGCCGACAAATCAAATCGACCAGAGTGTCAAACAAGCGACGGTTCCTAGGATGCCACATTGTGAAATAAGGACGGCGGAGATGGAGGCTTCTAAACCAATAATAAATTGCCAAGAGTGGACGTGTTCACAAAGCACTATTTACGGTTCACAGATCTCATTTCAACCGTCAACAGAACTCTTTTTTTTTTTTTGGAGAAGCCCGTCAACACAACTCAAAACAAAGCAAAGCAAACCCAATAATAATAAAGTGGAAGATTCAGCCGCCCTCTCACGTGTGCCAGATATATGATCTACTTTAATCCAAATTAATTATTAATTGGCTTTTTAATAATCCAATAATCAAATAATAATCGAATAATCGATATCTGTGATGGCCTTTTGCCTTTTTTTTACTTTGAGGGAACATCTTTTGATTTGATTAATCAAAAAAAATCCCATTTTGTGAGTTGAAAGACCACATTCTGTCACCTATTCCTATGGATCTTCAATTTTTTAATTTAAATTATTTGATATTGTTTTAAAGTTATTTCTCAATTTGATATTGTTTTGTGTTATACAAGACAACGTATTGGTGAATGGTGATTCTTATATATATTGATTGGTTTTTTAATGTATTTGCAATTTCAGTTAGTTCAACTAGTAAAAATTTTTATGGTTGATAAGAGATCTTCAAAATTGATTGATGTCTTGGTATGATGATAAAAAGATTTTATCAGAAGAAGCGGACGTTATAGGTTGAAATTTATAATAAAAAAATTTAGGGTAAAATATCATTTTCGTCCCTAAACTATCACAAAAGTTCGTTTTTCGTCCTTAAACTTTCAAAAGTTCTATTTTCGTCCCTAAACTTTCAAAAGTTCTGACGGAGTGCTGACGTGGCTTGACAGAGTGCTGATGTGGGAGGGACGAAAATAGAACTTTTGAAAGTTTAAGGACGAAAAACAAACTTTTGTGATAGTTTAAGGACGAAAATAGAACTTTTGAAAGTTTAGGGACGAAAAACGAACTTTTGTGATAGTTTAGGGACGAAAATGATATTTTACCCAAAAATTTATATATATATATATATATATATATATGAGTGTGTATGTGTGTGTGAAGGTATTCATTTCTAACTTATTAATGCAATCATTGTGGAAACAAACTATTTTATAGTAATATTTTTCAATTATATAAAAAATACATATAAAATGTTGTTAAATTATTCATATGAATTTTTATTTTTTTATTTTATGGAAATATGAAAAATTGTTTTAATACTTATATAAAACTCTAGTTGATATAATACTTGTAATAGGACAAGAAAATAACTCTTTTTCACCCAAAATTTTAAAATCGGTGTTTGAAAAATAGCATTCCTGAAATAAATGCCTCGTTTAAATATTTTATTTCAAATTATGAAATTTTAGTTAGTACCAAATTCATCACGTGATGTGTTTAAATAATTATACGGTCACGTACTTAAAGTATACATAGATAGTTATATGAATCTCTATTAATCTTTCTATATTGTTGAATATCAGCTCTAATATCATGTTAATTATGTTAAAATAAATGTGAAAGAGAAACCATAAAGTAGAGAACACAAGAACATAAGAGTTACATGGTTCAGCCTAAAAAACCTACATCCACAAAGAAAATCTCAAGGTTACATTTTTATTATATGAGAGTATAGTATAAATATTGTGTTTATAATGAATTCAACATGATTATATATAGTAGGCTAAACCTTAAACAAACATGTATAACTATGATTAATAGATTTTTAATACAAGTATGAAACTTGACTTACATACAAAATAGGATTAGGCTTGAACTTATATTATGCAGCTAATAGATCTTTAACACTAATAAGTTTGAACTTAAAATTATTTATTATAACAACAATTATTTACAAAATATGTGATAATAAACAAACTAGACTGCTTATGATGGTGTTATGTCTTCAATTATGTTACTAGGGCCATATGCATAATGCATATGATCATGATGGAAGAAAATAACGTTTCATTGAGCGGGAGCATCACATGGTTTGTGATCATCCAAATAGTCGAAAGCATATAA
Organism: Quercus aquifolioides; assembly: GCA_019022515.1. Taxonomy (NCBI): domain Eukaryota; kingdom Viridiplantae; phylum Streptophyta; class Magnoliopsida; order Fagales; family Fagaceae; genus Quercus; species Quercus aquifolioides. The sequence continues at coordinate 8,720,675 of CM032330.1, read as the reverse complement.
ACAACAAATTTGCAAGATAAAAATTGCATAATGTAACCAGATAATGCTCTCATCACATTCACATATACCATTAGAGTAAGAAGAGACCATGTTAATACTGCCCTTCCCTTCCCTAGTCTTCTTGCCCCCAATATGCAGGGGACCGACATCGACAATCGACATCAACATCGATTATCAAGGCTGTCATTCACTATTTGGGTGGAAAAAATTGCCAAATGCCTTTTTCGGGCAAACTAAGCAGCGTTTTGCCCCATTTTTCAAACTAATTAGAGAAATGCCTCACTTTTGAAACTCGATTTGTGATAAATCAAGTTATATAAAAAAAAATTATGGAGCCCTATAGCGGCGTTTTTAAGGACCTATAGTGACGTTTTAAGGACCTATAGTGGCGTTTTGTAACTCGGCCTCCATGAAATCGAGTTATAGGCAATTTTTTTTTTTTTTTTACCTATAACTCAATTTCATATAGGTTGAGTTACAAAACACCACTATAGGTCCTGAAAACGTCACTATAGGCTCCTTAAAAACACCGCTATAGGGCCTAATTCTATTTATCACAAATAGAGTTTCAAAAGAGGGACATTTTTCTAATTAGTTTGGGAAATAGGACAAAAAGCTGTTATTTTTGCCCGAAAATGGCATTTGGCAATTTTTTCCCTATTTAGGTATTTGTCTGGTGGACTCGTGGTTTGTTTATTGTTTTTATCATTTTTATGTTGAATTTGAATCACTCTGTCTCTGTTTACATTAAAAACTACACAGTAAATTTCACACAAATTTTATTTGTCGTGCCACTTCACTTCTATCCTATAGCCTCGCCAAATTTTGAAATCAAAAGAAAAGTCTCAAACTCAAATTTTGGATTTATGTGTATGTGAGGTGGCAAGATTAAGACATATAAAATTTTATGAAATATTTTGTAACTGAAGACTTATTGGGTTTTAGCCAAGAAGCTTGTAGTGGGGGTAAACTTATCTAGTATATAGGCAATTGAGAATTGCCTCAGCCCTCCAACTGCAAAAAAGTTACATAGTTTTTTTTTTTTTTTTTTGGGTTGAAAAAAAAAAAAGAGAAGTAAGCCATATTTTCTTTTTGCTCTTTTTCTCTTGAAGTTTTTCGTGGTCCCTTTTACCCCCATAAATATATCATCGACAGTCATACTTAACTTAAATAAGATTTTTTTTTTTTATACTTTATATCTTATGCCTTACAATTAAAGTGTAAAATTGTAGCATTAATTTGATTTTCAGTTAACCAATTTTTCCTTGTGAATGTTGAAATTATTGATTAAGTGAATCTATAATATATATATATATATATATATATTTGATAAATTAGGTTTTTTGGCATGTCTTTTAAATGTCGGTTAAAAAAAAATCATCTGGATATGAAAATATTAATTAAATGGGAAAAAAAAATCACTAACACATGTTACAATTGTGCCAGTAAAAATAAGTTTTTCAAAATCAAATTAAATTTGATAAATTTTAAATTTAATATCAATTATGTTACAAAAAATATTAAGTGTTAACCATATTACCGACAAAAAAAATATATTATAATTTTGTATTTCAAAAAGGTGAGAAAAAAGAGACCGTAAATGAAAGAAGAAGAAAAAACTATATCTAAAGTTAAATAAATATGATTTAATTAATTTGTAAAGATAAAAAGGTCTCTCTTACAAACCGCCAAGCCCCAAAATACATAAAAGTTGATCTAGTCTTGTAGCCAGGTCAGGTCAATTGGCATCTTCATGTACCTCTGTCTCCAACTGTCAAATTTAAAAATAAAAATGAAAAATGCTGCTTTGTTTGTTCATATTGTTCCACTTCCATGCTATTTATTTAAAGTGTTAATGGCCTGACCCAACTTCAGAACTGTGATTGATGGACTATATTGGGCCCACGAGGGAAAACAAAGATTAGCAAAGTGACAACGCCATTGCCCCTTAACAGATTTGGATTCACATACAAAGTCACGCTTCTGACTTCTGAGCAGACCATCAGGCTAGACTCTTGATCGTCGGTAGCTTTATTTAAAATTTTGTTAAAAATACTCCTATTTTTTTTGAGAAAAAAAAAATACTCTTAATTTAATTAGATAACCGTTATTTCTAAAAAAAAAAAATTGAAGTTATAATCGTAACTCAATAAAATTATTCAAAAAAAAAAAAAAAACTAGTAGTTAAAATGAATGTTTTTCTACAATTGAAATCTATACATTTTCTAGAAACTTTCTAAGAATAAAAAATGAATAATATACATAAATATTATATATTTATTATTTACTGATAAAATAAAAGTTATATCCCCAAAATAGTAGTTGCGCAAAGTAGATGCCCTTTACATCTAATGGAGAAAAATCTCATGAGACAACTCTCACAACATGAGACATCCATGCATGTTGTGAGAGAAATGTCTTAAAAATTATTTTCTTTCTTACTATTTTCTTCTAATTGTGTAATATTATGCAAAATTGAAATGAATGTTTTTTTACAAATGAAATGAATGACACAAATAAGAAATCAGGAAAAGGAGAAGAGAATTATGAAGGTATCACATTTTAATGCATGGTTGAAGGTTAGTGTACTGTATCATCCTTTTGAATTAATGTTGTTTAAAAATTCTCAATTACTCTATTTCTTTTCTTAAATTTCCTCTTTTTTTTTTATACGTTGTTGGGTAATAAAATTCTGGCTTTAATTTTTCTTCTCTTATATGTTCTATTGACATATGTTACAGCGTTTCATCTAGATCAAATTGTTTTTTGTAGGATGGAAAAACTCCTCATTGGAGGGACCATTTGAGTTTGTTTTGTGTTTACACTTTTAGATTACACAACTCATTTCCTGATTTTTTTTTAAAAATTTTTTTTTTTTTAATGATGTTTGCAGTAATTTTTTTGTGATTCCTAAATAATTATGATTGGAACAATCTACATTTATTAATATAAATCCATCTGGTATAGTTGCTAAAGATGGTATGAAGAGGTTCAATATTTTTTTGTTTGATACTATACTTCACTTGCGCCCTTTCCCTTCCATTGTGGATTTTAATCAATTGTTGGGTGTCATTGCAAGAATGAAGCATTACTCTGTAGTCATAAAAAGAATTATGTCCCAAATGTAAAGAAAGCATGTATTATACAGCACCAACAACAGTCTTTATAATAGTATGGAATATCTTGATTAATTTTTCATTCTTTTTTGTAGGGAAACCTGTGGAACCTATGGTATTTCAGGGGAGAAAGAAAAAAGTTAAGGGAATAAGCATCAATATTAAAGCCGCAATGGCCTTTTGATGAAATTTTCTTTGCACTTGCATGGAAGCCTTTAAGTAAGTCACGAATTCTTCACAAAAATCATTTGAGGGGAAGCTAAATCAATGCTTCGTTGAATGTATTAGCTGACAAGGTATTCTTTTAGTTTCAGATTGAAGATGAATAAAAGATTGGAAGGGTCAGGTTTTGTTTGCAGAGATCAAGAAGGCAAAGGGATCATAGCTTTCTGCCATAGTTGGGAAAATTTGGACAAGGTGATAATTTTCTAGTTGTCAAAGTTTTGGAACAGTAAGAAACAAAGGATTTATAAAGATTATTATTCTTCTAGCTAGTGCTTAAGTAGAGGCCTTATATCAGAACACAAGGGTTCCTTGATGGCTTACTCAACTTAGGCTGGCAAATGGAAGGAATATGGTTTAGAATGGCTAATAAGAGAGTGCTTAAGAAAGTGGATGATCTTGGGAGGTAGAGCAAAGAGAAGGTTCAAAATTATGACTACTTGCTCAAATACTGTAGCAAAGAAGAGTTGGTGTTACTAATATTTCAACACAGAAATGAAATATCTAAGCTACATGGGACTTCTTTTTTTAGTTGGGATTTCTGTGCAGCTACCATTATTGCCTTTTCTTTTTCTGCTAAGTTGCTAACTGATGTTGTACTCTTGAGTCTTGACTATGAATATTTAAAAAAAGAAAAAAAAAAAAGAAAAAAAGAGAGAGAAGTATGAAAGAGATTGTTGTAGCATACTTGCAAACTCGAAAAGAGCTATATGGATTAGGAAAGAGGAAAATAAACCATTGTTCTAAGAGGTACTTATGCAGAAGATAAGATCATGTGCAAAAGTTATGCCAAATCTTTTTTGGCACAAGATAATATTGGCACACATTAGATATTTTAAAAATATGTTTTTATCCTTAATTGTTGTTTACAATATATCTTAATTAATTAAGGATACTAATAATAGCTGAAATTAAGGAAAAATGGACATGAAGAGTCCTATTTAATTGGCCTACTAACAAATATTATTAACAAATGTGCAACTAAGTGAACAATTAAAAAGACCCCATTGTTATATATATATATATATATATATATAAAGACCCATTAAAATAAGTGTCCTTTACAAAATATATATATATATATATATATTTATTTATTTATTTTACACTCCCACTTAACAATATACTAATGCTCTTTTTTTGGTTTAATGTCATAATTTTTTATTCATCACAATTTGAGGTTTAAATGAATGTTTGATTATATTATACATTTGAGAACTATTAATAAAGCAAGGAGTGTCATTAGGCTAGTTCTAAAAAATGAACACATTCACACACAAACATATGATTTCAATGTTTTCGCAGCGTTCATTTTTGGTGGTTAGCCTTGTGACACTCCTAACTGTATCAGTAGTTATCAAATGCATAATATGATCAAACATACACTTAAACCTCAAATTATGATAACCAATGCATTAACCTCAACAAACTTAATATAACCCTAAAGAGTTGGATTGATAGTTCGTAAGATCTCATCATATTAATGAGATTTTGGGTTCGAAATCTCTTGTCATCATTTTAGGGTCATTCTCATGGGATTCTTCCCTATAATAACTCGGTATAAATGAGACGAAAAAATTAAATATACCCAAAAGAATAATTAGATACTTTCCACGCCTTATTTGTCACCAAAAAAAAGAAAAAAAGAAAAAGAAAAAGACTCAACATAAAACCCTGTGAGGATTAGTTTTCAGCGTCGCACTATTTAGTATTTATCGCTACACCAAAGTTTATTAGTTTTGAATTCAATCTTTTGACGCTGACTTCAGCTCTCAAATCTCTCTCTTGCCTACATTTGAGCTCCGCCTCACCACTGCCACACCAAATCAGCGATCTGGGTCTGAGTAAAGAAGGCGCTTGGGCTCAAGACGAGGAGAGTTGCTGCTGTTGGTGACTCATTGAGTGTGGGAGTCAGCTTCTTGTCGTTGTATGGTATTTTTATTTTGATTTTAATGGTTTTGTGATTTGGGTTCTCTGTGGAAGTTGAGAAAGTTCACTGGATTTTGACATTTTCTGGGTTTTGGGTGTGCAGTTGGTAGTGGAATTTGGGATTAAAGATGTGAATGGGAGGAAATAATATTTGATTGAATTGGTGATATTGACTATTGAGGTTGATGCATGTCTATAAAGAAAAGAGAAAAAAAGAAGAAGAAGCAAAACTAGAAAAAGTAGAGGTTTTTTTGTGTTAGTTTAACTAGATTATGAAACTTCTCTTCCCTCTAAAATCTCACAAAAGTGACACGTTAACAACCTCTCAGTTTCACTCCACTTCAACTCTTCTTATCAAACTCGTTCACCAGACATCATCACCTCATAGTCCCACACATCTCAACAATCTCCTCAACACTACTCTCCATACCAAAAACCTCAAACATGTTATCCAAATTCACGCCCAACTCATCACAAACAACTACACTTGTCTCCCTTTCCTCTTCAACAACCTACTCAACTTGTATGCTAAATGTGGCCATATCAACCAAAGTTTACACCTTTTCTCAAATACCCATCATGGGTTTAAGAATATTTTCACTTGGACCTCGCTTATTACCCAATTATCACACTTTAACAAACCCTTTAAGGCCTTGACATTTTTTAACAATATGAGATGCACTGGTATTTATCCAAACCATTTTACTTTCTCTGCTATTTTACCTGCTTGTGCACATACTGTGATAGTTACTCATGGTGAACAAATGCATTGTTTGATTTGGAAACATGGGTTCAAAACAGATGTGTTTGTTGGTACTGCATTGGTTGATATGTATGCTAAGTGTGATGACATGAGCTCGGCAGAGAGAGTGTTTGATGAAATGCCTGAGAGAAGCCTTATTTCTTGGAATTCAATGATTGTGGGGTTCTTGCAGAATAAGTTTTATGATCGGGCAGTTGGGGTTTTCAGGGAGCTTCTTAGGGAGAGTTCAGATAGTCCTGATCAAGTGAGTTGTTCGAGTGTGTTGAGTGCTTGTGCCAATATGGGTGGTTTGGAATTTGGGAGACAAGTTCATGGAGTTGCTGTAAAGCATGGTTTGGTAACATTAGCTTATGTTAAGAACTCATTAATGGACATGTACTGTAAATGTGGGTTGTTTAGTGATGCTGTCGAGTTGTTTCAGACCATAGGAGATAGTGATGTTGTCACTTGGAATGTTATGATAGTGGGGTGCGTCTGTAATGACAACTTTGAAGAAGCTTGCAATTATTTTTGGGTTATGAGGAGGAAAGGTATTTCACCTGATGAAGCATCGTACTCTTCTGTTCTTCATGCTTCTGCAAGTCTTGCGGCACTTGATCAAGGCACTTTGATTCATGATCAGATTATAAAAACAGGTTTTATTAAGAATGAGTGTATTGCAAGTTCATTGGTTACAATGTATGCAAAATGTGGGTGCTTGGGAGATGCTAGTTGTGTGTTTGAAGAGATTGAAGATCGTAATGTGGTTTGTTGGACAGCTATGATTGCAGCTTGCCAACAACATGGCTGCGCAAACCAAGTGATTGAATTGTTTGAGGAAATGCTTGGGGAAGGGGTTAAACCTGATTACATTACATTTGTGTCTGTTCTATCAGCTTGTAGCTATGCTGGGCGTGTTGAAGATGGGTTTGTGTACTTTGATTCCATGACTAAGGTGCATGGCATGAATCCTGGGCCTGAACACTATGCTTGCATGGCTGACTTGCTTGGTCGTGCTGGTCGATTGGATGAAGCTAAGAGGTTTATTGAGTCAATGCCAATCAAACCAGACTCATCAGTTTGGGGAGCTTTGCTTGGGGCTTGTAGGAATTATGGCAATGTTAAAATGGGAAGAGGGGTTGCAGAGATTCTTTTTGAGTTGGAACCGGAAAATCCAGGGAATTACGTGCTGCTATCTAATATGTATGCACGTAATGGGATGTTGAAGGAAGCAGATGAGATTAGAAGGATGATGAGAGTCAATGGGGTAAGAAAGGATCCTGGATGTAGCTGGATTGATGTTAAGAACACTACCTTTGTGTTTACAGTGCATGACAGGTCACATCCTAGGACAGATGAGATATATGGGATGTTGAAGAAGTTGGAGGAGTTGGTGAAGAAGAAAGGTTATGAACCTGAGACACAGTTTGCAATTAACAGTGTAGAAGGGTACAAAGAGCATAACTTATGGCATCACAGTGAGAAACTAGCCCTTGCATTTGGGCTACTGGCCCTAACAGTTGGGGCTCCAATTAGGATAAAGAAGAATCTGAGGACTTGTGGAGATTGTCATACAGTCATGAAGTTAGCGTCAGAGATATTTGAGAGAGAGATTATTGTAAGAGATATCAATAGATTTCACCAGTTTACTAATGGTTTGTGTTCCTGCGGTGATTACTGGTGACTGGAGTTTGAGTTTGAAGGAATAGAAACATCATCTCTTGGGGGCTTTTTCTTTCCTCCTTTTGCCCCCCATTTTTTCTTTCAAAAAAATATGTTGATTCAAAGTTGCTTGGATTCTATCTTTCAACGATGAGAAATTGAGAACTAAAGCTGTCAGCCTGTCACCTTCATGTACCTGAGGATTGCCTATATATACAGTATATATTGAGCTTAGAATCTTCACCTCAGCTAGGGGTTTTCAAAATAAGTAACAATTATACGAAGTTGAGTCATGATGTCAAGGGTTCATCAGGATTGAAGGCTATACTGATTAAAAGTATGTAATTTACATCTTGGATATGCAGCAAATACTCAAATTATTTTGATTGTCACTTTCTTTCTTATATTACAGTGCAAAAGCAGCCTCAATAACGTTGTATAAATTCTTTATGGTGTTTCACCTGAAATATATATATATATTTGAATATATATTTTACTTAATTGAGTTTGCATCAAGATTAGCATTAAGGTCATATCTCTTAGTACTAGTGATGGATGAGCTCACTAAATCGATTCAAGAGAAAGTTTCTTGGTGCTTTTTGCAGATGATATGATTTAATTAGTTGATGAAACTAGAAGTGAAGTTAATGCCAATTATTCTCTATTGAGGATCCATAGTCAACCCCAAAAATTTGGGATTAAGGCTTGTTAATGTTGATGCTGTTTACTTAAGTAAATTCATATTCACACCTTTAAAACCATTTTATCCACATGTAGTGCAATTCTTTGGTGGATGCTTAATAAGCAATTATCATTTAAAAAGGGAAAAGAAAACCTGTAAAAAATAACAAACAATTTGGCATATGTGATATTTTTTATTATTATTATTATTAATGTGAGGTTGAGATATTACGCCATGATTTCATCATCTCAATGTTTAAAGATGTGTCTGCATGGTAAATACCTAGTTTTCTAAAGGACAAGAAAGGCCTTTGCAGAACATTGTGTGACAAGTATTGAAGCTTAAGTATAAAATTCTACATTACACATTATGTGACAAGTTCAATAAGTATCTGCTTGCAGTATAAAGGCTAGGAAACCCTTCTGCACTGTAATTGATAGTGACGTAGGTTCTGATTGGAGGGTTTTAGTTGCACAAGGGACTGTACTATTATTGGACCTAGGTTCTTAATGGATGGATGTGCAAAAAGAATCCTCTCTGCTTGTAATTATATGGCTATCCAGCAACAATAACTTAAGAATCTACGCAAAGTTGTTTGTTACTTATTTTCATTTTCCCTTTTGTCTTTTTTTTTTTAATTTTTAATCTGCTCAGATGGTGCTAGAAAGCTGTAGATTACCATTCAAGAAACCGTTGGCTGTTTGTTGGAGTAAAAGTTGCAGATGATAGGAGGTCACCATTGTCTATTGAATTTTATATTTCTAAGAACTTGGGAGACAATTTACATGTTATTGTTACCGAAGTTCATCAATTTTCTACCTTACATGCACATTTAAAGCACATACTTGGAGGCATGAATACACACTTTCAATGATGAATGAATTCTGCTTTAACAAGTTGCATTAGCAAATCTGGACACTAGAGTATTTCCTGATTTGATGCTCTTGCGATTGTATCTGACATAACATCATGTGATCAAGTTGCACCAAAATACTATTCTAGCATATCTGTAATGATGCCTCATCTACTCCATTAACTCATATCTTTGAAAATGATATCGTAATATCTGGAATATCTTTGGTATTAGTGACAAAAATGTCAGTACTAATAAGAGTCATGTCATCAATAATATAGCTATACATAGTCCCCACACATAAGTGTGACAAATATAAGACCTTTCTAGTAAGGATTTTACTAATGTGTGTCCTTAGACACACATTAATTTCTATTTTTGAAATTTTTTTTTTTGAAAATTGAAAAAATAATGACAGCTTTTTCAATTCCCGAGAAAATATTTTCACAAATAGAAAGCTTAATGTGTAAGGGTACACATTAACCGGACTCTAATAAATAAAAGAATTTATTTCCTAAGAAAGCATTGGAACAACCACCGCTGCACCTCATTTATCTTTGCTGCTTCAAATAATGGTCGGATGATGAAGTACCCTCCATACTCCCCCTCCCCCAATAAATATAAAATTGGAAGAGGTTCTACCTTCCATGAACTGATTGATATTTCTACAGTTGTCCTGGCAGATATTTCATTTAAGTTGAATTATTTTTTAGTACTTAACATCAGAACATCATGGGCAGAGTTAATATAATAAAGTCAGGTGGTCCCTTCAGAAACTTGAACAAATGGTTTGTTTTTATCTTATCTCAAATGTGATAGCTGCCTCTGTCTGCCTTCTACTCCCATTTGCAGGCTCTCTACCTTAGCCTTCTGAATACATGTTTTTTGCACACAAAAACAAAATTAGAAAATAAAAGGGAAAGAAAAAAGAATGCGATTAAGTGGTGACATTCTTAAATTTTACAAAATGTAGCAAAAAAAGTAATAGTAATGAGTGTCTTATTATTTTATTTTGGAAAAAAAAAAGAAAAAACACCAATGATAAACACCAATGATATTCTATTTACTTGTTTATGAATGAGCATGATGTAGAAGGTGCATGTTTACACATGGTGGAAACATTATCCAATTGTTTATGGATACTTGATATGGGTAGCATTTATAGAGAAGAAAAAAGATAAAAGCAGTCTAGTGGTTGTGGTTCTACTCTATTAAGTTTTAACATTGAAAGTTTAAGATTCATAGTCATAAAAATATCTGTGCGTGTTAGATGCTTCTAGGGCTTATGTGCAGATTGCAGGGAAGTGAAGACAATGGCCTGAAGAAACAGTTAGCACTGGGAGAGCAATATTCAGGTTTTGGAACAACCTATAAGGCTCCGCAGCAAAGACAGTATTATTTTATACAAGGTCCATCCCAGCTCTCTTATCCCATGAAATATGTCACTTGATTAATTTTCATTATCCTCTGTTCTTCCCATTTCTGTGTATCAGACACTGTATTTTCTTTATTCTGGTATCTCATTGTGTCTGATATATTTACTTGGGATCTTCAGGTCCTTCCCAGCATGCTTTAGCAAATTATTTCTTTATTTATATTCCTAGACACACTGCTTTATTATCTGCATGATATGCTGTTTAAGAATAATAATAACGGTTCCACTCACAAGGTTTTAAGTTTGTTTACTTAGCTTATTACAATTTGGAACCATAACAAAGTCATTACATCAAAGAATATTTATGTTGGTTCTATGCTCTTATTGCAGAGGAGGAAATGACTGGCTGCTTAAAAAAGGTGGTGGCTGCAGGTTTTGGGCAGCAAGTTCAAGAAATTGATAGCGGTGGGAGCTTAGAAGATTGCAGATCAAAGACAAGGAATAAAAAGAGTGTAAATATGCAAACCTCTGCCTCCTAAAATAGTTATAAAGATGACTTTATAATGGTATCCTATTATATTACAGCAATAAAAATCAAGTATTTCTCCCAAAATTTTGGGGTTGAATATGGATTCTCCACAAACAAATTAATTAGGATTGACTGCATGTATTCTTCTCTATCATTAGTATCATATTCTAATGACTTTGAAATAGGGTAGATGCAACAATACTTTGATTGCTTGCAATCTGATTCTTCACAAGTATCTTTTGAAAGGATAATTATCTTATTCACCCATATGTCTGTAAGAGGCACGCTCCATACTCAGGAGCATAAGATACCATGAAATGATGAAAATGGTTATGATTAGGCTGTTTTATGACTGCAATGTGGTTGGTACATAGTACCTCCAGAGGAGATGAAACTGACATGACATGCATGTTAATAGGAGCAACGCATTATTTTTGCAGGCAGCAGTGTCCAATGTACTTGTAACCAAAGTTGCAATCATCCCTTTGCATAGGGGACACGTGTTGCGCTAACTTGCAAACCATGTCATGCAATCACCAGACCAGCATGGTGGGCTCAATTTTGGCTAAGAATGAGTGGTTGGTAATTGGGATATATAACATCGACACAAAAACAAAGAGTCACGTGTGAGGTTCACACATGCACGTGAATTTCACACACTCACATTTGAGAATCTAGCATCCACTCAAAAGTTTTGTCAATTTTATGGATCCTCTCAATATTTCCATCTCTAGAGTCTAGAGTAAAACCATATCACATTCCCCCTCAATATAATTGTACATTGCACACCCTATGGGAAAGATAGAAGATGCTCTAAGGATTTGGGGGCCCACATGCATGGTGCCAAATCCCTTACTGGGTCACTAAGGTTCCACGTGGACAATGCCCATTCCTTCATCTTTCAACTGTGGGGGTCTACTTGGAATCCTAACCTCCCTTCAAAAATTGGGACAATTAAGAATTTGACTTTGCTTTCAACACAACTTATCAATAAGCTTAGGATGCAACATTTTTATAATATTTTTTATAATGGTTAAGATGGTAAATTATAAGTAGCAAAGAGTTGCTTTTACATAAATTAGTAAGTTTTTCGAGCGATGCATGGATAATATTGTAATGTTTTATGTAAATTTATTTTTAGTAAATATTATACATATATTATAGCATATTTATTATAAAACTCTGTTAGTAATGAGTTCATCATAAAAAGTAAAATTATAAATTACACACATATATCTATTATAATTATTTTGTTAAAGTAATGAGCAATAATTAAAACAACTTTGAGTAATATTGTATAATAAAAGTTGATAAAAACATATTAATTCATTCTATATTATTGATTTTTATTTTGTGATGTAATAAAAAGCTTCATTACGAAATCTTTTTTTATTTTATTTTATTTCTTCAATGCTTGTTATCATCATAAGTTTCTCCATCTTCAACATTTGAAGTTTAGTCCGTCCATATTTGTTTAATTTTTGAGCTTTTATCATTTTTTTTTTCATTTTGTTGCATCATTTGTGTTAATCACTAATGAATTGGCACCGAGAGATTCTTGATTGGATCTTACAAAGTTTGGACTTTGTTGCTAAGATTTTATTTGCATTTATATTAAACTTCAATGATGTGACAATTTTTTGTAAATGTTTTTATTTTTGTTAATTTTGGAATAGTGCAGCAAAAAGAATTAATATAGCATATTGAATTGCGTATTTTTTTTTTCTTCCATACATTTTTATCATTTGAAGGTGCATCAAAAATCTTAGCAACTATGTAATTTTCAAAATCGTCCTTTAGATTGAATTCATTCAAGTGTAGTAGAGAAATCCATTTTTTTCCTAATTTTTTTTTCAAATCACGTGGGATTCCTTCTCCAATATCAATATTTTTACAATAATTTAAATAAGTTGGACCTCAGTTTAGTTTTCAGCAAGATCTCTTGTAGATTTATTTACAATTTTCTCAGCATCTCGATCAAATATCACTAAATTTGTTTTGTTAGTTGCATCAAAAACTTCAATTTGAAAACTGTATCTGAAGTAGTTTGCAATTGTATATATATAGTAGTTATAGTGAGATAAATATATTATAAATATTTGGAGAGTATGTAGTTAATGTGAGTGCCTCTAACTTTGGAATAGAAAGATTTATTTTTGTTTCACATTTTGCACGTCAAAATGATCCTGATTGTGGTTTTACATTCCTTTCACAAAGTACGCACAAAATGTAATACCAACCCATTATTGTATCAATGTTACCTATTATTGCAATACCCTAGCAGTAGGAATGGCAACGGGTTGGGTTCGGGCCGGGTTTTTCCATACCCGGACCTGACCCGCGGGGCAAGACCCGTGGCGCAAACCCGGCCCGTTTAGGGTACCGGGTTTTTCTCCGGGGCCGGGGCCCGGACCCGCCCCAACTTGGTCCCGCGGGCCCCGCTTAGGGATTGGGCCCAATTCGTGGCCCAACCAAAAAAAAAAAGAAAAAAAGAATTTAGGCCCAAATTTAAGCCCAATTCGCCTCAAATCCCTTGCCGTTCTCATTGCTCTTCCCAGTCTTAGACCTCTAGGAAACAAACATAACCCTATTCCGTTAAGAAAAGAGAAAACACAGAAGCCATCGTCCCTCGGCTTCTCCATTCCATTCCAGGTAAGGATTCCATCAATCCTCGCTATCCTCTACAAATTGATCCCAATTACGCTTTCCATTTTGGGTTCCGCCTCTTGTTTTGTGCTTTAAATTCTCCTCATTATATAAACGTTGAGTCTTTGGAAAAAGAAATTGATTTTCATAGCTACATACTTTGGTTTCTCCGCCATTTCGTTTTGCAGCTTCTTTTGAAGATTATAGATTAATGGACTCTGCTTATCACAAATCATAGAAACAAAAAACAACAACAAGAAGATATGATTCTCGCAGCATCGACTCACTTTTTAATCACTGTTCCGACAAGCCCATCTCACAGTCACACAAAGAAAAACTTGTTGCTCTGTATGTACCCATTGGTGCCTGACCCTCTCGGAGTCTGTAACCCTATTCCGTTATACATCTCTGAAGAAAAAAACCAAACCAAATTCACAATAATGCTTAGATTTCAAATTCGAAGCAATAGAAAATTTTGAAAAAATCCTAGTATATGGAATGAAATGAACAATCTAGATCTATCATTGTCAACAATAACAATAGATTTAAGGAAAGAAAAAGAGAGAATCAGAATTTCTATATATTTTCCAAGGAAACAAACAAGATCAAAGAATCTAGGGTTACCTTTGGTTGGCGAGCAATGAAACGGTGCGATCTGGCTGTTAGAGTGAGAGAGTGTCGGAGTGAGTTGCTGAGGGAGAGGGAGTGTTGGACTAAGCTGAAATGAGGGACTGAGGTGAGAAGTGAGGACTGAGGGAGTGTGAGACTGTGAGTGTCGGCGTGAGCTGCTGCTGAGGAGTGAAGAAATGAGGGATAATGAGGGATTAAGGTTAGAATTTAGGAATATATATATAGGGTATTTTTGTAATTTTAGTGTACCAGGTTTTTAATCGGGTCAGGTTTCGGGTTTTTTTTTATAAAACCCAGACCCGACCCGGACCCGCTTCGGGTTTTTTTTTTTTGAACCCATACTCGACCCTATTTCTAATCGGACCAGGTAAAACCCGGCCCATTAGGGTCGGACCGGGCCGGGTATCCGCGGGCTGGGCAAAAATTGCTATCCCTACTTAGCAGTTCACATCTTGCAATGAACTTTGAAATTATGGCCTGTTTGGATGGAGGGGGGAAGGAAGGGGAGTAGAGTAGAGTTGGTTAAAAATAAGTTAATTTTGTGTTAAATTTGCTTTACTCTACTCTACTTTACTCTACTCTATTCCTCCTCTCTCTCCCTCAATCCAAACAGACCATTAATAAGTAATTTTTTTTTAATGTAAATAATATGATGTATTATTATTTTTTTTACGTAAATGATGAGTATAATTTGAAATGATTAACAAATCTGTTTCGTAGGATCTCATTCAATACATTTTATCTTTACTATTGTCTTCGTATTATTTAAAGATAAATCCTCCTATGAAAATTGTTTTGCATGTATTTTTGGTATTTCTTGTATAGGATCATGTTTTTTACCATTCCTATTGTGGGGCCTGTTATCTAAAAGGATATAGGAATCATAGGAAATGGGCTTGGGGCCCAACGGCCCAGTCCGAGGACATTCACTTGTCCGATGATGCATGGTTAAAGAAATGTATTGTGGGACCAGGATAAGAAAGAGGGATGAAAATCATATATAAAGGCCCAAAAACGCGTCCGAGGATAAGACTCACCTCGGATACCATGGTCCGAGGTGGATGTAACTATCACTCTATCCAGGGTACTCCGCAAAGTTGTATTAGAACTGGAAAGTGAATATAGACCTAAGGAGGAACCGGGAAAGATAACAAATATCTTCTAAGGCTACTACCTCCACATTAAATGCTTTCCAGCTAACTCTCTGGCCGCATTAATGTGGAGGTGATACCTGAACAGTAACCAAGTAGCTTTATGGCTACTGAGCAAAAGTTCCGGGAGGTGCTGGATGGGACAGAAAGGAGTTCCCAGGATAGAAACTACACGTGTACGGTGGAAATGGGGTAAAGAACGCAGTATATAACATGGAAGCAGGTGACATTAAAGAGGACTTTTGGAAAAAAGAAAGAAGAACAATAGAACTCAGAAAGATACCCCCTGAAACCTAGCCGAGGAGAGTTTTTATCATACAGTTAGCTTGAAGTGTCTTTTACTGCACTGTAACCATGACCTTTTCTATCAAGTAGAACTAGTTCTTGTACCCACGCTCTAAAAATTTATTGTTTGGGCTTGTTGGGCTAGAAACTCATCCCTATTCTGGGTCCAATCCAATTTGAGTCCCTACACCTATCATTGAATTTTTTTAAAGAAAATATTAAGTTAATGGCATTTTGTGAGATAGTATATGCTATTTATTAGACTTTTTTGTTATTATAAATTTTAGAAATATGCACTTGTCAATTATTTCAGCAACCATAGGGATCTCAATATTTATATATATTTTTGTTGCACTGGTTGATGATAGAGAATTTGTCTACATAAATTGCAAAGAACATTATTAATAGACAAAAGTATATTGAATTGAATTGGGGGAAAATGAAGACATGATTTCATGAGAATGAGATTTTGTAGAAGTATCATCTATATGTGGGGGAGGAAGAAGAGAGTTTGTAAGAGGGTAAAAGTTTTTGCTTTGATTTGTACGTGGGAAGGGTTAAACTTGGGTCATAATATGTAAGGTAAGAACTGAGCTTGAGTTTTTCATAAGGTTTGGTCTACTTTTAAAATGTAGTCCATTTTTTAGTAAATAACTTTTGGTCTAATTGTCAAGAACAATCCATATTTTATATAATAGTAAAAAAAAGTTACTGTGATATATTAGGTAACAGTAAACAAAAAAAAAACTTAATAAAAAGAGGTAAAAAATGCTAAATTTATATAATAGTAAAAATAAGTTACTATAATCTATTGGGTAACAGTAAAAAAAACTTAATAAAGAAAGGTAAAAAAAGCTAAATGCAATATTAGAGTGCCACGTGGCAGAACCTCATGCACTCTCACATGAGATCTCTGATTTTATATATATACTAGTATTATGCCCGTGCGATGCACGGCTTAATCAAGAATCATGTGTAATCTAAAGAAAATAATAAATATTTTTTTAATTTAAATAATAACATATATTTAAGTGGTAAACTCAATTTAATAGTTAAGAATTATAAACAACCCAAATTACTAAACAAAATAAATAAATAAAAGTAGTGAGATTTACATAAGAATTGAATTTTTGTATTTGAAAGCAAGGGAGGAGGCATCGAATTTCAACCTATCAAAACAAATTTGTAAATATAAACTTCAAGAAATATTTTTGAGAAATACTAAGAGTTAAGACCTTGGCAATAAGTTTGCATCAATAATTGAAAATAGCTTCATTAGCATTGAGATGTCATAAGAATTAAAAAGTAATACCTTTTTGTGAGGTGTGCACATCCTTCTAGGCTAATTTTGTGAACAACAATCTATATTATGAGTAAATGAATATCTATATTGCTAAGCCAACTAATCTATATTGCAAAGCCAACTACACCTTAATTTTTAAGGTTTTTATCTCTCTTGAGAATCCTTGTTGTGATCATATTCCAATAGATTATGGTTGATGAAGATCTAGTTAATTAAGTTTCGACAATTCAAGCTTATTGTAAATAATCACTTTCAAAATTCTAATAACATGAATACTTCCATTTTTTTCTCCTAAGAAAATTTAGGCGAAAGAATAAAGAATACATACCAAAAGTAATGAGGATTGATCATACTTACTGTAGGGTCAGATTCTGCAGCCCAAGCCCAATGAGATGTGGATTTGGAGCCCACTGAACCCAAAACAATAAATTTGTAGAGAGTGGGTGAAAGAGCTAGGCTAATAATGAAAAATAACAGTATTAAACGGCACTGGTGACGAGAGGGTTTGAACTAATACGTGCTCGGACAGAGGTGAATGTCTCGTCCGAAGAGGTAATTTTCATTGATGGACTTAGGTTACAAATGTTGGAGCTACAGTAAAACAATATGCTATTTTCTCTCTCTTAATTCTCCATCCCCCCCTATCAGAGACCTCTCTCTCTTATATAGTGCTGCCTTTCTCCATCTCCACCGTCCACTTGTTCACCATCTGTGCGCCCACTTGAGTGCATGTCCCATCATACTCCCCCTTTAGCCCTGTCTGAGTGGCGGTAGCTGAGGATGCACTGTTCAGGGGTCTTCTCCACATAAATGCGGCCAGGAGGGTAGGTGCAGAGCATTAAATGCGGTGGTTGAAGTCTGTCTCCTTGATATTTCTCTATTCCTGTCACCTTCTCACGTGTCCGAGGTCCCTTTTCTCCCTTGACACTTGTCAAACAGATCGCTTGACACGTGCCGGACAAAAACCTCGTCGGGTCCGACGGTATCGGTCTCCTCGGACGTATGAGCATCTCCTCGGACGGTACACGTGCTCGTCTGCGGACATTCTCCTTTCACATGGGCCTCTGGCCGCGTCCTGGTCTCCTCGGACGAACAGTGGTCTTCGGATAGGGCCTTAGGCCCAATAAGTTGGGCTGGGCTTTTCTCCCCCACAATAGCCCCTCAAAATTGTAGTTTTTCCTTCGCATCCGAGGAGAAAAAGTAGGATTTTGACTTGCCACGGAGCAAAAAACTTGGAAATATGCACAACCGAGCTGGCACGTGTGTAAGCGCGGGAACAGACGCCTCATTAATGCCGCTACAGTTTCCTTATTCCCAAGGCGCTGCATTAACTGCACCAGGTGACGTTTCGTCCTTCGCATCCAACGGTGGCTGATCGATCTAACGGCTGTGGCTTTTTCTTCAGGATTTGGGCGGGAGCGCCCCTGACCCTTCGCTTGACCCCGTATAAAGCTTCAGAGGAAATCATTTCCTCCTCACTTTTCCCATCTTCAGACGCTCCAGCAAGAACAGACGCCTCACTTCGTCCAAATCTCTCCGTCCGAATCTCTCAGTCGCCGGTGCCAATCTTACCCAGAATCCTCACGAGTCCTCCTACGATCCTGCTGTCGCTTTTTCGGTCTAGCCCTTGTAAGTCATTGCCCATCGAATCTTTTAGTTTTCTCCTCGGCCAACTGTTTCACTTAAGTACCATGGGGAAACTCGAGTACATGATGGATAGCCCTGAGCAAATAGAGGCGTTTAGGACCGCGTACCGCATACCCCCTAACGTGGGCGTGAGGTATTGCCCCCCAGAAAAAATACTAAAAGACCGGGAGACGGGAGAGGTGGTTATTCCCCTCATCGCCTTCAAAGAAGGGGGAATGACAATCCCCATGGGTCCCATCACCACTGCCTACCTTCGGAACCATAGGCTTACTCCCTGGCAATGCGCGCCCAACATGTTTAGGATCCTAGGAGCGATTGAGGACCTTGAGCGCCATTTGGGGTTGGGACTCACCTGGCTTGATGTGGTACATATGTACGAATGCCATAGCCAGCAAGACGCTGGGTACTACCTGAAATCCCGGTCGGATGTTGTCAGGCTCATTTCCTGCCTTCCCAAATCCAACAAAGGGATGAAAGACGACTATGTGATCGTCTCGGGCGCCTGGCGCAACGTCCCTAGTTGCCCTACCAAACCTGGGAAGCCAGGTGTGACATGTAGATTTAGGCGCACTGACCATAGGCTTAGGGCTCCCGTCTTTTAACTGTCTTTGATTTCTCTTCGGTCGCTATTTCTGAGCTTCTGACCATTTTTTCTTCTTGCAACAGATAAGAACCTAGTTTCTCCTCGGCTCAGCCAATCGAATATCGTTGCCCTCAACTACCTTTTAAGGTCGGAGATCTTCGTGAGCGAGGACGGGCAACTACGATCCGCTCCCCTTATTCTTGGATATAAAGCGAAGTCAAAAGGTTTTCAACCGGTCGGCAACGCAATCGTCCAAGGAGATCATCGCCTTGCGCGTATCGACGTTGGTCGGAAAGGCTTCTTGGCGCCAGACGATCTTGAACCTGTACCCCGTCCAATTCCTCGGGCTGCACCTCCCCTTATCCAACCACTCCAGCAAGTTCCCTTCGGACAAGCGATTGAAGGTGAGGGGGCTGGCTCTTCTACTTCGTCGCTAGAAGAACAGATAGACGAATTTCAGTTTGAGGGAGAGGCTTCAAGGGTAAACCAGGTGGTAGAGATTTCAGACGCCGAGGAGGAGGCCTACGAGCAGTCAGGCGCCCAGCTTAACTTGTTAGCTACTCATTTAGAAGACTCCTCGGACGAAGATATGGATCTGAGGAATTTGATGAAGGGGAGAGGCAAAAAGTCAGACCCGAAAGATGCTGGGACATCTAAGACGGTGGTGACACTTCCTCCAGTGCCTACTCAGATCCCTGACCCCAACCTGAAGCCCATGCTAAAACTGCAGAAGAAAAGACCCCATACTGAGGTTGAGGAAAAACAGGTGCCACCAACCAAGGTGGCCAAGCAGCAAAAGGTGGCACAGGACAACCGAAGTCGCAGGGCTCCGTCCACTGAAAGCCGAGACGAGGGCACGGTGGCAGAGGTGCGCCGAGGAGGAGGGGGACCGCGGATTTGGTCTCCAAAATTGGAGTTGGAGGGCGCTCCAATCCTCTGGGAGACCTCCCTCAGGAATTATGATGGGGGGAGAGCCGGCTACGTTGCTGAGGCCCTGCAGCAACCACTTCTCCTCCCTCATGACATGGAGTCTTTCAGGCGTTTCAATCAGCCGGAGCTCTTTCGATCCCTGAAGAGGGATTTAGCCATCGTAAGCAACCTCAATCCGATTAGCTGAATCATTGACTTTTGCCTTTCCTATTTTTCTGTGTTTGACACTTAGAGTTTCCATCATGCAGGTCACTCAGCAGATTTACGTGGCCGAGGAGTGGGACAAGAAGAATCGCCTTGAAACCCAGGCGGCGCTCTGCTCCCGAGATGAGGCGGAGAAATCTCTGGGCCAACTGAAAGACGACTATACACGTCTGTCCGGGGAGCTCGCGGATATGACCAGCCAGAAGAAAAGCCTTGACGCTGGGATAAAGAACGCTGAGAAGCAGGCTGAGGACCAGCGTAAGCTGCTAAAGGCGGCAGAGGCCAATCTGAAGACCGAGAGGGAGCTGGTGAACGGGCTAAGAGATGAACTCCGAAGAGCCAAAGACAGCGTCCGATATGCCGAGGAGAAAGCCCAGTTGGCCCAGGAGGCGACCGAGGCTGAAAAGAAGACAGCTTACCAGCTGGGAGTAGAGACGGCCACGTCCCAGCTTCTAGAGTAGTTCGCCTCGGTCAGCCGAGATTACTGCAACATAAGTTGGGGCAAAGCCCTGGATGCAGCTGGAGTTCCTGCCGACTCGGAGCTGAGGCTGCCTGGGAGCGTATACTACGATCCTGATATCCGAGAGCTCCCAGGAACTGACCCCCCTCCTGCTCCACAGCTTCCAGAGGCTTCGGAGCCAATTCTGGTCAGCCATGCTCCTCCACTCGCTATTGGTGCAGGCAAGGAAACTGGTCAGCCCAGCGGCAAGGATAAGCCAGCTGAACCAGCCAAAGAGAAAGGCCAAGGGTCAGGCGAAGAGAAAGTTCCTTCTGAGCCCCAGGACCGAGCCCCTGACGCAACTGCTCGGATAGGCCAGGCTGCTGACCCCGTGCTCCCTTCGGCAAAATAATAGACGTATAGGGCTTTTATTTTTTTGCACCCGTGTTTTCTTTTGTCTTGTCCGAAGAATTGTAAACCATCTTTTTATTAATGGAATAGATTTTCATTTGTCTACGTTGTCTTTAAATACATGTCTTACCAACTATTATTGTTATATACAACTGTACATTGCACTTATAACCAAATAATGCAAATAAATCTATTTGACACATCATAACTAAGATTATTAATGAAAAGAATAGGCCCACCAAGAGTTATTGATGGATTGCATGTCATTCCAAGTTAAACATAAGTTGCCCTTCCTCGGTTTCAAACTAAACACAACTAGGGGAGACATGTAGAGATCAAAATTAATTTAAACGCGATTAAGAGTTTTAGCACTAAGCCCCAGTGACACTGGCCGTGAGGGAGTATTGACTAACCTGTCGTTCAGTTCAAGGACTATAGGATGTGAGTGTACACGAGTGTTAACTGGCCCTAGTCATCTGGTCCGAGGACTGCAGGCATGACCGGATTTAAGTTTAAACACGAACCGCACCGGTGTTAACTAACCCTAGTCATCTGGTCCGAGGACTACAGGCATGACTGGATTTAAGTTCAAACACTAGAGAACCGTAACCGAGTGCTAACTAACCCAAATCATCTGGTCCGAGGACTACAGGCATGATTGGATTTAAGTTTAAACACTATAGAACTGTAACCGAGTGCTAACTAACCCAAATCATCTGGTCCGAGGACTACAGGCATGATTGGATTTAAGTTTAAACACTATAGAACTGTAACCGAGTGCTAACTAACCCAAATCATCTGGTCCGAGGACTACAGGCATGATTGGATTTAAGTTTAAACACTATAGAACTGTAACCGAGTGCTAACTAACCCAAATCATCTGGTCCGAGGACTACAGGCATGATTGGATTTAAGTTTAAACACTATAGAACTGTAACCGAGTGCTAACTAACCCAAATCATCTGGTCCGAGGACTACAGGCATGATCGGATTTAAGTTTAAACACTTGAGCCTATGGTGCTAACTAACCCTAATCTTCTGGTCCGAGGACTACAGGCATGATTGGATTTAAGTTTAAACACCTAAGCTGGTGGTGAATGAGTGTTAACTAACCCTAATCATCTGGTCCGAGGACTACAGGCATGATTGGATTTAAGTTTAAACACTTGAGAGAGAACTTTACGCAGCGAATTGGTGCATCAACTGAAGAGAAGACTTGATTAATAAAAGTACCTCTTGAGGTTATTTACATTCCAAGGGCGAGGGATTACATGACTATCCAAATCTTCTAAGAAATATGCTCCAATACCAGCTCCTGAAGTGATACGATATGGTCCTTCCCAATTGGGTCCTAATTTTCCCCAAGCTGGGTTCTTCACGGTGCCCACAACTTTCCTCAGCACCAGATCACCGGGCTCTAAAGGCCTCAGCTTCACGTTAGCGTCGTAGCCTTGTCTGAGCTTTTGCTGGTAGTGTGCCAGCCGAACCATTGCGTTCTCCCTTCTTTCCTCAATTAAGTCTAAGCTCCTCTGTAGCTGCTCGTCGTTGTCGGCTGGACTGAATGAGTTAGTTCTTAGTGTTGGGAACCCTGTTTCCAGAGGAATGACAGCTTCAGCCCCATAGGTCATCGAGAAGGGGGTCTCTCCAGTGGACCGGCGGGGCGTAGTTCTGTAAGCCCAAAGCACATGTGGCAACTCTTCTACCCATCTGCCCTTTGCATCATCTAGCCTCTTCTTTAAGCCGTTCAGTATGACCTTGTTGGAAGCTTCTGCTTGGCCATTACCTTGGGGATAGGCTGGAGTGGAGTATCTGTTTGTAATTCCCAGCTCTCCGCAGTAATTCCTGAATGCCTTGCTGTCGAACTGTAAACCGTTGTCCGAGATGAGGGTGTGAGGAACTCCAAACCGTGTGACAATGTTCTTCCACACGAACTTTTGCACATCAACGTCTCTGATATTGGCTAGTGGCTCGGCTTCAACCCACTTGGTGAAATAGTCTGTTCCGACCATGAGGTACCTCTTGTTCCCTGCAGCTTTGGGGAAAGGTCCCACAATATCCAAGCCCCACTGGGCAAAAGGCCATGGGCTAGACAGTGGATTGAGGTTTCCCCCTGGCTGGTGAATGTTTGGAGCGAAGCGCTGACATTGATCGCATTTTTTGACGTATTCGTGTGCCTCCTTCTGCATGTTAGGCCACCAATAGCCTTGGGTGAGGGCCCGGTGAGCCAAGGACCTGCCTCCGGTGTGGCTCCCACAGATTCCTTCGTGCAGCTCCTCTAGCAGTGTCTCAGTCGCCTCGGGATGCACGCACAACAAATATGGTCCCGAATAGGAGCGCTTGTATAGCTTCTGGTCTTCGGACAACCAGAACTTAGTCGCCTTCCTCCGGACTTTATCGGCTTCTCCCTTATCTTCGGGTAACGTATCTTCTTTGATAAATTTGATTAAAGGGTCCATCCAGCACGGCCCTGCCCTGATCTGGTGAACCTGGACTCCCCCCGACTTCGTCTCTGTAGGCCTGTGCAGGTCCTCGACGAGGATGACCCTCGGCAGGTCCTGTGCCGAAGAGGTGGCTAGCGTGGCCAAGGAGTCAGCATGTGAGTTGCCACTCCTGGGGATGTGCAGCAAACTGAAAAATTCGAACTCTGATTGCAGGTGTTTAACACGTCCCAAGTATCCCTGCATTCTTTCGTCCTTTGCCTCGAACTCGCCTTGTACTTGACCTACTACCAGTCTTGAGTCCGAGAACAGCTCCACGGACTTCCCACCCATTCTACGAACCATAGTCATCCCCATCAGTAGGGCCTCATACTCTGCTTCATTATTCGTTGCCGAGAAGTCCAACCTTAGCGATTTCTCGATAATGATTTTCTCGGGGGATATCAATACTAGCCCAACTCCAGAGCCTCTTTGGTTTGCCGCGCCATCGACATACACTTCCCAATGGGAGGGATTCTGTTGAGAGACCATGCCAACTGATTTTTCATCCATGCCCGACGTGGGCTTCACCTCTTCTAGCTGGGGCTCCGTGAACTCAGCCACCAAATCTGCGAGGACCTGCCCCTTGACCGATGTGCGGGGCATGTATCTTATATCAAAAGCCCCTAAGATTGTACCCCACTTGGCAATCCGACCAGTGTAATCGGCACTTCGGAGTATAGATTTGAGTGGGAGTTGTGTGAGAACGATCACCGTGTGGGCTTGGAAGTAGTGAGGTAGCTTTCGTGTGCCAAGCACTACTGCTAAGATGGCCTTCTCCAGTGGCAAGTAACGAGTCTCAGCCTCATGCAGCGACTTGCTTACGTAATAGACGGGCCTTTGTACACCAGAGTCTGACCGTATCAACACCAGGCTCACCGCATAGGGAGCCACAGCGATGTAGGCGAACAGTACCTCGTCTGGCTCAGGACTGGACATGATTGGTGGCCGAGACAGGTAATCCTTGAGTTGCTGGAACGCCAAAGCACATTCCTCAGTCCACTCGAATCCCTTCCACTTGTTGAGCAGAGAGAAAAAGGGCCGACACCTGTCTGCTGATCTTGAGATGAACCGATTGAGGGCAGCAGTCATTCCGGTCAGTTTTTGAACTTCCTTGGGATTCCGAGGAGCTCGGAGGTTGTTGATGGCCTTTATCTGGTCGGGGTTGACCTCAATTCCTCTGTGGGTGACCATGTATCCCAAGAACTTGCCGGACCCTACCCCAAACGAGCACTTGGAGGCATTTAGTCTTAGCTTGTATTTCCGTAGAACCTCAAAAGTACTTTCAAGGTCTTTCACATGCTCGGCTATAACTTTGCTCTTCACCACCATGTCATCTATGTAAATCTCGATGTTCTTGCCCAGCTGTGGCTCGAACATCCTCGTCATCATCCTCTGGTAGGTGGCTCCCGCGTTCTTTAGGCCGAACGGCATCACTTTATAGTGGTAGTTGCCAATAGGGGTGACAAAGGCAGTTTTCTTCTGGTCCTCCGGGGCTAATGGTATCTGGTGGTAGCCTTGGAAGGCGTCCAGGAAGCTCATCCGAGGGTGGCCGACAGTGGCATCAACCAGCTGATCGATTTTCGGCATAGGGAACGGGTCTTTGGGGCATGCCCTATTCAGGTCCGTGAAGTCAACGCATACTCGCCATTTCCCACTCTTCTTCTTCACCACCACGGTATTCGCTAACCATTCGGGATAAAAAACCTCTTTGATAGCCCCAGCTGCTTTGAGTTTCGCCACCTCGTCCCTTACTGCGTCAGCGTGCTCCTTGGATGGGCGCCGAATAGGTTGCTGCTTGGGGGCGACCAGTGGATTCACCTTCAAATGATGGCATATGAACTCGGGGTCCACCCCTGGGGCCTCGTAAGCGCTCCAGGCAAACACGTCGAGATTTTGCTTGAGGAACTCTATCAGCTCCTCCTTCTCTTGAAGAGGCAGCTGAGATCCGACTTGGAAGAACCTGTCTGGATCGTCTCCAATGATCACTTTCGTCAGATCCTCACACCGAGTGCTTTCATCCGATGCTTCAGAAGGCACTCCCCGAGACTGTAGTTGCTATAAATCCCTCCCAGCTACGTCCGAGGATTCGGCTGGGGCCTCATGCTGAATGGCGGCCACCAGGCACTGTCTAGCAACTGATTGGTCTCCTCGGATCTCATGTACCTGTCCCCCTGAGGGATATTTGACCTTCTGGTGCAAAGTAGAGGGGACAGCCCCAAGTGCGTGAATCCAAGGTCTGCCTACGAGTGCCGTGTAGGGCGAATATGCGTCCACGACGATAAAGTCCAGTTCCACCACCTCGGAGCCGGACTGCACAGGTAAGCGTATCCGGCCTTTCGGGATGACAGGCCTTCCTTCAAAGGTGAATAGGGGGGAATCGTATGGTGTTAGATCCTGGGGTTTTAGGCCTAGCCCCTTGTAGAGGTCCGGGTACATTATCTCCACGGCACTGCCCTGGTCTACCATCACCCTCTTTACATCGTACCCTCCTATTCTGAGGGTGATGACTAGTGCATCATCATGGGGTTGGATGGTGCCGATCATGTCCTCGTCCGAGAATCCCATAACCAGCGGGGCACCAGCCCTAGCTCTCTTCGGTCCTCGGCTCGACTCCCCTGCGAGTGGTCGGCCTACCGACATAACTTTCAAAGGCCAGGACCCTGTTCTCCCCGGCGCAGCGAAGACGACGTTTATAGTCCCAAGCGGCGGCTTTGAGGGATCCTCCCTGCGTGGCCCTGAGCCGGTCGGCGCTCGGCCGCTGGAGGGGTGCAGAAGATGTTTCAGTTTACCATCGCGGACCAACTGGTCCAGGTGATCCCACAGACTCCTACAATCTTCCGTTGTATGCCCATGGTCTTGATGGTACTGACAGTAGAGATTGTGGTTGCGCCTCTCGGGGTTTCCTACCATCTTGTTCGGCCACCTGAAGAATGATTCATTCTTAATCTTTTCCAACACCTGATGCACTGGCTCCTTGAACACGGTGTTGACCGATTGAGGATTCATCGATCCTGATTGTCCGGCAAAATCCCTCCGCGGTTTATTGTAGTTGTACCGGTCCGACCGCGAATCTCTCCTCTCCGGAGGGATAATCTTATCCTTTCCCTTGCCCTGCTGCTGATCTTCTTCAACCCTCTTATACTTCTCTATGCGGTCCATCAGTTGACGCACGTTTGTGACTGGTTTGCCAGATAGGGATCCCCTCAAACCGTGGTCAGTAGGGAGGCCGAGCTTGAACGTGCTGAGGGCCATTGCATCGTTGTTGCCCTCCACCTCATTGAACATCTCCCAATATCTATCTGAATATGCCTTCAAGGATTCGCCTTCTTGCATGGACAAGGATAGCAGGGAAGAGAGAGGCCTGGCCACTCTTCGGCACGTAACAAAACGGGAGCCGAATGCCTGAGTGAGCTCTTTGAAGGAGTTGATGGAGCCCGCCTTCAAACCATCAAACCATCTCATAGCAACGGGTCCAAGACTGGAAGGGAAAACTTTGCACATCAGAGCTTCATCTCTGGAGTAGACAGCCATCCTCTGGTTAAAATGACTCACATGCTCCACGGGGTCAGTTTTACCATTGTAAACGGTGAATGTTGGCTGGTTAAAGCGCCGAGGGAGTCTGGCCTCCTCTATCCTGCGCGTGAAGGGTGATCTAGATATCTGATTTAGAGCCCTGTTCATGGCATCATTCTCCATGTCCTCGCGCGATGGGCTCCTACGCTCCCTTTTATGATGGGACTCCTCTACATAGGTGTAGGACTCGCTAGCTGGTGTCTTGGACTTGTGTTGATAAGAGACGTCCTGCTCATCATCAAGATCATCTTCAGAGTACGAGGAAGCCCGCTTCCTCTTTGCGTGTCGCAACTCCCTCTTTAGTTTTTCCACTTCCAGTTGTAAGTCACGGTTCTTCTCTGCATGGGACATGCGACTTCCGCTCTGTGATTGGCTCTGGCTAAGGCGCACAGTGTGTACACTGCCCTCACGGTTTTGTCTCCTCCCTAAGTTGCCAGAGCGGTCCACGTGTTGGGATGCCCTAGATTCTGCTTGTTGCTCACCTTGTTCTGCCATTGTCAACTGTTTATTCCACTCTTGCACAAGCTCTTCCCACAGACGGCGCCAATTGTAGGGTCAGATTCTGCAGCCCAAGCCCAATGAGATGTGGATTTGGAGCCCACTGAACCCAAAACAATAAATTTGTAGAGAGTGGGTGAAAGAGTTAGGCTAATAATGAAAAATAACAGTATTAAACGGCACTGGTGACGAGAGGGTTTGAACTAATACGTGCTCGGACAGAGGTGAATGTCTCGTCCGAAGAGGTAATTTTCATTGATGGACTTAGGTTACAAATGTTGGAGCTACAGTAAAACAATATGCTATTTTCTCTCTCTTAATTCTCCATCCCCTCCTATCAGAGACCTCTCTTTCTTATATAGTGCTGCCTTTCTCCATCTCCACCGTCCACTTGTTCATCATCTAGGCGCCCACTTGAGTGCATGTCCCATCATACTCCCCCTTTAGCCCTGTCTGAGTGGCGGTAGCTGAGGATGCACTGTTCAGGGGTCTTCTCCACATAAATGCGGCCAGGAGGGTAGGTGCAGAGCATTAAATGCGGTGGTTGAAGTCTGTCTCCTTGATATTTCTCTATTCCTGTCACCTTCTCACGTGTCCGAGGTCCCTTTTCTCCCTTGACACTTGTCAAACAGATCGCTTGACACGTGCCGGACAAAAACCTCGTCGGGTCCGACGGTATCGGTCTCCTCGGACGTATGAGCATCTCCTCGGACGGTACACGTGCTCGTCTGCGGACATTCTCCTTTCACATGGGCCTCTGGCCGCGTCCTGGTCTCCTCGGACGAACAGTGGTCTTCGGATAGGGCCTTGGGCCCAATAAGTTGGGCTGGGCTTTTCTCCCCCACACTTACCAATTATGAAATAAAAATCTTAATGATCCATGAAAATAGCATCCATGACTCCACAAAAGTGTACGTGCCTCCCTCCATGGCCAAATAGAGATGGTCAAAATAACTAAGCTTTTCAAAGTTCCCTTCAAACTCTATAGCTTCAAAGAGTTCCAATTTAGTTAGTTGTAGTATAAATAATACGTACTTCCGTTATAGAACAAAACCATCCAACTAAAAATATATACAAAAAAAAAAAAAAAAACTAAGAATACAAAAAATATAACCTTCATGAACAGTCCGAATGAGAAGTTTGAGGGAGGTGGAGCAAATATATTTATAATTTTTTTTTCCAATTGATTTTTATTCCCTATGATCTAATCGCAAGTTTTAGATATACTTGAAGGTAAGCAAAAATAGCAGCAATTTTTTTAGATAGATACAAAATCTTAATTGTTCTTATCAACTTTTCATCTACTAATCTTTGGATAAATACAAAATTTTACTTTTTCTTATCAACTTTCCTCTATTTATTTTTGGATAAACACAAAGGAAATAGATAACATTGTTATAAATTGATTTTTCCTCTGCTATTTTTTTGTTTTTATAAGTTTATAGGTCAATTATTGTATATTGTATAATATGCATGGTTCGGATATTTGGTTATTAGTAAAACAGTTTAAAAAAAAAAAAAAGTTTGCTTGATAAGTGGAAGAATTATTTATTTATTTATTTGTCTTAGTATTATCTATTTGAAATTGGTATTTGAGAATCAACGCATGACACTTTTTATTTTTATTTTTATTTTTTATGGTTATATATATAAACATGTAGTATAGTAATTAAAAAAATAAGAAAGTTGCATAATTCTTTACCTCTTGAAACCTTGCTTCTGATAAAGAAACCTCAGCAAGAAGTCTGGTTTAGTATTCATCAAAATCCTTCCTTCTTTTTAGCACTATTTGTCTGCTGGTCTCCCAATACTGCTGGGTTTAGTATTCCAATTGTGATCAAATTCTTCTTCTTTTTTATTTATTTATTTTTCATAAGATTGTATATTTAGTATTATTCAGTTATCTTTAATCTAATTAAGATTTTTATCCACTTAGAATTTATAGTTGACAAAAACTTATATATATTTTTTCTTAAAATCTAAAAATTTAAGAAAATTTCTACAATTTGGTGCCGCCACTTGGCACAACCACGGTGTCTAAACCCAACTTTTATTATATATAATATGATATATTGATATATTGATTTGTTTCTAACACCAGTTTTATTTCACTCTACACAACCTGCCACTTCAACTAATTACAGAAAAAAAAAGTTTCAACTAATTACAGAAAAAAGTTAGGTAACAAAAGAAATTGTGTTCTTAGACTTATATAGTAAGGATTAGCTTCTCACATTAAACTTTGTGGAATGCTACTATAGATTAAGATAGCTTCCCATTGTCCATCTCTGCAACAAAAGCAAAATTAAAACTATGATGTCCTCTTCATAAAAGACAGAAAGGCATCCACTCGCTGCTGATAATCCACTTGAACCAAATCTAATCCCATTGTTCCTTTATTGAATTATCTTCCCACTATATTAATCACTTTCCTAACTTTACACATATTGCTGTTTTATCTCAAACAACATTTTCCTTACTATTTTTTTATGAGGGTCCTACATATATCTTATCAAAGTAAAATCAGTGACTCAGTGGTTAGAGTATGAAAAGTCCTTAAAGTCCCAGATTATAATAATTTGTACCTATAGAAAGGCAATTCTGACCTTGATATATCATATCAAAGTGCTTAAAATGATGAGCAATGGTGACATTTTGTTTACCTAAATCAAAGGAAGCGCTAACTAAGCTGATTATAAAATGTGTGATAATGTCATGGATTCTAATCCATGAGAAAGAATCATCAATTACAGAATCGATTGTGACTAATGGTTTTGATTATCTTATATTTCTTTAGCTCAAAAAAGGGATTACAAAAAAGCTTCATCTAGCAACTTTGAGGTCCGTGTAAGCCTGTATATTTAACTAAATTCAAATTAGTGATTTCAAAGCTTCTTATCAAAAATCCAAGTTTATGTCAAAAGGGAAACATTGCAAAAAGGACCATTCTTTAAATCATTAAAATGCCAATACTACACTCCACCACTTAATTTTACAAAAAGTCTATCCAAAACTGATGGACAAGAAGATTTATTTATTTTTTGTTTGAATCTATTTGGTTCAACTTATTCTCATCCTAAAATGGAATTTTCAAAATTTTAAAATATCATTTTTTTTAAAGTGCAAATGTATTTTTCACAATAAAGTAAGTTAGATAAATTGATAAAAATAAATTCATCCAAAAGTATATTTCCAATTAGCTTAATTGGTGACAATTTTTGTTGTTGGACAGAGACCTAGGTTTAAATTCCTCCTAAACTAAAAAGAAATTTATTAGTATTATGATTGATGAAACAAATGCTATAAATTTCAAATTTTATTCATAAACAAATGTAGAATAATACTTTGTTTGTTTTAAAATAAAATATATTCAAATGTAAAAATTTGTACATATAAAAAATTTTCAGTAAAATTTTTTTAGATGTTTGGTATGACAAATAAAAATTTTCAAATAACTATCAAACCGATAGCCCAGCCACTAGAGCAACTAGTGCCGAAGGTTCGATGACCAAAACATTGGAGTCAGTAGTTGAAACGGTGGCTCTAGCGATTGCCGTCAAAGCAGTGTCTATGGTGGATGGACCACCAACATAGGTGGCAAGAAGGGTGGCTCCGGTTATTGAATCGTTAATATCTGTTGTCTAAACGGTGACTTTGGTTGCGTAACCCACCAAACTGGTGACCTAATTGGTGAGAGGAAGTCACTTGTGTGTGTTTTATAAAATGTTTTACTAAAATTTTAAAAGTAAAACATTCTACAACTTTTTGTAAAGAAATTTATGGTCAAAATTGTAAAATTCTTTACTTCAAAAGCGTAAGTAAACAGTAAAAAAAATCGACTGTGAGCAAGTCAATGGCTATATAAATCCCTTACCCCACAATTTTAAAACCAAAGTATATTTTTTTTATTTTTTTTTTGTAAGAAAACCAAAGTAAATTGTACTAGCTGAAAAGGATAGATTACAGAGAGTAGAGAGTAGACTAGAGAGGCCCCTCCAACTCATATCTCATAATAATGATCTTGTTGTGTTCCATTATGAAAGCATCCATACAACTCACAAAATATGTAGTCCAATCCGTGGCCAATTAATCTCATGTGAAGATAACATATGTAATAGGAAAAAGATAATATGTTGTATTCCAATACAGAGAACAGGGACAGTGCATCAATCTTAGCAGAACAACCACACCAACAAAATGGGACACTTATGACTTATGACTTATGACTTGCCCCCTCCCTCCTTCTTCCCCTTCCATATTTGCGCGTGAACTACGAGCACCAAGAAATATAACATGGTGGGCCTATTGAGCTTGATAAGCAGATCACACACTCCTCAAGTAACCGTTGGATTAAAAATGGATTAATATTGAGTTATTCTCTCTTTGACCCTTATAAGTCTCTTAGATTTGAGATTTTTTTTTACATTATTTTGGTTTATTAAATTTGATTTGCTTTATAAAATGGTCGTTCTGTTGTGGTTTTGTTGACACATAAATTAATCATGTAGATGGACAAAAAAACTATTATAAAAATGGAATCAAAATTGATGGTTCAAATGAAAAAAAAAAAAAAAAAAAAAAAACTCAGATTTAAGCAAGTAGAATTGAAAAAAGATACAACCTTTAAGAGTCAAAATTGCAATTTAATCATATAATTATGATTGAAACTCTTTGGAGATGTTTGTTTCCTTAAAAAAAAAAAAAAAAAAAAAAAAACTCTTGAAGATGGGCCCCTCAGTATTTAGCCAAAATCATGGGCCCACACTCTTATGAAAAAGAGTCTAAACCACGATTTCAACATTTAACTGTGGTTAAGCTCAGTTCTCTCTCTCTCTCTCTGATATTGTACTGTGCCTTGGTCCCCTGCAACTCTGCAAGTCTTTCGCCGTCTTCTACGTCCACTTGGATCCTCTCTCTTTCTCTCTCTCTCACACACACACACACATTGAGCTGAGCTATAAACTCTTAAAAGCTCAAACTTTTGGGAACACTTACCCTGATTTACAACCAAATTCCACATTTTTAATGCATATGGATTAGCAAACTTTGGCTGGTTCGAGGAACCCAGATTTTCCAAAGACTTCATTTTCAATGAACCGTGTGAACGTTTTTTCCAAGTTGGGAATTGGGTATTGAGTATTTTGAGCTGGTTTCCAGCTTAACATGACTTTCCCATGATTTTAAGTGGTGTTTGTTTGTGGTTTTTGGTTTGAATGATCTGGGTTTTTTCTGGGGTTGCTGTTCGGTGATTTAAAAAGTTGAAAACAGAGTATTTTTAAACTTAAAAGAGCTTTAATTTGGAGGGTTTTTGTATCATTGGTAGCCATTAAAGAATTGGTTTGACTGGTACTTTATCCTTAATTAAATTTTGTAACTTTTATATACATATATTATATACTTCACTGACAAGGACTTTAGTATTAAAAGAAAGATTTTATTCTGTAAATTTTAACTGTAAAAGAAGTGCCATTTCCTACCTTTTTTTTTTTTTTTTGTTTGGGGGTTCCCTTATAAGTTCAACTGGGATTGTCTTATTGTGGGTTTTGGACAGGCTTGTGTCTTAAAACCTCGTTTGGTTTCTATATTTTTTTGGGTTCTTTGAACCATGCATTGAGAGTTAAAAATAGTAGGGTGTGGATGTGGATGTTACCACCAACGATGGCCAAGTGCTTGAATCTGAAGCATTTCTGAGGAACAAACTGTGTTTCCACCTCTCACAACATGCCTTTGTCTGAGCTGTATCGAATGGCTAAAGGAAAGCTTGAGTCTACTAGGGAGAAGAACGCCACTTGTTCAAATGATCTGTCTTTTCTGTAAGTTCAGTTTCACTTCATTTTGTTTTATAACCTTTATGCTCTTTGCTCTTTTGGTTCATGCTTTAAAATTTCGTTTTGTTATCCTATTTGATCTTTTGGGTATTTTTGGTGTTGTTATTCTTCTTTGTTGTGGATTATAATGCAGACCAGAGAATGATCTTTTTGAGCTGGTATGGGAAAATGGTCAGATTTTGAAGCAAGGTCAGTCCAGTAAAGCTAGAAAGAGCCCAACTAGGAACAACTTTCAATATCACTGTTTACCATCTTACACCTCTAAGATAAGAGATAAAGATATAGGGGATGGCAGCAATTCAAAGATGGGAAAGTTTGGGGGAATGGAGTCTGTATTGAATGAAATCCCAATGTCAGTGCCATCAGATGAAATGGATTTGAGTCAAGATGATGACATGATGCCTTGGTTGAATTATCCAATTGATGATTCTTTACAGCATGAATATTGTTCTGAGTTCTTGCCTGAATTATCTGGGGTCAGTGTAAATGAACTATCCAACCAGAATAATTTGGCATCTATCGACAAAAGAAGTAGTTGTAATCTGGTATATAGGGATTGCCATACTAATTCAGTAAATGATGTTGTGAGTTTAGGACAGGGGAATGTGTCAAAAGTTTCTTCAGTAGGAGTAGGTGAGGCCACAAGACCTAGAACTACTCCTTTATACCCATCATCATCACAACAATGTCAAACATCCTTTTCATCTCTTAGATCAAGGGTTACAGATGGCGCTGGCAATAATACGAGCAGTGTCATGCCCCGTGCTGTATGTGGGGATTCAACACAGGTTGCATCTGCTGCAGCTGGATTTCCTACTGTAAAGATGCAGAAGAAAGATCAAATGTCATCTAACAATAACTCCAATCTGATGAATTTCTCTCATTTCTCACGTCCTGCTGCTCTTGTGAAGGCTAATCTTCAGAACATGGGCCTCTTGACTGGTTCGGATTTATCAAGCATGGAAAGGATAACAAGTAAGGATAAAGGTTCTGCTGCAAGTATTAAACATCCTCCTGAATCAACACATATCAATTCCATTAGTGGTTTACAAAAAGAATCAAGTTCCCATTGTCAACCTCTTGCTGCGCCTGCGCCTGCGCCATCCAAGGTTGATTTAAAACCATCAGAGGATAAGCCTGCTGAGGAAACAGTTGCCAGTAAACAATCTGAGGCTGTCTGTCCAGATGAGGCCTCTAGGAATGACAATATCTCCAATCAAGTCTTCAGTGAAAGTGCGACAAAGGGACTGCCAGATGGTGAGAAGACTACTGAGCCTGTTGTTGCTTCTTCTTCTGTTTGCTCAGGCAATAGCGTCGAGAGAGCTTCCGATGATCCAACATATAACTTGAAGAGAAAATTTCGTGACACTGAAGAGTCCGAATGCCATAGTGAAGTGAGTTCAGTCTTGGTTTGATATCTTTTCAATTTTTGTTCGGCTTCCCTTAGTGTATCTCTTTCCTCCATTTACCAAGAAAACACTGTCATGTGCAGGACATTGAAGAGGAATCAATTGGGGCAAAAAAAGCAGCTTCTGGCCGAGCAGGTACAGGTTCAAAGAGAAGCCGGGCGGCAGAAGTGCATAATTTATCCGAAAGGGTGAGCAACACCATTCAAGATTAGCATCTACCATTAAGAACATCTTTGTTTCTTGTATAGTTCTGCAGTGTTTTGTTTCTGAATTATGAGGTTTTAACTGGTGCTCATTTTGGAATTCTACAAACAGAGGCGAAGAGATAGGATCAATGAGAAGATGCGTGCATTGCAAGAACTTATTCCAAACTGCAATAAGGTTGATGTTTTGAATTACAGTTTTGCTTGATTATTTGTTTGATGAACTTCATGTATTCTTTTAAATTTGTTGTTTGTGGAAGTGTATCCTTGTGTATGAAGGTCTAAAGCTAAAAGCTCAAGTCTGTGTATGAAAGATTTCAGACTTTGACTCTATTCTAAAGTCTAGTTGATTAACAAATTCAATAGTTTTTGACAGTGATGGATCTTAATAAAGTATGTTACCCTGAACATAACCAACTAAAAAAGATTGATATTTTCTCCATTTTTGGTTCTGCTGACTTGCACATTTTGGCATAATAAGGTGGACAAAGCTTCAATGCTTGATGAGGCCATAGAGTATCTGAAGACACTTCAACTTCAAGTGCAAGTAAACATTCTTTTCTCTTTCTCCAACAAATCATTTTTTTAGTTTTCTATATAGAGGAATTGGATAATCCAATTGAAACATGGCATCTTTCCCTCATTGTGCAGATTATGTCAATGGGAGCTGGTTTTTATATGCCTCCAATGATGTTACCAACTGGAATGCAACACATGAGTGCACCTCATATGGCTCATTTCTCTCCTATGGGCGTTGGAATGGGAATGGGAATGGGAATGGGCTATGGGATGGGTATGCCAGACATGAATGTTGGACCTTCGGGTTACCCTATGATTCAAGTGCCCCCCATGCAAGGAGCACATTTCCCTGGCCCACCTATATCAGGACACACTGCTATGCATGGGATGGCCGGATCTAACCTTCAGATGTTTGGGCTTCCTGGTCAAGGACTTCCAATGCCAATGCCTCGTGCACCATTAATTCCTTTGTCGGGAGGGCCTGTTATGAAGTCTGCCGCAGGACTTAATGCCTGTGGGGTTGTAGGTCCTGTAGAAAATGTGGATTCAGCTCCAGCCTCTAGCTCAAAGGATCCAATGCAGAATGTTAATTCTCAAGCGATGCAAATCACTGGTGCTAGTAGCTCAATGACTCAGACATCTAGTCAGGTTTGTGCATTTATTTGGAGTTGCTATGCTGAATGAATAAAGAGAAACCTACAATATTTGGAAAAGTGGGATTTCTGTTTTATTAAAAGGTAGACTCAGCATAAATTAATGAGAACATATCACTAAAGAAAATTATGACAACAGACGTGGAAGGAGACACTAAAGTGTGGTTATCAGATTATATATTTCACTAGCAAGTTTTCTCTTTAGTGAGGCCAGACCTCCCTCTCTTTATTTCTAGCAAAAGCAAGAAGTGCAAACAAGATGGTTTTTCCTATCTATGCTTCTTTTTTGGTCTTTAAGCTGCTAACTATCTCTCAAATCATGAAGACCTTAGCCACTAAATTCTCATACTGACTTGTCAGGATTAACTATCTATTTCCAAAGCAGATGCTTGAGAGGAAATAATGACTCATTTTCCTTTTCTCTAATAACTGTGGAATTCAGTTCATTTACTCTTATGCATGATTGTTGGGGTTCTTTGTTAGGAAAGAAGAGTCTTGCAAGATGGCATTTTTATTTTTTTGATAGGTAAAGATGGCATTATAGATGTAGTTAAAACCCTAAGTTATATTTATGCATTAATACCCAAAAGGCTGAGAAGGTCATGAAAGAAACCTAATAAGATTATGAACCTTAGTTAGATAGGTAGACAACGTCATAGAAATGCGGATGGGTAATTGTATTTCATTTTCTTTAAGAATTTGGACGAGCCAAAAAAAGTTGGACAAGCAGTCTTCATACAAGCAATGTTCTCTTCAACTTTGTGTTATGAAGAGTTGAAAGTTTTGGATGGTTAGTTGAGTGACTTGAGTCTAACACATTTCTATCTTGTAATTATTCAACTCTTTATCACACAGTTTCCCATTGTCTACTTGCCTTCTGCCAGTGTCACTGGTCTCCCAGAATCACCTAATGTTTTAATGTTTTTGTAATGTCAGTGTCCAGCAACAAATGCAAGATTTGAACCATCTTCTTTGGTGCAAAATAATGGTCAAGTCTCAGATGTTGTTGGCAACACAGCTGTTAACTCTGCAAATGGAAATGACCTTGTGCCTAGTAAACCAGCTTGTAAGTGGATATTGGAAATCACACTTCAACTTTTATATTACATTAATTATTAGAGGCTTGAAGAGGTAAGGACTGATTGTCTGTGCAGGCTATGATTGACAACCAGTTCTTATGATCTTTGTGATTGAAGAGAAATCTGTCATGGCC
Organism: Quercus aquifolioides; assembly: GCA_019022515.1. Classification (NCBI taxonomy): domain Eukaryota; kingdom Viridiplantae; phylum Streptophyta; class Magnoliopsida; order Fagales; family Fagaceae; genus Quercus; species Quercus aquifolioides. The sequence goes on along the minus strand of CM032330.1, from coordinate 8,682,960 downwards.
TTTTGAGATTGATCCTTTTGTTTCATGCTTCTTCAGGATCTCAGCAATTTCAGTTGGACTAGAAGGGGTATAACCATCGATATTCTAATTTCAGGACAGTACAATTAAAATTGCACAGATTTTGGTACCTTGGGGAGACTCAGAATCTTTTTCTTGAGCTTGTACATTAAAATAGTGGCACACGCAGTCAATGCAATCTCTAGGAGTTAACTATCTCGGAAATATGTATTCAAAAAGTTTTTTAGACCTCTCATAACAATTCTTTGAATTAAATGATAATTATATTCCAATAGACTCTCTCTCTCTCTCTGTGATGCAATATTGTGTGAATGTATGCAGAAAAGAAGCTGGATGTTCTGATGGCTAGTCTGGTTCCTTTTTGCATCTTAAATTCAGATAATTGGCATGTGAAGGGAGCTGGTATCTTGTGTCATGGTTGCATACAATACCTCTCACACATGGGCGTGAGAGGGGAGTTGTATGCAACAACTGTTAGACAAGATAATAAATTTTGTGAAAGGGTTTTAAGTGGGTCTTATTCATCTGATAGAATTTTCTGTATGGCTATTTGGGTTCTGTGGTTGGGAGAGCATTTTGTATTTGTGTACAGACACCAAACCCATTTTTGGGAAGTTTCTTTTACAAAAAAAGAAAAGAAAAAAGCCCCATTTCTTAATTCGTTTAGTGAGCATTAAATTCCACTTCTTTAGTATTCCCTTGATCAGAATCACATGGAAAGAAAATATCAACTGTTGGCTGAAGATTTATCTCTATGTTTCTTCCATTCCCTTAGTCTCTAGGCTGCATTGAACTTGTAAGAATTATCTGACCACAAGTTTCAATGAACATAATTTCCAATGTGATTCCATTTATTTATCAATTTCTTTGTTAAAAGTTTTCCGCTATGAATCATAAATGGAGAGTATAACTTTACAGATCTGCAGCTTAACATAGGCGATAAAAAGTATGAAAGAATCTGCGAGCTCAGCATGCATGAACCGAGTTTTATGCTTGGCCTAATACCATAGTCATCACATGTGATGATATTATTGAGGAATCAGCCTCTTCTTGTAAGCTTTTTCATACGTGGATGTGATTCATTAGCCTATTATTGTACCTTTCTTTTCTTCATGAAAATTAAAGAGCCTGATCAGTAATGTCTACATTTTTTTAGGACTTGGTTGCCTTACATGTCACACTCCTTTGAATTGTTGGCTTTTACTTCATATTGGATATGCTCATCCTTGCTTCATTCAGTGTATTTTGAACATATTAAAGTTTCCAGGTTGCTTTCTAGCTGTCTAATCATGGATATCCTTGAACCATTTCCACGTTTGGATTTGGAGATATGATTGAGGAAATGGACCCTGCCCGTATTTCCACCAAGTTCATTATAATATAATCATATCAGGATAAGAAAAACAAGATATTCGTAATGAATATGTGAGTGATTGTTGAATTGCAGTTCTACGTATTAGTTAAGTGCACTACATTAAGTCAAAAAGAAAGAAAGAAAGAAAGAAAGAAATATCTATGTTTGGATGATGATAAACCAGAAACCTAGTTGTAAGCTTTCCTGCTTACTTTTCCCATACTTGAAAGTTGTGGGTAAACGGGAAACCCAACTCTACGAACCCGAGGAAAGGCTGCACAGCAGTAGTCGGGGCGTTAAGACCGGAGCTTTTTGTAGTGCTAGCAGGAATGCAAGGTGTTGTTATTGTAAATCTTACAATATTGCACTGTTGAAATATTGTGGTAAGAAACTAAAATTATTGCACTATTGAAATACATATTTAACAATAGTAATAAGAAAACATTATGACGTGACTATAACAATTACAAAATAGATATCAACAATAATTTTTCTTCACAAGCACACAGTTCTCATCTCCTGATCATTATTGGCAATCAATCAATTACAAACCCAAACAATACATACAACTGCAAAGAATTGAATAGAAACCGAAAACAATGTCTTTGTAATTTTTACAATAGTGAGTATGACAAAAACTATACCTTCTATATACACCCTTTACATATCAAACAGGCAAGCAAGCAGGCAAGAGAGAACAGCAACACAGATGAACCGAGCAGCTACCGCTATATATGTCACACACAACAATTTGGAAAAGATATCACGTCTGCATAAAATTATACAATGCCTCATAGTCTATGTCAATTATTTGACTTTAATGTCACCCTTGGTATCAGAGGAGAGGGTTTTTGAGCTTGGAGATTTCCCAATGATGGCTTTCTTTGCCTTCACAAGTGACTGTTTTACCTTGGATATAATGTTATTTGATTGCTTTTGAGTTGACTTGGCTGGTAGTTCTTTTGGCTGGTCCTGAGATGTTTTTATCTCATCACCAACATTGACAGGTGGCTCCAGATTCTGAACCTCAGATTTTGCAACCTCGTCAACTTTTTCTTTCTCCAACTTATCTTCACCAGTTTCTACAGTTTTTTCACTTCTTAAATGCAACTCAGATTCCTGGGGTTCTTTAAGTGGTTCACTAACAACTGTAGTGTTTTCCTGGGATTCCTTAAGTGCTTCACTAACAACTGTAGTGACTTCAGCCTGCTTTTCCTGGGATTCCTTAAGTGGTTCACTAACAATTGTAGTGACTTCAGCTTGCTTTTCCTGGGATTCCCTAAGTGTTTCACTAATGACTGTAGTGACTTCAGCCTGCTTTTCCTCCAAGTGCTCATCTTTGCCTGTTTTGGCTAAAGCTGGTAACTTGTCTTCTACATTCTGCTCTTCTTTGTTCTCCTCAACCACTTCAACATCTCTGCCAGTATTCTCTCTCTTAGTTGATACTTCAGCCTGCTTTTCTTCCAAGTGCTCGTCTTTATCAGTCTCGGCTAAAGCTGGTATCTTGTCTTCTACATTCTGCTCTTCTTTGTTCTCCTCAACCACTTCAATATCTCTGCCACCAGTATTCTCTCTCTCAGTTGATACTTCAGCCTGCTTTTCTTCCAAGTGCTCATCTTTATCAGTCTCGGCTAAAGCTGGTATCTTGTCTTCTACATTCTGCTCTTCTTTGTTCTCCTCAACCACTTCAATATCTCTGCCACCAGTATTCTCTCTCTCAGTTGATACTTCAGCCTGCTTTTCTTCCAAGTGCTCGTCTTTATCAGTCTCGGCTAAAGCTGGTATCTTGTCTTCTACATTCTGCTCTCCTTTGTTCTCCTCAATCGCTTCAACATCTCTGCCAGTATTCTCTCCCTCATATGATTTTTCAATAACTTCAGCTGTAGAAATAGAACTATTGATATCCCCTTCTTTAATTGGACTTGATTCCTCAGGTATCGAATTTCTCTTTTCATTCTCTTTTTCAGTTTCCACAGTCTTTGCCTCATTCTCTTCTGCAAATTTTTCTGTCTCCACCACCGCCTTCTTTGATAGCTCTTCAACCACATCAGCCCCACTGAACTCCTTTTTGTCTTCTGTATCAACCTTCTGTGAGACAGTACTTGGTGGACAAAATTCTCCTCCATCTTCTTTCAGATCAGTCTGAACTTCTTGATCAGTCAGGACTTGTTTAGAATTTGTGATTACAATAGGTTCTTCCGCTTTATCAGTTTGCTCTTTCTTGAAAAATTGGGTATTCTCATCCTTTTCAGCTGAGGTCCCTGTGTTTGTGGCTGAATCAACCTCCACACTTCCCTTTGTCTCAACCTCTTCATATGTTTTCTCAACTTGTTTAATCAGTTCAGATTGCTCTACTGGCTTCTCCTCAGTTTCAATAGCTGCAGCTTCTGGTTGAACCTCCACATATGTTTTCTCAACTTGTTTAGTAAGTTCAGATTGTTCTGCTGGCTTTTCCTTGGTTTCCATGACTGCAACTTCTGGTTGAACCTCCTCATATGTTTTCTCAACTTGTTTAGTAAGTTCAGATTGTTCTAGCTTTTCGTCGGTTTCAGTGGCTGCAGCTTCCACTTGCTCCACTTCTATGGACTCCACATTTGAATCTTTAATCTCGTTCATACCTATGGCTTCTGATTCTTTTGGAGGAAGCACATCCAGTGGCTCCTCTAGTTTCTCAGCAGCTTCAGCTAATAATTCATGCGCATCAACAACTTTTGGTTTCTCCTCTTGCTCTTTCTCAAGAGATGAAATTTCTACTTGCTCTGGTGCTTCTTTTACTGCAGACTCCACAGCTGGTTGCTCTTCTGGTTGGGTATTACCAGTGCCTTCCACTGGCGCTGGCAATGGTATGCTGGGAGTGTGTGAATCAGGAATGGAGTGTTTTTCCTCCTTTGTATCATCTTCAACTGGAAGATCTGAAATAGGAGCATCGTCAGTCTTCTCAACCCCAGGTATAAGAGACTCAATGTGCTTATTCTGTGACACTTTTTCAAGTTTAGATAATGGGGTTGCTGGACTTGGTGACTCATCGACTTTGGGTTCTTCTTCTACACTTTCCTTGGAAAAAGAGACACTGTCTTGCTCAATAGCTTTTACTTCTTCATTCACCTTCTTATCAGTTTGCTGCAATAAAATGAATGAGCACAAAGAAGAAAATTTAAACAGAAGTGCAACTTTTACAATTAGGCAGTCCTGTAAGACCATAATAAAGCACTAAAAGAATTGTTTTATAATTACTTCTAGCATCTCAATTTAATTGAAATTTCAAGATAAAATTTGAAAATAAGTGTATGATGATCCAAGCAAAAGAAATTTGGAAAGCCAGTTCAGATGATCTGTAAGAGTCAAGGAAAGCCATTGCCAAGCCCTTGTGGTACTTGGAAAAAATCCTTGCCAACTTGCGGTCCATGGTTAAAGCTAATCGGTTTAACCCAGATTCTTTTGATGAAAAATATAATTTATTAAAATATAGTAGAATTTGTGTTGGATCATGTCCTGGCAACCTTATGAGCAGATTATGTTTCCTCAGACATCATGATTTGCATGACCATGGATGGAATAGATACTAAAAAATGATACTTTCCCAATATCACACATAGTAGACAGCAAATTGGCTACCAAATACATCCTTCTCCAAGTGATTCAGTGGCGGCTCCAGGATTATTTTCTAGAGGGGTCAATAGTGTTGGAACTAAAAATTTGTTGTGGGGAGTAAAAAATAAATTGATTATTTTTTTCTGTATATACAACTTTCATATTATATATAATAATCTAAAATAGTATTCTAAATATTATATACAATACAGTCTAAAAAAATTATTAATAGTTTAAAGATTGGTAAGACAACTACCATTGAATGCATAAATAAATATAATTAACTAACTAATCATATATTTTTGTCAAATTAATAATAATTTATTATATTTAATATCAATTATATAAAAATATATGATAAAAAAGAATATTAAAACACCTGGAAGTAGAATTGGGGGTAAACATGAAACTAAGAAAAAATAATAATTGATATAAGTTTTTGCTTTTGAAGTGTATTTATTTATTTTCTAGAGAGAATGTTTATTTATTTATTTATTTTTAATGAATGAGCAATTTTAAGAGTAGTATTACTAACACAACAATTTTACAGCAAAATGTAGGTGGCAAGTTGTTAAAGGTATGTAAAATAGTGATATAAGTTGTGGGTCTAGATAAAAACCAGTTACAACTTGCCACTTAACCTTTGTTGTAAATTTATTGTGAAAAATATTGTGAAAGTAGCACTAAGTTGATCATATTCAAGCTCATTCCAGCAGGGTTTAAACAAAATTTAAATTCAGGGTGTTCAAATTTTTATTTTTAGAGGTAAAACGAAATTTTTTTTAATTTTATATATATTAAAAAAAAAAAAAATTGGACAGTTTAGGGGGTTCATTTGAACCCCCTGGGTTGGCTACAGCGCCGCCCCTGAAGTGATTACTTGACTCTTGATAAAAGGTATATTCTTATCTATTAGAAAATATATAGGAGATACTCAATATACTCAATCAACATATTCTAACTAGATCTTAATAAGAAATCCATAATCACGACCAAGGTTGATTCACATAATCACATCTAGTGATTACAAAGAAATAAGCAAAACTTAAGGCACAAGTATATTTTTTTCCTTCTTTAAATGAATAGCACTAGTAGGATTTGCTATAAGCAGAGAAAACATACAACTAATCTTAAGAAACATATGAAGTTTAGATTAGTTGAACTCTAACACCCCAGAAAATAATAGACATGGTTCATCATTTGAATCATGAAAACATCACAAGAATTTAAAAAGATACAAAAACCACAAGAACGAACTTACCTCATGACCAGTAGCAGAAGTATAATCTGATGAAGCAGTCTCAGTAGCCATAGGAATTCCACAGGAAGGTGACAGTCTCAAAGTTGTTTAGAGATTGAAATTGTTAAAGATGAAGAAAAAGGAAAGGAATGATATGGTTGGCAACAACTTAAAAAAGCACAATGTAACTTTTGGAAAAGAGCTGCAAAAATAGAGACAACAGGGTGTCACTGACGGACTATGTCACATGGATCATATAGTATGAATTATTAGGATTAGGATTCCATTATGTACATATATTTTATTTATAAATAAATAAAGTAACCACTGACCGTTTAATTTGTGGCAAAGTGACAAACTTTAAATGGAGGTTGGGACCCAGAAACCTCTAAATTTAACGGGCTTAATCCATTGGGACCTCTTGTCAAAGTTATTATGTGCTGGACTACTTTTTATTTCTTCTTCTTTTTCCCCTACTAATTTGAGCCAGGTTCATGTATATGAATGGTTCAGATTTGTGTAGTTTCTAAATAATTCACACATTTCATGCAGGTTATCTATTAATGTATCAATAGACTCACACCTAAGGCATGAAATTATCTTTTCATTTTTGAAGAATTCTAAAAGTAGGAGAACTATTACAATGGCCTTTTCATTATGCTCTTTCATGTAATAAAAGTACACTCCATAAAATTGTGATAAAGTTTCTTAGAACAGCCTTTTCTTCCTATAATATATATATTTTTTCAATTCTAATTGGTACGTTGTAATTGAATAGTGGTCCTTTGAATTTTCTTATAATATATCATGCCAGTTGTTTGAAAATGTTAAGTCCTTGTAGCTTAATGGTATAATTTGATTTTTCTAATAACGAGAATTTGAAGTCGAATCCCCCTCTCTCGTAAATGAAAATGGAAATTTCATCCCTGTGTATAGTTCATTTTTATTTCTAGCTGCAAAGTTATAATCATTTTCACAAAAAAGAACCATTTATCCCCACAAGAGGCCATTGGTGAAAAAGTTCTTAGAAAGTAGCCAAGCATGTTAGTATCAATTTTAAAGACTGTTTTTGCCGAAAATCTAGCTGGTTCCTTTTTACGCCACTAAGCGGTTCTAAGTAAAGTCACTTTCAAATAACAGAGCCAGAGGACCACCAAATTGTGACTCTACTTTATAGGCAGTAGGCACTAGCTAGTTAGTTACTTAGTTTCATGTTTCTTAATTTGCTAATACTTTGTATACTGTATATGTTCCTAGGATGTTTTCTTAAACAGAGACCAAAGTTGAACGAGACGCACATCCCCATGGAATAGGTTTGCCTAGCTTGTTAGAAGACTGGGAAAAATACTGAATATTATGCGAAAAGTGAATAGTGCCAGTGAAAATTTACACGGTAACTATAATAACTTTATAAATTTACACAGTGTCAGTGTGTGTATAATATAAAAAAAAAAAAATGCGAGTTATTTTTAGACAAAATTATGTAAATTTTACACTTTTTTTTTATTATACACACTGATTTAAATGCTCTTTTGTAACTTTCTATCCTATTATTTAATTGTTATCCTATATTTTTATATTAACTCTCACATCACTTTAGCCCACTGACCATTAGAGAAAATAATAAAAAATGAAAATAAATATTTAATTGAAATATAGAATAGATGATCTGATGGTGTTTTGGAAAAGTAGTTGGGTAAAATAAAAATAAAAAAAGTTGATTTTTATTGTAAAATAGACAAAAAAATTTACACAGACAAATGCAATGATCTGTACTCTGTACAACAGGTATCGGCCTCAAATGGACTCGGACCTAATATCTAACATTTTCTAACATGCCTCGTGCACTAGACTTGTCCCACTATGGATTGATTCTTTTCAGGCCCAACTTTGCTTTAGCATTACAAATCTTCCATCAAATACAAACCGATACTACACAATAAAAAGTAACACTTTTTATACCAGTGAAATTTAATGGAATAACCAAGAGAATAAAATAGAACTTACATCTTCTAGGATCACTCTCTTGTAACAAAGGCTGTTATGAGGCCTATTACAATTCACATGGAAGTCAATAGCTAGGTAGTGGGAGCCTGAAGTTCCATATCTCCATGTTGGTGACTTACAAGCCTTTTATAAGGCCTACAACAACCAGTATGATAGCTTGAGGAAATTCTATAACACAAAGAAAGGGAAGTTATAGCATTACACTAGGTTTACAATTGAACAAGCCAATCTAGACGCTACCCATTATACACTTCATCATGGCTCAAACTCAAAGTTCATCAGATACTTGAACAAGGCTATCAGACCAACAGTTGGAACAGTCACTACAGCTTAAAGTGTTGCCTGCTACAGCTTTCTTAGTTTAGATGGTACAATTTGTAGCACAGAACCCACTCTGATGACAATGACCACCAAGCCAACACACTAGTGGCCAATTACCTGCCAAATGGCCATTTATTCAATGAGCACCTAGCTTCAAAACCTTGAAAATGATTTCATCCACAACTGTTCATCTGAGAAAGTCTTTGCAAAGGCAATAACTTTGTAACCAGATCCTCATACAGCACATGCTCTGCCCTTAAACCTTGAATCAAAGGTGGCAGCTAATCCTCTCCAGATGCTATCAAACATTTAGCAGCATGCCAAGAAGTTGCAACTAGCCTTCAAATTAGCAACCTCAGTTTACACAAAAGTTCCACACAAGCTAGTCAAATGAACAAGCGAGCTGCACATGCACATCTCTAAACATTTTTCAGGGTACCTATCACAACAGGGAAATACTGAATCATTAATATAGTGTTATTTGTTAAACTTTTAATCACCTTATTTTGCATTTCATTTAAACAAGTCCACTGGGAATGATAAGTGCCTATTTTACAGTTGAACTATTCACATGTATTTCATCAATTTTTATTTAAAAAAAAAAATTTGATAGTTGGGGTAGAAGAGATTTGAACCCTGGACATCTCTGTTGGAAATACCAAGAAGTGTCAATTGAGCAACAAGGCTCTTGGTCTGTTCACATGTATTTCATCATTAAGAAGGTGCTAATGAGAATGATTCAAATGTACTCAAAACAGAGAAATGCCTAAGCATCTAAGTTCGGGGTTTTGGGTCTTGGAACAAACCCAAGAGAAGTGAAAAGCATAATTGTTTAAAGGAGCAACTTAGCACCATTTTGAAAAGAATACAGAGAGAGCAGTATTACATACCAATATCAACTGCAACACAAGAATCCTCCACAACATATCTCAGCAGAATCAAACAGTGAATGCAGAGACCGTGAAGCCCTTTGAGAGTTCAACTACTTTTTTTTTCTTTTGAAATCGTTTGGACCAGCAAGATCTGAATGACGTGAATTCATTTCCTCCAAATATTTCAATGCCAAATCCACCTTCCCCATCTTCTTTAACTGACTGACTAGTGATCGATAAATATAGATTGAAGGACGGATCCGCCTCATCTTCATCTCATTGAAGAGTCTTATAGATTCCTCAATGTTACCTGATCTACCAAAGCTCTCAATCAGTGCAGTATAAGTAAGCAAATCTGGTTCAATTCCATTCTCACCCATTTCTCTGAAATATACTAAGCATAAATCTAGTCTCCCTACCTTCTTCAAGTTATTTAATAATGTATTATAAGAAACAATGTCTGGGGCAATGCCTGCTTCTTTCAAGGTGGCAAACTCGTGAAGCATTTCATCTGTGCGTCCAGCACGACCCAAGATATCCAAAATGGTATTATATGTGAATAAATCGGGTTTACAACTTAGACTCTTAAACTGATCATATATCAAAAGGGCCTTATCAATCTGCCCACATTTAGCAAAGGCAAAGATGATTCTGTTTACAACTGTTGCGCTAGGAGAGGTCAGTGCTGACACTTTTTTGACAAATCTGAGTAGCTGTACACCATCATTTGTTTTTGTAAAAGCCTTGGCAACATCAGCATAACATGTTGAACTCAATACTCCATTGGATATTAATAAATCTTTGAAAACTTGAGACAAAAGGTCAATGTCATGCCTTTCACTTGCTGCCCTCAATAAGAGATTATATGCTTTAGGGCTAAGGAAGATGTGTTTATGATGTAAGGATTGAAGTAATCTAGCAGCAGCAGAAAGATTTCCAGCTCTACAAAACTTGTCAACATAAGCAGTACAAATTTTCGTATTGGGCCTTGGAGCATTTTCTACAGAAGTAAGAATTTGATTTAAGACTTCATCTGTTACTTCCTCTTTATTAGGAGAGGCCTGTGTTGCAGGAAACTGACACTTGCCTATGAAATTCCTTATAATGGTGAAGAACGGCAAAGGGAAACCAACTGTGATGGATGCGATACAGTTCTGTATTAGAAGCAGAGTAAACAATTACAAAAGAGGGAAACAAAACTTTTTTTTAAAAAGGATTACTTGAGCTCAAAAGTTTTTTGCCAAAAAAATTGGATATGCGGCAAGATACATATTTGCATGTAACAGAGCTTCCAATGGCCATTACAAGTTGCAATTATAAAAAGCCAATGGGACATTGAGCATCAATAAATAGACATAATAGTTTTGGAGTTGATTTCAATATTTGCGGACAGTTCTTTCTGTTTGTCATTTCTCTATTACATATCTATCTCAAGAGTTTACATCTTTGGCTTTGTATACACCTAACTAGTAACATTTGTTTATGATATCCTTCAAAATGATATAACACTCCTACTATGCATTTTTTTTACGTCAATATATTTTCATGTATCATTTTATTAAATCCTTAAAATGGTTCTTTACTTTTCAGATATAGGTATGTTTCTTATTGAATTAAAATCTACATTTTCTTTGTGGGTTTCTTTTATACTTAAAAATGAGAATGAACTCTAACTAAAACCAATGAATACAGTCTTAGTTTGATTGTTATGGGCAATGGTGTATTCCAAACAATTCAAAACACACCCGCATTTTATTTGCACCAGTAGAGTAGTACATTAATTTCACCCTAATGGTCCCACACCATAGAAAAATCAAAACCATGTAAAGCAAATTCGAGAATGGGAACTTGATAGTTTCATTCACTTACATAGTAAATGTGAAGCCTGCTTTGAATGATGGAAAACTGGGGAATCGGCAAAGAAGATTTTGTTGGGCTGCATAGGAAAATGTAGTGCTTGAGGTGCCTTGAAGTGGTTATCATGCTTCACTCTTTTGTTTTCGGAGGAAGACCACTACTGCACCTTGAACGCCCAAGGAACATACATTTTCCCCAATCAAAGAGAAGGCATACACATAGTACTATAATTGGCTCAAACACTTCCTCCCAAAAGCATAAGCCTAACCATGAAAGAGAGAATAGTATAAATCCTTCTTACAGTATGTTCGTAAATGTATAGTAAAAAAAACCCATTAAAAAGAATTATATTAAAATAAATCACATCCATGAATTGGTGGAATGTAGGAACTGCACATCACTAAGTTGTGAAGGAGAAAATGTGACGTCTTTTCTTTATTCTTCTTAAAATACAATTGTTCAAAAGACTTGTTATCATATTGATATTTTGCTTCCCAATGATCCTAACTCATTGACTAGAAAGGAAAAAGGGATTCATGCAGCTTCACACGAAAGAAACAGAGAAATTAGTGTTACTGTGATTGGGTTCTTGATTCTGAACTAATGAAGCTGGTTTTTTTTTTTTTTTTTTTTTGATAACTAAAAAATTGTAGCTATGAATGTCTCTCTGATTGTTTGGTTTCACCTTGTGGACTACTTGAAGTTCCACTTTTAGAACTATATTGAGTAGCTCAACCTCCATTTTGGAGCTGAGTTTTTTAGGGGCCTAAACAATAAAAAGGTCAGTTCTTTGAAGCATACAAACACACACAAATGCGAGTGTACATTTCAACTAATGCAAATGAACTTGAAGTCTTAAGCCTATTAACATTACTGTCTAGAAAAAAATTGTGTTTTTGCTATCCAGGTTCTCACCTCACATTCTTTATTGCTGTGAAACGCAATAAAGAGTGTTTGTTCTTAGAGTAACAGAGCGTTTTGGGAGGTACCCAGAAAAAAAAAAATGGGAGTTCCCATTAACCCAGGTATCGGTGAGGCATTGAGTCGAACAGGTGGTGTGCATTGGCAACTCAACCAAAAGAGTTATAATAAAAAACATAAAATTCCAAGGAAATGAGATTAGGTTATTGAATCTATAATAAGATAAAAACCTAAAAGCAAAACAAAGTGAAAGAGAGAGAGAGAGATAGAAAGCTTACCCAGAGAGAATAATGAAAGAAGAATGAGACCCAAAGAGCTGCAAAGGCATAGGCATTAGGCAATAGCACGCGAACAGCGACCAGCGAACAGGGAAAGAGTAAAAGAAAAAAAAAAAGAGAAAAGCGTCGGTCTGTTTTCTAATTCATTTGCCGCTAAACCAGAACACTCATCAGGCCCAACCCCATTCACTTATTTATTATACTGTTCAAAGCCCAGCTTTGAAAATTGAAAATCTATGTCTATACGTTACTAATAAATGTGAGTTTGGATACTACTTAATTTGTTGAAAATTAAAAACTGAAAATTAAAAATAATAAAAAAATAATTTCTGATTACTGTTCACACTTATAAAATACTGTTCATTTACCTTAATGCACTGGTAAAAAAAAAAAAAGGAAGCCAGACGCAGACGCAGACATCCAAAACGCAAACCAAACAGACACTAAAAGCTGAAGCGTGACATTTATTACTGCTGATCTCCTGTCGTGCCACCTCATCGCTACGTCATTCGCTACATAATTATTATTTATTATTTATTCCTATTTTTTTACAATATATATATATATATATATAAATAGATTATTGACTTTACATATTCATCTTTATCGGTTTTAACATCTATATATATATATATATATTTCTTTTCATTTCTAATTTTCCTATAATTTTTTTTTTTACATTCACTTATTTTTTAAATATTTACACTTTCTTCAACCTTTCTTATTCTTTTACCTTTTTATCTCCCCACTACCCTCTAATTTAATATTACTATTCATCTTCCTTTATTAGTCACTTCTTATCCTTTCCCTCTTACTATAAATTTGTTACTCTTTTCCTTTCTTTGCATAGTTTTCTTCACAAAAAGGTTCTCTCTCTCTCTCTCTCTCTCTCTCTCTCTCTCAATGTTTTGGTGGATTTTTATTTTTTATTGCATTTCCGCTTTAGATTGATAAATTTTTGTATTTTTAAGAACTCTAATTTAGGTTGATACGATTTAGTTTTGTGTTTTAAGTTATTATTATTATTATTATTATTTTGCTCTTTGATTGTTAAATTTTATCTAATTACATTATAAAAAATTAAAGATAGTAGATAAAAATAAAATAGTATTCCATTACATAGCATTATTTGGATAATTGTTATATCTTTTAATTTTTTTTTTTGCTCTTCTATTTTACTCAATATTCAAATTCAACCATATCCTCCTTATCATTAAATTATTTATATTTTCTCTCTCTTTTTGTTTTAAAAAATAAAAAATGTAATGTTTTACTTAAATTCAAATAAAAGAAAATTGTATTCATCAAATTGTACTCATTTTTTTTAACATTTACACTTTCTCTAACCTTTCTCCTTCTCTCTACCTTTTCATCTCCCCAAACATTCTACCTTGATATCACTCTTCCTCTTTCTTTTTATCTTCCTTTATTTTGTTTCTTTTTATTATCATCCTCTTAGTATAATTTTGTCATTCACTCTTCCATTTTTTACATAATTTTCTCTCACAAAAAAGTGGTTATTTCCCACTCTTTCTCCCTCAATTTTTTGGTGGATTTTTATTTTTATTTTTCTTGCATCTCTATTTTAGCTTGATAAAGTTTTGTATTCTTTAGAACTCTATTTTGGTTGATGGGATTTAGTTTTGTGTTTTAAGTTTTTTATTTTTTATTTTATTTTTTATGACTTTGATTGCTAAATATTATCATATTGCATTATAAATAATTAAAAATAGTATATAAGAATGTACTATTATTATATTACATAGAATTATTTGGATAAGTTAGTGTTTATTGTTATGTATTTTATTTTTATTTTTTTCTCATATCATTTTATTTAAAATTTAAATTCAGCTACATCCCCCATATATATCATTAAATTATTTACATTCCCACTCCTTTTTTTATTTTAAAAAATTTTAAAAATTATATTTTTCCTAAATTAAATAAATAAAATTGTCCACATAAGTAGAGTAATGCTAGGGAAACACTCATTCTCACACTCAATGCATCAAAGGAAGAATGAAATACAAGACAAATCATATTAGAAACACTAAATTTATAAATAATAATAAAAAAAACTAATAATGCATATTTAATGTCATAGAATCATCATCAAAAATAAAATAGAGATTATCGTGTGGAGAACATTAAAAACTTTATAGTGCAGTAACATAAACCGTTAAATTCACTTAAAAAATTAAATCAACAATCAGCAATTAAATACAATCATAGTACTAAATTTAAATTTAAAATTAATCAAACTCTAACTGTGGAAACCATATTAATCATAACTAAAAAAGAGATGTTCTCTGATAGTAGTAGAAATTACATAAGAAATAAAGTTAGAAAATTTAAAAATCCATTTTTTGACATTTCATTTAACCTTATTTATAATATATATATATAATTTTCATACACTATTACTTTCAAAAATCTAATGAACAATGCTACCTCTCATTTATCGTCTTTGTTATGCAAATCATCAGTTAGTAAATATATGATAATGGTAAGAAGCATTACAAATGAGATCACTAAAAAAAATATAAAATTAATTAGCCACTATCATTATGGAGTAGTAGTCTATAATTTTACGCATCCAAAAAAGTGGAATATATAGAGTTTTCTTAAAGGTATGTGTAAAGATTCACTATATGTGTGTGTGTGTGTGTAAAGGTAAAAAAATGTATATTTAAGGTTTTTATTAACTTAAAAACTAATGAAAAACCAATTGTTAATAACTAAAAAAAAATATCACACGCAATGGTGGGTACGAAAGAAAGTGTAAAATAATGTTTTTACCCATTTTTCATGTGCAAAACATTTTACAGTTTTTTGCCTGTGGTTTTTCCTTTGACCGAAATAATTCTACATTTGACCAATTATTTTATTGCAAAATAGTAAACATTATAAAATGTGAAAATATTTTATATCAAAACAAGTAAAGTGATATAGGAAAAATTGACCCATTTTCACATTTGTGGGTACTTAGTATGTTTTTTTGAATACATATGAGACTAATCACAGTTGTGCTACCTTTGTTCTTACAGGATACAACCTGGTTTTATTATGAAATGTCGAATCAAACTTTTATGGGTTTTTTCCTTCACTGCTTGAGTTATGTGCATGCGGACAAGTTTTTTTTTTTTTTTTGGGTGCAGAAATTGAATCAAACTTGTACCTTTCATGACTAAGTAATGAACTTAAAATAGAAAAAAGTTCTAATTTCTTTTGTTCAACATTTTTTCAGCACCAAAAGAGTAATAACTTATGCAAGAAAGACCAAAAGAGTAATTACCTATGAATTATGGCATGGTATTTACAACTAAGAGAGACCAAAGGCATTCTCAAAAAAAAAAAAGAAAAAAAAGAAAGAGAGACCAAAGGGAATGTACATGCACGCTTAAACTGGATTTCTCCATTTTTCTCCAAAAAAAAAAAAAAAACTGGATTTCTCCATTCACATGCAGTTTGTAAGAAAAGAATGTTTATACACTAGGAACTCTAACCTACTTCATGTCGATGTCACAAAAGCCCAACTTAGTCACCTATAAAAGCAGCTCCTTGCCTTTAATTTTAGCATAAATGAGTCAATGTTTCTGAATCTTCTACAATATAAAACCGGGTATAAAGAATTTAACAGCTATAAGCGTTGGGTTTGCTTTAGATCACATAACATCCGATTAGGTACAGGAAATGGAATTTATGCCTTAATCAAGATTCTGGAATACACTCTTGGTACATCAAGACGCAATGAACACTATGAAGGCAACTCAAGAAATCACATTGTATGATGAAACTAGAACTATAGAAAGAATTTTGCATGGAGAAAATGTTACAACCATTCTAGCTAGTGACAGAAAAACTATTTCTAAAGCTTGCAAAGTTCATTAATTACTTAGGCCCGCATGAGCTGGAATTTTGATATAGAAGAAGGACTAGTGTTGGGAGATCTACAGGCTTTCCATTGTCAAATTTTGAGAGAACTACACCTCTGAATGATGTACTATTCCACAGGTTCTAGATATTCTTTTACAGTTCTTTCTTGTGATGGAATCAATAAAACATTAATTTTTTTAAATATAGATTCAAAACTTTAGTCCTGCTGACTTGAGTACATAAGCCAATACTTATGTCAATGATGATGAAATTTAAAATCAATAAAGCAACCCATGTCACGGTCCTTCTTCTATGCTTAGCAGTAAGCACTGTAGCAGGAAACAAAAGGAAAACAACAGGGCCTGTAAGGCATTGCAAATAATTCAGATTGCAGTATTGGCATGAAACACATATGTTAGTGCATTGTATCAGGCCAAGTCCACTCTTAGGCCCACTGCACTACTGTACCAAATTTTACTACTAGTACTATACTCCTACTGTACTAAATTTTACTACTAGTACTACTAGGTAAATTGTCCTGTCTATATATAGGATAGGCCTCTTCTGTACAGTGGTATTCATTGAGCAATATGCTAAATCTTTTTCCACAATTCTAACGTACAATAAGGAATCTGTTTGAGAAATTGTGTAGTTTGTATCTCTATCACTCACCTTAAGTTCATTTAACAGGGCAAACTTTTTGTCAGTACTAATGATGGCATTGCTAGAATTAAGTTTTTAATTGAGTGCTGAGTACAAGAACAAACTTGTGACTTTGTTGGAAAGAAAATATCTAAAAAACTAGCATGTAAATAGTATAGAAAAAGGAAACAATGGCATAACCAATAAGCCCTCTGATTAAGGTCAATAACTAAGTCAACACTAGAAGATGATGATGGGAAATGGTATGTCAAGGGTAGTTTTGGGACACAAATTTTGGGTTGTTGTGTGTGAAGGAATTGAATTATAGAGTGACCATCTACTTGGCCAAAGGGAGATGGATTAGATATTAAAGTGTTAGCACCAGTTTTCTTGCATGTTCTCCCTTTGTGGATTTGATTAGACACCTTTAATCGAAATCTGTTAAGCATGAGCCAATGAGGGCTTGACACTACTTCTAAATTAACACTGATTGAGAAGACTCAACCCTGACAGCAACCCCCATTAGAATCTCAAACAGTCCATTTAGGGGCATAAACTCTCTCCCAAAATTAAAAGTAATGATGTAAGTGTGGCAATAAAGTTGACTATCATTTCCCACTATAAAGCAAAAGCAGAAAAGTAATTATGCAAGGATGGGGTACAAGGGGAGCATTTCAACCAGACAAAGCTTTTGATAATTGATGGGGTTTAAAGGGTTTAAGGCTTTTGCTGAGGGACTTAATTTGTTTTTTTTTTTTTTTTTTAAAAAAAAACTTCTTATTATGTTGCCTTCATCTTGAAGTCAATTTCCACTGTTTTTTGGACCTTCCTCTCATTTTCAACTTTACAAACATCAAAAGGCTAGAACTATTTTTAAGATGCTTAGATGCTTCAAACCTAATATATTAATAACCCTGGAGGTTAATGGGGGAATGAATAGTGGTTTTTTAACTTATAATGATTGTTATTGAGATCTTAAGCTTCCATATATGGTAAGCAAAGTCATGATAGTGACACTCATGTTTCTGTCATCATCATTCATTGCTTTGACAAGACAAAGATAATTAAGCTCAGTTGTGATTAGCAAAAACTTATGAAATATCCATGTGCTTATGTTTTTGACTATTGTTAATGGGCCAATTGAGTAGGATACATTTAGGGTCATCTCAAATGAAACTTTTTTGAAACCTATTAGTTTCAGTTGTCTAGGCAAAACAATGTGGGATGTTTCCCAAAAGTTCTCTTTTTTTATGGTTGTAATGGAACTTCCTAGTCATCAAAACTAAGACAATTACTTAAGGAAGATTCTCTTTCATGAGCTTAAAGGAGATCGCAAAAAATTTAACTAAGATTAAGTCTTCATTTTATTGATCACATAAAAATATTTTGCTTTTGCAAGTTGCAATAACCATGATCCTTTTATAAGGAATATGTGGTTTTTTAAAAGATGACATAATTATACTAGGCAAGGCAAAAAACTGATAGTGTAGGTTGAGAGAACCATTCACAAAGTTTGTACACAGGAACTACATATTGGTGGTAAGACCTATTCCAATAACCTGCAAAATGGTAAATTTCTTTGTAATAGATAATTTAAGTAAAAAGGACTAAGCAATAAGTGTTTTCCGGTTAAATGAAGGAACAGTTGCTCTTTCTTGTCAATTAGTTGCCTATATTTGAATAAGCTTAGGAAAAAAATTATGGCTTTAAGGATAATGGAAAGAGGTATCTCCATTTTTCAAGGGCATATGGATTATGTCTCCCTTTCTTTCAAATGACTTTTTGATCATATCTTCCAAATCTTTCTCTTCATGAATTTCAATTCACAAATTCCCATCAACAACATATTTATAAGCCTTTTGTAAGCTGCAAATCATGGCTTCACTTTACTTAGATGTCATCATTCCCTCTTGTTTGAATGATGAAAATTTCCAGAGTAGTGCTAGCTGTTAGCAAAAACTGCCACTAGATGGCTCACAATTCGCACAAGGTATAAAAAACTTAATCAGAAACATAGGCTTCTTTCTGCAGAATATATGTGTTGGCAGCAATTGAAGGAAAATCCCCTAATGGAAGATTTCTATGAAATCAAATCATAACCAAAACTTGATGCATACAGTCCTATGCCAAAGAGTCATACAAGTGATCTTCTTGCTTATACTTTTTTTTTTGTTAGGGGGGGTTCAGATTGTATCTTAAATTTCAACCTAGAAGTAGCCAACAAAAACTGTTGATTGTGGCTCAAATGACACTAATATGCAGCATGTATCGAAAGGGAAAACCTCCTACAGTGTACAAAGGTCACATTGTCATTACAGGCTAGGAATAGATGAATTTGGAAACCTCTCACATTTCATTTAGATTAGCCTTTCTATTCTACTCTCAAATGGTTCCCTCCTTTTTGTCTGTGTACTTTGGATCTATTCATCTAAATAATAGCCAAGAGCTACAAGGGCATGGACCTACAAGGAGTAATATCACATATTCTTATTGGCAAAACCCCACAGCTCTTCTTATGCAAATCCTATTCAGCCATTTGTGAGACATATACATACCAAAAATTATGAGTGATTCTGGATTAGATTTGTCCTTACTATTCTTTGGCTATAATTATATATATATATATATATATTTTACAATAAAGGGGATTTGAATGTGGGTTCTCCCTTATGGGGAGAATTGGACAATAGTATTGAGCCATATGACTACTAGTATAACCATCCAGCCCTCTTTATATATTCATACTATATATATATGATAATGGAAACGTTACATTTAATTTTGTAAACTCATGTTGCGCCACCGCATGTATTCTTTTTTCTATCAATTTTTTTATCATATTTTTTAAGTAAAAATTGTTAATTGTTAAAATACCTATTTATTAAGTGGGTATATTTATTTTTAAAAAAATTAATTATAATATATTATTTTTAATAAATTCATAAATTGTATTATATTATAAGATAATTATATATTCTCGTGTATCATAGACCCGATCCATGATTAGTGTGTCTTGAAGATAAAGTAATTTTGGTCATCACTAAACCCCTTGACAGGATTCTCTACCTGTACAGACCAAGGTAAAGGAAAAATATGTGTCTTTCGTTGGAGTTTGGACCAAGTTAACTTTAAACTATTCATATATTCACACTTCCTAATCATTTGATGACAGAGATTCATTCCCTATAACCAAGACATCAAAAACAGATTAATAAAAAATACAAATAAATTAATATTATCAAAAACAACATCCTGATCCAGTACATACTAGTATTTTTTTTTTTTTTTCATTAAAATGAATTGTTGAAACACCCACTTCTCCATTGATTGAAAGTAAATATTGATGCCAACATATTAGTAACAGATGAAGAAACAAAGAACACAGGAATAAACATTCAACAATTAATGGTTGACTTCACAGAACAGCTCATATATATGGTACTATATATATGAAGATAAGGTTACGAGTACATGATGAGGTATGGAGATTACAAGCATCTTCTCGTGAGTTCTTTTTTTAAAGTTTCAATATTGCAATAGGATGGCTGAATTAGGATATTGCTAAGGTCAAGGACGAAGCTTCATAATAATGTCAGAACAAGGAGACAGGTTATCATCAAAAGCCAGGATTTTTTTTTTAATTATTGTTATTATTATAATAGTGATAATTAGTGTTATTATGGAGGTGAAGGTTCTTTCTAGAGTTTAATTGTGTTCAAGGAAATAAATAAATATTGAGGAAACCATTACTAGTTTGGATATTTGTATGCCATGCACCACTTACCTAGCATAAGAAAAAGAGATGGTAATTTTACTTATTTAAAGGAAAAAAGAAGATAAATAAATGATAAATTTGTAAATATAATACTTTGATATAACTTTACCTAGAAGATATTCGATAAAAAAGAATTAGCTAGTTTATTTTTTAAGTTCAAGTTTATCAACTTCTTCTTACCTTTGGCTTTTTCCATGTTGACAATCAATAGGAAATAAAATATATCCAAAGGATCACTTATTTTATTTCAGAAGTGTAACCCTTGCCTT
This sequence comes from Quercus aquifolioides, assembly GCA_019022515.1. Lineage (NCBI taxonomy): Eukaryota > Viridiplantae > Streptophyta > Magnoliopsida > Fagales > Fagaceae > Quercus > Quercus aquifolioides. Next base: position 8,661,939 of record CM032330.1, on the reverse strand, counting down.
CCATGTTGAGTCGGTGACTATAGTAACTGGTTCTAATGATACAAGAGGGAATTGAAAAGCAAGTCAGGCAATAAAAAACTGATTTTTATAATAATTAAAAAAACTCCAAACAAGCTTTTGCTGATGACCCATTTGGTGGTGCAATAATGTGATTATGTAGCAATAGTGACAATCAACTATATGGATTCATTTGGATGGAAGAATTTGATTTGACGAAAAAGATTTGGAGTTTCATTTTTAGTTTAATTAATTTGAATAAAATATGAAAAAGAAATTCATGGATGAATTCAAGCTTTATTAAAATGTATTTTAAAATAATTAGGTTTAAAATATCATTTCAAATCTATACTATCACAAACACTGAATGGCTCATCCTACAAATGTGTTCAATGAATTCAGACTTTCATAAGAGCCATCAATGGCATTGTGCAATTAATATTGTCGTGTTGAGTATACCACTAAACTTGTGATAATTCATCCTAGTTTGTCTCCATTCAACTTTCAGAATGCATACTTAAAATGAAGAAAGGACAACTACATTATGGTGAATGGCCTATATATGTAGATATAAGAGGAGTATGCCAGTTTACCATTTTAATTTATTTTGGCTTTAGCATTTCACAAAATTATCTATACCACTTTCATGAAGTCAAAAAATCAATATAAAAAAATAGACATTAAAAAAGAAAGAATGCGAAATATTTCAAATTGGAAAACATGAATGATTTGGAGAGCTGGTGGTATTTGAGTTTAAATAAAAAGGAACAACCTTTTATTTATATGTGGATAGCTCATAGCACCCAATTATGAAACTTTTCAAAGTGATCATGCTTTGGGGAAATTGCTGAAAAAGCTGAAGTAAAAGAAGGTCAATATAACCGAAGAAGCAACCTGACACAAAAGCTAGTTAAGAAAGGAGTAATCAGAGAGTACTAGTATACTACTACTAATGGAGTGTTCAGAAAATTCCACTCTCTGCCACATTTAAATAAATTAAAATATATATATATAGTTGCCCTTAACTTATCATCAATTTTATGCAGTATACTATATTTGCAAATTTATCTAGTCACAAGGTTATTATTACTTGTGTACAAGAAATTTTTCCTTTGTCAAAATCTTGTGGCTACTTTTACTTTAGGATTCTCTGGATAGACTAGCTAGGATGAAAAAGGGTATATTGCTTAAAACTTTAAACAAACTACAAATTTATTGTTTCCCGTTATAAAAATCCTCATTGTTTTAGCAAACTTCTTTTGTCTGGACTTGGTTAAGTTCACTTCCAATACATACATAAAACTATTTCAAGTCCCTTTTTTTTTTTTTTTTTTTTTTTTTTTAATTTAAATAAAATAAAATCTTTTCCAATCAAAAATAATAATAAATATCTGTCAAGAAAATGCCCCACCAGTGCTGCCAAAGTCTTAAATTCTCAAACCTTGATGAGACATACGCAAGTCAAATTATTGGAGCTAAGCTAACTTCTTCTTCTCCTCCATGCTCCTCTCAATCCACTGGATGTGTCCAGTGTCATCTGGACCGTCCATACATGATGGACCCCACTTTGTAATACTATTTTTTTTTTTGGTAATACTAGGCAGTAAATGGAGAGGATTCTAACTCAGGAAAGCTTTTATTTATAGACTTTATAATAAAATTCAAAACCAAAATCTCCAAACCCCCTCTTGATTCTTGAATATGAGTATGGCTTCTCTCTATGAGGCTCTTCCTATTAATTTGATTCCCTACCAGCCTGCCATTTCATTTTCTTAATCTCTCTCTCTCTCTCTCTCTCTCTCTCTCTCATAATCCAGCTTCCCATTTCCTAGAATTCATATTCTAAGCCTTCTCTCCTGTTGCTGACAATTCAGAAAGGACTGTCCCTGCACAAAACTTTGCTCCACTTTTATAAAAGTTTTTTTCCAGCACTGAAGATATTGATTGGACTCCACATGGGGAGACACTCTTGCTGTTACAAGCAGAAACTAAGGAAAGGCCTGTGGTCTCCTGAGGAAGATGAGAAACTTCTGAATTATATTACCAAGCATGGACATGGGTGTTGGAGTTCTGTCCCTAAACTTTCAGGTACTGTTTATTTTTGTTACATACTTTATATGGTTGTCAATGCGATGCACACCAAAGAATCTTAAGGACTAAAAAAACTCATTCTACTTTTGTATGACATATATTGTCAGGCTTGCAAAGGTGTGGCAAGAGCTGCAGGTTAAGGTGGATTAACTACCTGAGGCCTGATTTAAAGCGAGGAGCATTCTCTCAGCAGGAAGAGAATCTGATCATTGAACTCCATGCAGTCCTTGGCAACAGGTGGTTTTTTCTTTCCCTTACTGTTCAATTCAGATACAACTGTTACTCTTCTTCTTTATTCACACTGTTAACATTTTGAATTATCACTCATGTTGTCATAAATGTATTATAAATCACCAGGTGGTCTCAGATTGCAGCTCAGTTACCAGGAAGAACTGATAATGAGATTAAAAACTTATGGAATTCTTGCCTTAAGAAGAAGCTTAGGCAAAGAGGCATTGACCCCAACACTCACAAACCGCTTTCTGAGGTTGAGAATGAAAAAGACATGCTACCAACAACCAACAAAAGCAATGAGAAAACCTCTATAGGATCCAATGAACAAAATCTCATCGAGGCAAAAAATCCAAAGCCACCTCCAATGGCTGCAGAAAGATACACACTTGATGCTTCTTCAAGCTCAAAGTTTGAAAACAGCAGTGGCAGCAACAATAGTTTGACAACCACTCCAGCTACACAGGAATTCTTCCTAGATAGGTTTGGTGGTAGTGGTACTTCCCATGAAACCTCAAGCACCAGTTGCAGGCCTTCTGATTTGGTGGGGTATTTCTCTTTTCAGCACTTGAATTATGGGCCTGATATAAGGCTTTCTGTACACCCCAATACTTCTCTATGCTTCAATCCTAATTCCAGGTCTTCTGAAATGATTTCTGACTATAATTCTAGTATGACTTCCTCAATGCTCCATTCCATGTCAAGCTCAATTGTAAAACCTTCTGTAAGCCTTCCCTCAGACAACAATCCTTCCTTAGGCTCTGGTGATGTCAATGGAATACACAACTGGGAAAGTAGTACTTTCAGTAACAACTGCAGCAACAGCAATGGAAGCAGTAGTAGTATGGAATTGCAAAGCAGCAGTAACTTCTTTGAGAACCATGCTTTCTCTTGGGGACTGACAGATCATGTAAAATCTGATAAAGACCATGCTCATCCCTTAGAAGGTGATACTGAAGACATCAAATGGTCTGAATATCTCCATACACCATTTCTGATGGGAACCGCACTACAGAATCAAATCTCTCAACCTATGTGCAGTGAGATTAAACCAGAAACCGGCTTCATGACAGACGGGTCAAGTACTAGTTGGCATCATAACCAGCATCAACAAGCTTTGCCAGCTTCAGATATATATACCAAGGACCTCCAGAGACTTGCTGTAGCTTTTGGACAAACCCTTTAGCATGTACTTAATATGCAAGTTGTGACACCCTCTTAATATAAGAGAGGAGAGGGGTCACAAAGTTCAGTTTGAGATGGAGCTTGGAGAAGGATGGTTTTCTGGTTACAGGTGTGTGCTATAGACATTTTCTTTTGAGTTGTAAATGTGTCTGATACAAATCTTCCTAGCCTTTTTTTTTACAAAAATATTTGTGATTTATTTGAGCTTATGTTATATGCTTTTTCCATTAAACACAGTAGAGATACTGAATAAGGCTTGTTGCTGGCTCTTCTGTTTATATCCTTAATTTGGATTCACATGATGTAAGTTCATTTATCAACAATAAAAAGCTCTTTATATATTTTGTACCAAAAAAAAAAAAAAAAAAAAAAACTCATGAAAGTTGTGCGCTCTCCTTCTTAAATCGAAGTCCAATGTGATTGTGACTCTCTACTACATATCCATATCTTTTGATTCCTGGATTTATTTTCACTTTAATATAATCAATCTCTTTCTGTCATGATTATTTTCATATTGAAAAATAAACAAAAAAAATTCCGTATGTTTTTTTCTAATGCAAAATTCAATGGACCATTTTTCATAAATGGGTGTCTATCACTGTCTCCCAACAGATAGAGATGGTTTTCACTCTTTGACAGTCTTTAAGTCACTTATACCCCTTCAAGACTCAATGGCTTAAGACAAGAAAAAATAGTTTTCCTTTGGTTTAGTGTTTACCTCAACCAAAAAAAGTACTATAGAATGATGTTGCCAATATATTTCATATTGCCAAGCATATATAGGTGGAAAATCCAACTAAATGAATAAGAGACGCAAAAGCCCCACAGCAAACTTTAGCAATCAACCAGCTAGTCATGAACAATTTTGGAAATGACCTTCAAGCTGATAAAGACCATAAATTCCTTGTCTACGTGGCTTTTTTGCAGTACCTTAAATTATCTTAAGGACAAGGTGAAGCAAAAAATAAAAAATCCTTTTCAGACTTTTCAGTGCAAGGAAATGAGGATATTTAAGTGTACAGTATATTGCAAGGTGACAAGTTTCTGTACCATTAATCCATTTTGTGCCATTTATTTTAAGAGGATACCAATGCACGGTTACTGTGATGTGGGCCTAAAATTTTAACAATGCTATTAGGAACAACAGAATGGGGTCCTTTCAAAGGGCATCTATTGATGCAGAAACTTCAAGAGAGAAAGGAGAGTTTGATATCTCTGTAGAACATGATAGAAATCACTGACAATGATTTTTAAGGACTAAGTAGGGGTCCCTTTAAGGTGAATTTACCTTGAAGAAACTTCTTTCTTATAAAGAAAAATAGGTAAATCTTGCTAAAGAGACCAAAATGTATAGTAGCAAGTCCCATGAGATGATATTGGTAAAATAATATTCATAAAGTTAATATTATCAAACTCATGGACAAGGCAATTTAGGGGTGATCATGCAAAAGAAAACATTATTTGCACATCACAAATATACATCTTTCGTGCACACTCCTTTCATTTGTGCTCATGATTTTGAATTGAAGTCAACATATGTGTTAATTATATATGATTATTAGTATTACTGATGCAGATATTAGGTGTGTACTAAAAGTTTAGAAAAAATATGTGCAAATATTACAATCCTAATAAAAGTGCAATTGGCCATGTTAATTTATCAAGAAAGTCTAGGAACACAACAAAATGTTATAACATTTTTATTTTCAGTTGTGGTGTGTCCCGAACTAATATTTAATTTAGTTTTACCTTGACTTATTGGAACTGACATGTTAATATTGTGACAATTTTTTGTGTCCATAGAATCACTTTAAATCATCTCCCAGTTATTCTTTCTTGTTCCTTGGCATCAGAGAAGGTTGACTCAAAAAAGTGTTTCACCATGAATAAAGAAAAAAAAAAAAAAAACTACTGAATAAAAATATTATATCTGCTTATCAAAAAAAAAAAAAAAATATTATATCTGCCATAAAGAAAGAATTAAGACTTGAAATGACATTAATTTATGGAGTAAGAAAGTACAAGGACCGCCAATTGAAGGTCACCGTTCATTTATCTCTCAGGTACACAAAAGGCACCGGTGTCTTTGTTCATCCATGTGCAAGCATTAAAGTAATCTCCCTCAACCTCAATTGAATATGTCAATGTCTCTTCCTTTCTTTGCAAGCAATGATACATTTTTTAAGTACATATATATATACACACACACACATGAATGAATACATACATACACATTTATATATATATATATATATATATACGTCAAGCACATGTGAACCAAATTATTGGGTACATCTGTAGGGTCCTACAATCATCTGCATAGGAAAAGAACAAAAAGCTTTGTGCTGCAGCAAAGCCTATTTGAGATGGCAGCATTGTGGTTGGCAAGTTTTGAACCTTAATTGTATAAACACTTTGGAATCTTAGCTTTTCTTTGAGTATAATATGGCGGCACAGATCAAATTATTTTAAAACTTGATTAGGAATATGAATGTGACAATGATTGTACTAATGATGACAGCAGCGATGATGATATATACATTATGAGAATATTATGTTCTGGATGAAAGATACACATGCATGATGTAGAAATCAAGGTGAATAAGACTACACAATACACACACACCAATTTCAAAGTGTTTAATGAAGGCTTTGTCTAAAGAGAGGGAGTGGCCGGAGTACTTTATGTATACCAAAAGAAGCAAAATTCTTCCACATAGGTGATATGTAGCAATCCAAGTGCCAATTTTTCTTTTTTCTTTTTTAAGTATAGAAAAGAAAGTGGGATTTATTCTCTTCCAAAAAAACAAAAACAAAAAAATTGGGTGTATAATTGCCTACTCATTATCCCTTGTAGACCTTGCAAAAGAGACAGATTCTTATGCTAAGTATGACATTTTTAATATATATAGGAAAAAAAAATCATACTCGGTAGCATTTGCACGTAAAAACTTTATAATTTGCTACTCCACTATGGTATTAGTCATGAAAACCAAGAGTAGGTAATATAAAGAGTGATGTAGAACATTTTTATAACCTCAATACTTCTTTTTGGAGTGAGCATGGGAATTACACATGGGTCTCATCCTTGCCTTGCATTACTATGATAATTGTTAATTTATGGTAACCTGAACTTAGGTTGTGTTAATGGGAATTAAGATTTTTTAATTCGAATTGCTGGCTGTCAAAGCAAAATTAATTGTTTGGCTATTTTATGTATTTCAGAGACACCAAAGCCATATTAACACATTTATGCATACAAAAACGAAGCTATTTAATTGCAAATAGCCGGTTTCAGGCTACTTAGGTCAACTTTAGGTTTAGACTCCTGCTACTATGAGCTCTATACACATCTATTAGAAAATTTAAAATATGATTACTCGGTTTAGAGCTTTCTTGTTGTTTTCCCATGATACAACTTATCTGGCTGTCTTCCTTTTGACTTGAATCATATTTCAAAAATAACAAACCTGCTTAGTGCTTAATATTCACCTCACATTAATGGTGATTGATGCAGAATAAACATCAAAACAACTTGACACCAGAAAGCAACACTTTAATTTCCAAATTATTCATCAGACAGATGATTATGGGGTTAATGACAAGGAATCCTACAATCCTACCCAATAATTAGAGATGAGTCTCAACTCTTTTAAAATCATTGTTACAACTTTCAAATCTCCTAAATGTGAATTGAGACAAATTGTTTCCAGGACACCCAATAACCATGAGTCTTAACTCTTGTAACAATCATTGTTACAACCATCAAATCTCCTAAATGTGAGTCGAGACAATTTGTTTCCAGCATGTAAGACAGATTATGACATTAAAATAATCTGGAAATCATGAAAGGTAACATGACAGGATCATCATTAATACAAAATTAAAGAAATGAACTCTTTGTCCAGTTGCAAACATATTTTAATAACAACATAGAACCAGATGAGACTTCTACTATTAGGAAAGAGCTAACAATCCAGAAAAATTACATATGGGAATAAGCTTTTGGTGCAAAACTCAATGCACGGGTCTCCTGAGAACCACTCAAATTCCTAGGGAGGTAAGAACATAAAAGCCAAACTTTGTCAATAGATGGCTAGTATAATTTAACTTCTTTGCAGGATTGGGGATAGCTTCTGAATTATTTGGGGATGCTAATCTTTTGTCCCAAGTTTTGTGCAGATTGAACCTGAATTAAATTACACCAGTGACCAGCCAATCATTGCTCAGTAACAAAGCTAAGGCTATTAGGTACTGAGATTGAGCTTTGCCAATTATTGGCAAGACCATGAACTTATAAGTGGAGATCATAAGCAAAGCCACAACTTATAAGTTATAAGCACACCATGAACCTTTGTGTCACAGCAAAGAAACTCCAGGTTCAAGCCCACCATTACACAAGATATTGGGAAACATTATAACCATCCATCATTCTTCTCTCTCTCTCTCTCTCTCAACCAAACAAAGCCTATAAGAGTTTAGTTTGTTCTGCTTCAGAGAAAATGACTTACAATAGAAATGTAATATTTCTGGTGAACAACTCAGTTAAGGACATGGACGGGTAGTAGCAGTAGCATAAGTATAAGTATATGCAACTTGTCTCATTGGCTAATTGTAAAAAATGAATTATCACAATTACAACATAGTTGAAGATATAAACACATGAAATTGCTATAAAATCAATGCAAAAGGCGCTGGATACATTAGCACTTTTCAGCAACCTTCATCTTTTATTGTCATCTTCAAATTCAACTGACTTGCTCAGTTGTTTCAATATCTAACGGAACTAAATATATTACTCAGTAAGGTATCATGTGAATAAACCAATCGGTAGAACTAGGCTTGTCTGAAAACCAGATGGTGGCAACTCTTGTCACAAGGATAAGGACAGTCGATGGCTTTAACGCTTGTTCGGTCGAAATACCAGTCTCCAACAGCTTGCGCGATGGCCTAAATACCAGCAATTATATAATTTTAGGTACTTTGAACCTCTTATCTTTACTAAACAAATGAAATAGAACAGAGGAATATGATTCAAAATGCAAGTAATAAGAATGAATGGAGGGTAAGGTTGTGGGTTCAAAATCTATGGGTATTTCTGAAACTTTCAAATAATAATAATAATAACTTCAACATCTTCTTTGGTTAAAATCTGTTAATAAGCAATATAAGATTATAAGAAAACTGGTCTTAAGGCTACTAGCTTAAAGGCATGTCCTCCAGTTTTTGTCAAGGTGAGTTTTTTTGGAATCAAGACATCTGGGGAGTCTTAATGAGGTCAATGTCATGTGGAGCACTGTGATTCATCCAAGATAGAGCTTTGTTTAAGCTGATGGAAAGGTCGATGGAAATTCTGAAGTCAAATGTATTATTATAGCAAGCTATGTGGGCCACTTCAAATAACCAAGAAACACACAAATGTACAAGTGCACAAATACATATGTATACAAATTTAACTGTGAGGACATATATTTCTGGTGGTTTATGGCTATGATGTGCCAAAGTCAAACCTAATCAATTAGGTCAGGCATACCTTGTTTCCGATAACTGGAGAATTATCAGCAAACCAAGTGTCCTGCCTCTCTGTTTGGCAGTGAGCAAAACATGAATTTATAAACAGCCCATTTTGTTTAGACAATGAGAAGCGATTTATTGCATTCAGCATTTCATTCCTGAACCCTGTTCCATCAAACAAATAAATGCCTTTTAATAAGTAGGTTAATTTTAGTTATCACGTATTGAAGCCAACATGAATTCAGAAGCTCAAGCTTGCAAGTTCTTAATTTTGAAATCACCTTGCAAAAATTGGATCTGGGCTGGGGAACATGTTGTATGATTTAATCTACAATCATGCCAATAGCCTGAGGGATCTGCTGAAGTTGGAGCTAGGCTGGATTGAATCTGATTTCATGTGGAAAATTTATCATTTAATTCACCTACTTTGTCACTCAAGGCATATTGTTGCTCATAATGCAAGATAATTTATATATTATGTGTTGTAAGATGGATCAAAAGAGAAATCTATTAAAACGAAGAATTACCTGCCATGAATCATAGGCTGTATTGAGAATAAAAAGTGGGGTTTGAACGTTGGCAACTAAGTTCTGAGGGAAGAAGCACTGATAAAGAAAAAAAAAAGGACAAAAGAGTGAAGTCAGTTTAATAGTAAATGACAGACAACACAATTTTGTGTTTCTACAGATTCATTCAAAATAAGTTAAGGAAAAGAGGTTACCGAAGTTGGATCTAGGTGGTTAGTACAAACACGTGGCAGAGTATTTTTCAGTCCCTGTAATAATTATACAAATTCAGTATGTGTTACTATCATGTCAAATGATCCAAGCTTGTACAACAAAGATTAAGGGAGTCGAAACATGAAAAATTCAATTAGCAAGCATGAGCACAATGACTCTTGGTCATGTGGTACATCCGACCCTCATTCCCTAAGACACTGACACTAATAACATTAAAGCACTAACTCGGCATATATGCCATGAATTTGAGTCTGTGCACAAGGTCATGTTAATGTGTTTATTGATTTCTCCCCAATAATTATGATTGCCATCAAACATTCACTATGCCATACTCTATATAATGAATCCAGAAAGAGGAAATAGAAAGAAAGCAAAGCAATAGTACCTGTGAGCCTACCACACCATCAAAAAATTTCCTGAGGGTGCGCCCACCAGATACATCAACCCTGCAATTCCAGGTAGGATTATCAATGGAAATTGTAAGCATTAGTAACTAAGCTAAGGAAAAAATCTACATATTAATATAGCTGGAACAATAAGAGCATCAAGAGATAGTATTTACGCATCAAGAAACATTCCAGCATCACTTAGGCACTTCACTTTAGTATTGACTGAAAATAAACCTCGAAACTCATCACAGTGTAAAATAGATGCTAGTCCCCCAGCAGAGCACCCAGAAAGAAGAGCCTGCAGTACAATTAATCATGTGTGAAATAAGATAATAAATGAAAAGGAGATGGAAAGAGAGCCAAATAATGATGGTATAAACCTGTTTTGCCAAGCGCATTCCCTTTGACATAAATTCTTCCATTGCAGCCAACCATATACGTTGTCCCCTAAATTGCAGCTGTGCAGCCTAAGAAACAGAATCCTATATGTTAACATATAGGGAACTCAAACAAAAAATAAAAATTAGGAATCAACCCTGCATTTTTAGATACACATTTGCATTTTCCAATCAAGTCATTTAGACATACAATAAACTTAGCCACTTCAATGGGTGGATAAAGAAAAGAATGAAAACCATTCTCTCTCACTCTCTCTTGTGAAAACATAACTTCTTTCATTTGCAGCTATCATTGATATAGGATGAAGACACCACATAAATCATGGGAAAAGGTTAATAAGATTTTTGGAGCTTGTTCATAAAAATTGAGCAACAAGATCTACAGCATTTTTTTCAGAGCATGCAATATGCCTTCTAGGCAACTAAGATAGGCTGGTAGTTTTAAGGTTACAACATTCATCTCTATTACAAACCTGATTTTCACTATCCCCGCTAAAAGAGGCACCATCACAGTAACGGAGTTTTATTCTATTCCAGTTGTAAAAATCTGCAAGCCCATATAAACAACACAATGGTCAAGAAAGCTCAAGCAAGAGAAAGGCAGAAATAACGCATGATATTTTCAAGTTTGGGTGGAAACCAGGATTATATTCAGCTTTATTGCTCAGTATTCCCGTAAACGCTATTTCCTTTTCCATGTATGTTGAGGATCCACGCCCGCTTTTTTTCCGGTAAACACAAGTTCTAACGTTGTTACACCATCCACCTCCCTGCCACAAGAACAAGATATTTGAATAATTTAAGTCTTCAATAAATAACACCATTAGAGTATTTGAAGGTGAGACCTTGTGCAGCCAGCATTAACCAGAAAGTGGCAGAATCTAATAATAATGGTGATAATGATAATAACTACACGATTAACAAGACAAAATTTTAGAGTATCATAGAGCTGTCCCTGAAAAGCCTTGAACCATACTGGAGTTATACCAAGGACCAAAAAGAGCTGAAATATTTAGAATTTTACATTTGATATTCATTATCATAGAAATATCACTCAAAAGAGAGGTAACCATAATGTGCTTTGAGGATGAGAATATCATATTTTTCCAAAATCACCTGATAGCCAAGAGTATACTATACTGTTGACACAAATATCAACAAGAAAAAGTGAAACACAGATAAGAATTGCTAAAACACCAGCTTGATATTGTAGTTACATTGGCCGAATTCTTACATTAGCCAGACATTTTATTTTTATTTTTTATTTTTTTTTCCTTTTTGATAAACGAGATATTTTAATTTATTTCGTCAGTGAAAGATTCAACAGGAGAAACATATACAAACACATGTATTTATGAATTATGCACAGAATATGACACAACAACTATAAATTAAGTATTCAATTATGACATTTCAAGTCTAATCTCACAAACCTCCAACTGAATGAGCCAACTATTTGCTCCTGACCCATACCCACGATGCCAATGATAGCCGGGTAATGTTCCATCCGTGCAGACTGTAATAGTGAAAACACAATGTGGCAAATTAGGCCAAACCCAGACAAACATATGACTAATAAAATTTTATCAGAAGACACTCTTTTACAAGATGAATTTAGAAGGTAAGAATAACAATTACAACAAGGATAGCCTTGCTTTTAATAGAAAACTATCTAACAATAAATAATTGTGTGTATGTGTGAGAGAGAAAAAGAGACAGACACAAGGAGATATGGGAGAAACACAAACAATTATTAGAAACAGAAAGAGTAAAGCAAAGATAGAGAGATTGAACAATTTCACCAAATAGTATAATAGAACAGCATAGATTGACTTAATATACCCATACAAGCAACAATAGTAACAGCATTAAAGATATTCAAAACAAAGCCAGGCAACAGAACAGATGTCTCTCTTAGTGAAATGAAGAAATAACATTGGTAAAACTGATTTGACAAAAATTAAGAGAATAGCAACAAAAACAAAAGGCAAAGTAATCAATATGGCAGACTGCAGAATCAAAGAGTACACATTGAATACAAAAAAAAAAGGGAGTGGAGGAGGCTCTTCTGAATCATTACAATAATGAATTAATAATAACAAGGACACAAGGACATTACAACATAAACCTTTTCTCTGTTTATTTGCATTAATTCCTCACATCTATTTCAAGCAAACTACCAAACTATTAATGTGAACCAGGTACCAAAAAACAGCAGGAAAGGAAATTAAGGAAAGAAAAAAAGAATAAATAATAAAAAGAATGTACCTGCTCCTTTGGCACCAGCACCTTGAATAAGGGTAAGCCCCACCATCAAAACATTAGAAGCTCTTGCAGCTTTGGAGGCTCCAAAAGCCTCCATATGTTCCGTGTCCAAGAAAGACATTGCTGTTTCATTAAAACTAAGAATCTCCTCAAACCCATCAACCCAGTTCCCAAAAACAAGTCCTATCAAAATCCCAATCCACAAAACTGATACCTTAACCATGGCCATATATATATAATCTTCTGTCTATTTATACAAGTACAACACCCAAAATATTGTATATATAGATAAAGAAGAGAAATTACACGATGAATACAGCAGAGGGTATTCAGAGAAAAATAAGCCTAGCCACTCTAAGCTTTATAGAGTATAGTAGTATCTAATGGCCCAGAAAAGAAGCAGCATTTGTAAACTTGCTATATATGGCTATATGAGCTAACATTTATGACCGTATATCTACCTGTTTCTAAACAAAATATGAAACACCACTTTAAGAGAGAGAGAGAGAGTGTTGTTTTTTTTATGCAGTGAAGAGTGTTTGCCGGGCTTTTTAAGGTTTTTACGACACTAGAGGCACGTTTGGAATCTAATTTATGTCCCAAAGATTTAAAGAAGAGAAAAGCTACAGCCACAGGGTTGGACCATTACTCTTGGTATATGTCACAAACCATTTTAGACCGTTTGATTAGAATGAAAAAAGATATTACAAAAAATGGGCTCCTTGATTATAGTATAAAAAGCGGTCAAGCTTCTCCTATTTTTCTCTTTTGAAATTAAAGACTTTAAAGAGGGTCATTAATTACTCACGGCTCTAAAATGGAGAATTTTTAGGCTCTTTCATTCTCACATTTATTTACGGTAGATCTAGTCATAAATTTAATGAATGAACACCACTATAAATATGAGAAGATAGAATATTTTTTATGGTCCATGAGTACTTGAGAATTAAATGTTTAAAATATTGTAATCAGTAGTATTTTGTTTTTGATAAATATATTGATTTTTTTTTTTTAATAACAGATAGAGATATTGAATTGAATCTAAAGAAAAACGGCAGTGAATGTGAATCGATTAGCATTACCTTTTTTATTGTGTTAAATGTTAATATTAAACAATGTATAGTGTGTAGTTGGCTTTTATGGGTCGCGGTGGAACCCGTGTCTGTTTTTAGTTTCTACTCTTTTTTTAAGAAAAATATATGTCAAGGCTTACTTTATTTATTTATTTATAGATAAAATCTAATTACAGATTTTTAGCTTTAACATAGAATAAACTATGTATTTGGTCTCTTTCTTTACATTACATTTCAATTTGGTCTTTAACTTTTTAGTTGTGTCAATTTAGTCTATAATATTTTAATGTCGTGTCAATTTAATCTTTACCGTTATTTCTTTGATGGAAATCGCTAACATGGCAAATAGCTAAACTAAAAAAATTAGTTTATTGTCACATTAACAGAAACTAATATTTTACTTTGGTCGTTTGCTACATCAGCAATTTCCATCTAAGAAATAACGATAAGGACTAAATTGATATGATATTAAAAGGTTAGAGACTAAATTGACACAATTAAAAAGTTATGGATCTAATTGAAATATGATGTAAAAGAGAAGATTCAAATACATAGTTTACCCATTAATATATTAAGTTTTCTAATTAAAATTAAATATTATTTTAAAATTAATTAAAAAATTTAAACGCTTGATTGTTATATCCCATTTTGTCTAATTTACTATTTTAAGCCAAATAAACTGTCAAAATAAGTTATACCAACCTAACACAGAGCTCTTATACTCAAAGATATGAAAGGACTTGGTCATATGGGTTGAATAAGATGATAATGATGTGACAAAAAAGGAAACTTTCAAAGAGGAAAGTGACATCTGATGATTCGGTTGGGTATTTTCTCAAATTGAAGGCTTGCCGTGTATTTTGTCTGAATGTTTTTATTTGTTAAATCCTAAATGTGAGACAAAAAGATAAAATTTAGCTTAATTAAAAAAAAATGTTCTAGGAAAATTTAGATTAAAGCTAAGACAAAATATAACAAAAGCTTATAGCTTTTGGCCAAACACACTAACAAGTTGAAATTTTGTTGTGACTCTTCCATTAGGTTCGTATTATTCTTACACGTCATGTATGAATCTTTGATTAGGCTTTACAGTTTGTTTGGGAATTCATAAATGAATGGAATGAAATAAAATAAGTAAATTATAAAATGGAATGGGATAGAATAAAATGCATTTAAGTAATGAAAATGAATGGGAAAAAAAAGGTATTGAATAGAATTAAGTAACTTTGTTTAGAAATTTTAAAATAAAATATAATATAAGGTTTTTTAATAACAGAATAAAAGAATAGAAATTTAAAAAATGTATTAAATGAAATTAAGTAACAATGTTTGGGAGTAATATAGAGAGAAATGAATTGAATTATTTTATCACAATATTACTATTAGATCTCATTTCAAAACGAATAGCTAAATAAATAAGAGTATTTTGAGAGTTTTAGTAAAAAATTCATTAAACATAATTCCATTCCCTTAAATTCTTCCCAATTTTGGGGGAAAAGTTGAGATTTTGAGGAAATATAGGAATTAATGAGTGCTCCATTCTATAAATTTCTTTCTCTCTTACTTAAATTTCCATATAAGGATTCCATCCAAAAAAAAAAAAAATTCCATATAAGGAAATAAATCTTCAATTTTTTCCGTTAAAACTCCTAAACAAGATAAATAAATAAATATTTTAAAATTATTATTTTTCATTTCATTTCTTTCCCTCTTCCTAAGTGAGAGCTTAGAGAATGACTGTAGTTAAAAAAAAATACACTGGCTCTCTAGTGTCTTTAAAGACATCGAAAAAATTGAAAATGTTATAGACATTAGCTCTTAAAGATAGTTTGATATTTTGTTACTAGTTTTTATATAAAAGATAGGGGTCGTTAAGGTTAAAAAACCATACTATAGTTTAATGAAAGACTTTAAAATAAAAAAAATCGTAGTAATAACTAGGAGTGTTCACCAAACCGCATAAACCGCACAAATCGCAAAAATCGCACCAAAACCACCTGCAAAATGGCATAACCGCACCGCACTGCAAGTAATAGTGCACCGCATCGCACCACACCGAATGGTGCAGTGCGGTTTGCGGTTTTATAATAAGAAAACTGCACAAACCGCACGCACCGCACCTTCTCTATACATTAATATATTTAATTATTTTTAATATTAAATATATTATTAATAGTTTAATAACGCTAGTTTTAAAAAAAAAATAGTTTGATAACCCTAACAAGTGTTGATTAGAAAAGCCAGCCCAAAAAAAAAAAAAAAAAAAACTAGCTCAATAGTTTAAAACTTGGACCAAAACAAAGGAAAAAATAAGTTTTGGGTTGGGTAGAAAAAGCCCAAAATTTGAAAAATACACCAACTTCAAATCATTCAAACCGCATCTTATATACCGCACCGCATATGTGACCGCAAAAATGAGGTGCGGTACAGTTATGGTTTTGGCTAAACTTTGAATCGCACCGCACCACACCACACCGCACATGTGACCGCAAAAATAAGGCACGGTGCAGTTATGATTTTAGCTACACCGCACCACAAAGTGCGGTGCTAAAAATGATCTAAAACCGCACCGCACCGCACTGCACCGCGAACACCTCTAGTAATAACGGTTGGGAACGGTCCAATTTCCTATATGCATTTGGGAACTGCAGTGTCCCTAACTATTTTTCTATTTTGATAAACGACATGTCCCTAAAAAAAACATGTAATAGGCAATTTTCATGTCTTAGGAATAGTAATTCCACTTAATAAAATAGTAATTAAAACATACCCAAAACTTTATTAAAAAAAAAAAAAAAAAGACTTCTTCTTATCTTGGATAGTATAAGAAAGAAAATAAACATTAGATCAGTTTACGTGATATCAATCTCATTTTTTTCAAAAAAAGAAAAAAAATCTAATTTTTTGTGATTTAAATATGGAAATTTTATTTGTTAATAGTAGTTTTAATATTACTAAATGTAAACTGCATTGTCTGTGTAAGAAAATGACATCAATGTTATTGGACTGGCGGACACTGAACCATAGATGCCTTTTTTCCATGATTGATTCCACAAATTAATCAGGTAATTGGATCCAGCAAGAGATCCTGTGGGTCATATTTTCTTCATTTGTCTCACAAAAATTAAGATAATGATGCGCCAACTCTTACAAACATAGTCAATCTTTTATACATTTTTGTTTACATATATGTTAATTACTATGAATGTTTGTTTTCATATTTGTGGGTTCCAGTTAGCTCAACTGGTAAAGTCTCTGATAGTTGAATAATAGATCTGGGGTTCAATCCCCGCCTACACCAAAAACTGATTGGTGTTTTGGTCTAATGATAAAGAGCTATTATTAGGAGCGGATGCCATAAGTTGAAACTCTCTCAAAAAAAAAAAAAAAAAAAAAGTTTTCATATTTAGTCATATATAGCTAGATCTGATTCGCCATTTTTAAATTGAGATTAAATTCTATAAGGATGGAGTGTAAAACCTATGTTTTACACCATCCAATAAGTGATTGCCACATTAGCATTTTACTTAAAATTTATTAAAATTCAATACGTCCTATCACACCTAATAACATCTCAATAGATTCTCAATTTGGTTGGATTTATATATGGGTATTAGAATTGATTGAGTGTGATTATGTTTATTCTTAAATATGTGATAAGATGATGTGGCATGTTGGGATTGGAGGGGTAAAACATGGGTTTTACACCACGTCCTTATAGAATTTAATCTCTTTTAAATTATATATCCTGACGCAGACGATTAAAAATTTTCAGTGTTGGAGGGAAAATAATTAGTACTATTTGTTTACCATTTCTTGAAATAATATATATATATATATATATATATATTGTTTACCATGAATATTTTCATAATTGATTTAGCTTTCTTCTAGAGAGTTTTTAAGGTAATGATGTCTTAGAGTCATACAAATTTGAACAATTCATGGATAAATTGAGTGATTTAGATTTTGTCACATTATTATTAATAACTTAGATAGATTAAAAAATTTACAGTTAATTAAATATTTAATATTACTTGTTTAAATATTGCTGGTTAACTGGAAGAATCAAAATCACTCAAAAAGGAATGGTTAGATGTTAACAATCTAATCTAATTATGGGGGGACTTCAAAAAAAAATTTAATTTATGAGGGTATATTTTTATAGTTTTATGCTAGAGTAATCTTTAAAATTATAAAGGATTTTTTTTGTAAATAGTTATAATATGTTGTTAACTTCGTAGTTCAATTTCAAAGTTAAATCCTTTCTCCCTTCAACTCCAAGCAGTTTGTATATGATGAGGTATCAATTAAGTTACAAAACTCTTGGCAAATTATAGAAAATCCGTTTTATTTTTGAGAAACATATAGAGAATCTATATAGATTCATTCCGAACACTATGTTCGAACGATTTTATATATACATAGAAATAGAAAACAAAACGAAATTATAAATATACTTTTGTTGAAACCAAATTAATTAATTAAATGGGGATGTTTGGTATAAGCTGCCGACAAAGGAAGCTTGAATGAAGCGTCTAGGAGTAAAACTCTCCATTAATCTATCGGCATCCAAGTTCTGGACCAATGGGGTTGGAATTTTCGAAATCAACAAATAAACTAATTTTCTCCAATATTAGTCATAGATAGAGATTTTTGAGTACCACCAACCGCAACAACAATGACAGCCGCTACGTAATTAATGCATGCGTGAAGACTTCAGCTTCCTTGAGTTTGAGTGAACTTACTTACTTTGGTTTCTTGTTGACTTTACGGTAGTCTGTAGTGCATGACTCCTTTGCGTTCAACTTGTGCTCTACCTCCTCAACACAAACTACACGCAAGAGCAAGACATACATTCATAACAAATACTATATTAATCATCTAATAATAATAGTTTAGTTTCTTTAATATAATTGTACATGGTTATATGTGTGATGTTTACTTGTTTTCTTACTTAACATTAATTGCATGGGCATGGAAGTGAGGGAACCACGTGATTCAATCTAGGAAATTACGAAGAGAATGTGCTATGCTAGTTGGGTATTGTATTATATTATTTAACTTAACCTACGATTTTACAAAAAGACATAAGTAATTAATGGGAAGAATATACCTTAATAATATTATTTATTTATTATTTCCAAACTCAACTAGTTTATTAACTATTAAAATTAGTAGTTCATAACATTATCTTTAAAAATTGAACTCTCACTTGATATACCATAAATTATTGTCATGCTTAAAGGTTTTGAAGCTCATGTTGTGACGAAGAAATTAGACATGACTGCTTTTTAATAGTGTGATTGTTTAAGATATATTTGATCGAGAGGTTTCTTAAAACCAAAATTAGCCATGTGAAAAATTTTCATAAGAATTTGTATTGATGTGTATTTGTAAACACTCATTACACTAGTTCTTACTTCTTAATCCGTGCTTCGTATGGTTTTAAAATTTATACTTTATATATATTTACTTACTTTACATCTCATTTTTTCCAAGAACTCAATTTCTAAACATGCAACTTAAAATTAAAATAATGTAAGCCTTGAGATTTAAACATATTTTAATATTTCATCCTTATAGATATAAATAGATATGTATAGATAAATAGTTACTGTTGATAAATAAAATGGTCACCGCTTACAAAATAAGTAGAGATTTATGTTTGAATGAGTGTGTGATAATCACATGGAAAACGCACAAAGAATAAATGGGGAAGCACATATATAGCATAGGAGTCATAATCACAATAATAAAAAAGAAGGGGTTGCATGTGAGAGAGAGAGAGGGAGAGAGGTGTTGGTCCCATAATCACATGCACATGATCATCAAATTTCTTTTACGGTTGTTGTTGGGTTTGGCACTAAGTGCAGCATATCATGCGAGAGGCAAATCTGGGTCTGGCCTGCTAGTTCTCGTCACTCTCTCTCTCTCTCTCTCTCTGCACACTTATTATAGCTCAAATATCTTAATATTTTATATGTATATCAGTGTTAGGATTTGGGACCATTTTAATTAGATTAGAGCCATAAATGCACAACCACAACTAAGTAGCAAAGCATAATTGATTGACAAAGGACATCATCCAACACAATTAGAAGGAGGGTGTGGCGCCCTACCCTCCATTATATACGAATAGATCGATGTTGACAAATTAAACCTGATAGCCTGCACTTTAATTTCTCAGCTATTTCGGCCCTGAAAGACGCTACTTTTAATGTGACAAATATAGTTAGTTAGAAATTTAATTAATGACGAAACATGCTCATGTGAACTTAAATGAGTTCAACCGGCGGGACTTCTTCTAACGACATAAAATCAAGCATGGTAGACAAGTTTTAATTTATATATGTGAAAGTGGCCACTTTGGAAAACTGAAAAAGCCTATATGTGAAGGCCCATTGAGAGCTTTTTCTACCCTCCATTGAGATTGAATGAGATTGGGTTATGCAAAACTAAAAATAAAAATGTTACAAAATTAGTGTAATTGGATCCAAAATTAATTGGGCTTGGCTTGTACTGGGTTTGTTGAATTTCTTTGCGAAAATGGCCATCAAAAAGCAGCTGTTCCCATTTTATGGTTTTAAACATAAGAGCTTTTTCTGTTTTTTTATTTTTTTCTATTTGGTGTGCAAGCGGCCCATTTGGCCTCTACTAGTACGGGCTTCGGGTTACACCCCCAAAAAAGAAAAAGAAAAAAAAAAGAGTATAAGCTATCATATATGAAGGTTATCACATAAGGCTTGCGTTGAATCAGAACTAGGAAAATATATATATATATATATATATATATATCACATCACAATAAATATGGTGATGCTGTAAACATTTTTAAAAGGTGAAAATAAAATGTCCATATCTAAAACATGAAAGTGAATGTGAGTGTATCATTCTTATATTATTTTTAGAGTAATGTTAAAGATACAAACTTTTTTACAAAAAAGTTTACAAATTACTGATATAGTGAGTGATTATTGGTAAATAAAAAAATGATGTTAATAGTAGGCTTAGATGAAAACTAATATGAAGTAGGCCACATCACAACTTTATAAAAATGTTATAAAATAGTTTACGGCTATAGCATTACTCTTATTTTTATGATGAAAAGGATTGTAAAGCCTTAAATGAACTCAACTATATATAATAGACTAAAATATTATTTTAGTAAAAGGCATTTCAGCCTTAGGCTTTTGATTTAGTAGAAGGATCAAGGATGGGGTTGAGAGAAAGGTGTAAGATGAATAATAGAGACAAAGAAATTAGTTTCATATCGTTACAATTGCCCATATGGTTAGCTCTGCAATAGGACATCCTGGCACTGACTATGCTGAAATGTAGTTCCAATAAATCACAATAACTATAAAGCATCATACATGATACATGATAAAAGTATCACTTGTTTAAGGTGATAGGTAGGACATATATATTACAAACATTCTTTGAAAGCTTATTCCAAACCCAATTAATGTTGATCATACATACACAGCTAGCTGTATACTTGTCTATGAGGCTGCTTCATTACCTTGAGTGCCTTGGTTTTTAATAAGCGGTGTTCCATGTAAAGCATTTGGTTTTGGCTTAGTGTCAGGATCTTCTGATTTGTACTTGTACCATGAAGCCGACAACAGGTAGATTATGAAATTGATGCAGCTGAGGATTGCTAAGAACCAGTAAAATAATTCCAAATTGTTGTCGTTTAAGTTAAGCCCATATATCCATCCTTGTTTGCTTTTAGTTTTTCTTTTGGTAGCAGCATTTACGACATCTACGAGGACACTACTCAAAAAGTAACCAAATGATAGTGATAACCCTGTTAATGAGGTGGAGAGGGATCTCATTCCTGCAGGTGCTTCCTTGTAGAAAAATTCCAATAATCCTACAAGAGTGAACATGTCTGCAATTCCAAAAATACCATATTGGAAGGAGAGCCAAAAGAGACTTGTAGGCTTTAAAGGGTCTTTATGGAATTGGCTCTTTCTCTTAACTTCCACAAAGCCAGCTACAGCCATTGAAATGGCAGAGAGAACTAGGCCAACTCCAACACGCTGAAGTTGCGTGATGCCTGATGGATGGTGGGTGATCTTTCGTGCGAAAGGAACAAAGACCAAGTCATAGATGGGAATGAGAATGGACATGAAAACTAGGGGGATTATGGGAATTGACGGTGCAGGAACCACAATGGAGCCAAGTTGGCGATCCATGAAGTTCCCTTGTATTACCGAGAATGTTTGGAGCTGTGCTAAACAAGTATTCATTAGGATGGTGCTGCCTACAATTGGCATCATTCTAATTAGGATCTTGACTTCCTCTACTTGTGTCACCGTGCAAACAGTCCCTGGTGCAGGGTTTGAGACTTCACAAGCAATTGCGGCCTTGTCTAGGAACCTGGTGCAACAAGTAGAGGATTGTTAAAATACAAAACATTATAATTATGTGCCTTGAAATGTTAACAAAGGCAACCTAACAAATGACCTCATGACTATAAAGAGAAAAGCATGAGTATTGCACCAAATGCTATCCAAATCAGAGCTTTCACTATAAGATTATGCAGCCTTGCACATCATTTTCATCTCAAACTGAAGTGATCATGGTCCTTATTCACTTTATATAAACTTATAGTAAAATTTTATTGTCTTCTAAAGCACTTTTCCTTGGTTTATACTTTATTGAGCTTATACTATTGCTTTGCCAAACATGAAAAAAAAAAGAAAAGAAAAAGAATCTTGACTGCCATTTAGCAAACTCAATTTAATAATAGATGACATGTCTTAAATTATTGATCAGCTAGCTTTGCTTTATTTTGAGCATGATTATGTAACATCACCTAAATTGATTGGTATGAGCAATATGTTCCTCATTGGAAATTGTTTCTTTATCATTGATCTCATACAAGTCACCCGGGTTCTCTGGCAATGATAATTTCTGGTTCTTTATTGCCATAACAATAACCTGCAAAAAATCAAAGCCAACAAAATGGTTTCCTATTAGTTGGGGTGATGTGAATTTTTGTGTATGGGCGTGAGAGAGAGAGAGAGACCTGAGTAATCCTTACGATAGGGCTCTCTCCAGGGGTTCTGAGACGGTAGAAAGGCTTACCAATGGCGAGAAAACCAAAACCGACAAAGGCAGCCACAGTTGATATGAAAAAACCCCAGTACCAGTTATTCTTTGTGCTAACCCACACAATGCCTGTGACACCTATGGCTGCACCAATCGTTATACAGAGCAAAAGCCTGTTGAAATAGCTTGCGAGAGCCTTTGCTTCCTTTGGATCCTTCTGATCAAATTGGTCACCACCAAGTGCAGGAAGAGCTCCCCTAACACCACCTGAACCCAACGCTAACATACACAATGATATGTAGAACATGAATGCTGTACCACCTTTGAGACAGTTTGACTCGTGACAATGTTGTGGGTGCAAATGTTTTGAAGCAGCTTGAATTGTCACCAATGCCAAAGCCTACAAGTGCACGTTCCACCACAAATAACTACTAATTGTCTCAAATATAGGTTGAAGATGAGACTCATAATTTTATGTTTGGGTGAAATTGATCTCTAGCTTACCAGTACTTCAAGTACTCCAAAAAACAAAGCTGTACTAAGTCTGCTTAAGTATGTGTCTGATATATAGGCACCGATAAGGGTGAGCAAGTATGTTGAACCCATGAAGTTTGTGAGAGTGTTGGCGGCGGTGGGAATATCAAGAAGCATTTCGGCGGAAAAGTACAGGACCAAGCTCACCATGTTGGCCACAAAACCCATGTTCTCTAGTGCTGCCATGGCTATATATAGGAAGGGGAGAAAGTGAAACAAATTAGTGGGATATATAATGTGGACATCTTTCATATCTTGATATTAAAGCTATATATAGCAACACATACAGCCATACAGGAATTAATTAACTATTGTAAGTGGTATATATTTTTACCAAAAACAAATGTGCAGGCAGTGAATCCTCCTTTTCTTTTGCTCCATGGAATGAGAGTCTCTCCCTGCATTCACAAGACATACATGAAAGACGTCAACAATATATACATATTTTTTTTTTTTAAAAAGAAGAAGGAAAGAGAGAACTGGGGAGGGGGCTGAAATGGTCACATTTTCCATGCTGTCAAGTTTGAGAGGTTTGGACAAGAAGGCAGTTTAGAGAGAAATAGTGGTGTAGCTGACAAGAGGACTTGGAGAGCTTTGCTCTTACAGTTATATATAGAAATGTGATATACATATAGCATATTAAGGGGGTGGCCTTGAACATGGCTCATAAGATCAAGGCCCTAGTAGATAACGTCCATGGCATTAGATTGATCGCCATCTTGTTATCCACTATGCTAACTTTGTTGTCTTTCTCTCGCTCTCTATCATTGTCACACTCACTGACACACCTAGTTATTATTAGCTTATGTATCTCGGTTTTCATTATACTTAATTTTGTTCTAAATCATTTGTAATTAAATGCCATCACATACCTTTTGATAAGCCTTGTACAGATAGAAAATTATTAATAGGAGATCATATCATTGGGAACATTGTAATGATGCAAATGGAATTAATTACTGAGCAAATTAATACGAATTTATCTCTTATCATTTGTCAAGAACTTAATTTATAGCTTAATTAGCACATTTTCAACAGAAACATCTAAGATTTAAATTCTCCCAATCCCAACTATTGATATATAAAAAAAAAACTCATACCAATCTTATATATATATATATATATATACACACACACACATTTGGTTAAAAAAGAAAAGGCTCTCATTGTGTTTCTGCCATTTCAAGCAATATAAAATCATGTCATGATTGCCTTATGTGTTAGCCAAATAGCGTTGTGGGGGTGGGGGTAACATCTTATGTTCACCCTTACAGCTCTGCAAGTTGGACGAGACATGCAACAATCTTTAGGCAACAAGGTAAAGGAGATGCTAGGGCCAAGTTCATAAAGGTCCCACAGTTTGCAGGACAAATACGCTAGCTAATCTATATATATAACTGAAGCCTCTGGAGCTCCCATAATTTTCTACGTCAGCACGATATTTAAATAAAATCATTTTTGTTGAGTCCAAACTTAACAAAGAATGAAACTCTATCTTTCTAACAAGTCCAACTCAAACTCAAACTCATCATTATTATTTTTTTAAAACAAAATTATTTTTGTTTAATCCAAACTTAACAAAAACTGAAACTCTATCTCTCAAACAAGTCCAACTTAAACTCAAACTCAAATATTGATAATTTATCTCCAAATTTGCGAGATTAATAATGAACACTATTAAAAGCAAAGTAATTAAATCCCAATATTTTTTTTTAAAGCCGATAGAGGTATGAGCTCTTCTTATATATATTATTTTCTTCTCATCTACTTTGTTAAAAAAAATTTATTTTATGGTGGAGTCAGCACAGAATCAAAATAGAGTTCTTATTAGGAGTTTTGTCTTCCTCTTTTCCGATGAATAAACTATGTACACAAGAGGAAAGGTGGTGTGCTTCTTGGCCACGTAGAGTATTTCCTTTTCCAATACTTTTATTATTTTTGACTTTTTGGTTTTTATTTAATTTGAATTATTTGAAAAATATTGAGCTGGCCAATTAAATAGGGTTGAAAAAAAAATTAAAATAAAAAGGACCACATGAAGCGTGATAGGTATTATTGTAATTTTTTTTTCTTTTTTCTTTTTTCTTTTTTCTTTTTTCTTTTTTCTTTTAAGATTACAATTTTATTGTTTAAATAATTATAGAATTGATGATTGTTTTTCATTGTTTAAAGTTTAGACCTGTTAAAATTTAAAACTTATTGTTTTATGGGTTCATATACTTTTTTCTTTTTCTTATACTTCTTTTTGAATAATCATATATTTTTTGAATTGTTTCAATAACTTATTCTTTAATTATATATATTTTTTTGGCATTTTGGAAGTTTTAACATCTGAATTTGTGTTAGTTTTTGCAATATTTAAACTTGTTTAGCTAATTTCAATGATTATACCATGTGTTATTCTTTTGAAGGTAATCAATTTTTCTTTTATATTTCTCTATTGTGTAATTATATACATTTGGTTTTGTTTCAAAAATTTATAGGGAGTAAATCTTTTGATTCTTTAATATTGTTTAGTTTTTCAAAAAATTTAACATTTGAATTATTCTTTTGATGGTAACACATCTTTCACTTATATTTCTCTGTTGTGTAGTCACACGTGCACACACAGAGAGACATATATATATAGGAGTTTTGTCTTCCTCTTTTCCATGAATAAACTATGTACACAAGAGGAAATGCAGTGTGCTTCTTAGCCACATAGAGTATTTCTTTTTCCAATACTTTTATTGCTTTTTTGACTTTTTGGTTTTTATTTAATTTGAATTATTTGAAAAATATTGAGTTGGCCAATTAAATAAGGTTGAAAAAAAAATTAAAATAAAAAGGACCGCGTGAAGCGTGATAGGTATTATTGTAATTTGCTTTTTTTTTTTTTTTCTTTTAAGATTACAATATTATTTTTTAAATAATTATAGAATTGATGATTGTTTTTTCATCGTTTAAAGTTTATACCCGTTAAAATTTAAAATTTATTGTTTTATGGGTTCATGAACTTTTTTCTTTTTCTTATATTTCTCTTTTGAATAGTCATATATTTTTTGAATTGTTTGAATAACTTATTCTTTAATTATATATATATTTTTTGGCATTTTGGAAGTTTTAATATCTGAATTTGTGTTAGTTTTTGCAATATTTAAACATATTTAGCTGATTTCAATGACTATATCATGTATTATTCTTTTGAAGGTAATTACTTTTTCTTTTATATTTCTCTATTGTGTAGTCATATACATTTGGTTTTGTTTCAAAAATTTATAGGAAGTAAATCTTATGATTCATTAATATTTTTTAGTCTCTCAAAAGTTTTAACATTTGAATTATTCTTTTGATGGTAACACATCTTTCTCTTATATTTCTCTGTGTGTAGTCACACGCGCACACACACACACATATATATATAGGAGTTTTGTCTTCCTCTTTTCCAATGAATAAACTATGCACACAAGAGGAAAGGCAGTGTGCTTCTTGGCCACGTAGAGTATAATTCCTTTGCCAATACTTTTATTGTTTTTGACTTTTCGGTTTTTATTTAATTTGAATTATTTGAAAAATATTAAGCCGGCCAATTAAATAGAGTTGAAAAAAAATTAAAATAAAAAGGACCGCGTGAAGCATGATAGGTATTATTGTAACTAGTTGAGTTAACTGGAACTCACAAATTATCCTTTAACTTAGTATCAGAGAAAATTACATTCAGTTTTGCTACTGTGCACGACATCTTTTATAGTCTAGTTCACATGAGAAAAACAGTTCTACGACGCCACGTTTTACCGCAATTTGATTACATGAGTGACTGTAATTGATAAACGGTTTATAAAAATAATAAAGTAGTTTTTTAATGTGTTAAAAATTAAAATGACATATTTTTGTAACTGTTGTGCTCTTAGTCAACATTAGATGGGTTAAGTGTGAGAACTAAAAGAACGGTTAATTGTGTCTTTTACTATCTATACACTAGTATGTAACTCTGTGCTACCGCACGGGATTGGTTAATTGTAATGATGCTATTGGCCAATTTTTTTGTTTTTGTTTTGTTTTTGTTTTTTTAGGTTTATCACACAAATGATAGAATTAAATCAAACAATGAAAAATATATATTGCATTTTATTATTTAAGTAATGCTATTGGTCTTTTTTTTTTTGGTTTATCATACATAGGACAGCATTAGATAAAACAATGAATAAAAAAAGAGAATATTGCATTTTATTATTTAAGTGATGCTACAGTGAAGAAAAAAGAGAATATTGCATTTTATTATTTAAAATATATAAAGGGACATTAATGGAACTTTCTTCAAAAGTTTCTAATAAAATTGGACATGAATAGCATATTGGAATTAGAAGTGTGTTGCAATTCACAGTTTTTTGTGGAGATGCCATCAGATAGCACTTTTCCCCTATAGACATGTCTAATACGCTGTCCTTGAGTTTATTTTGAGTACGTTTCAAGCCGAAGTCAATATTGTTGTCTCTTTTAACATTTCAAATTGCCATTGATCAGTTTCACAAAATTAAACTTTACAGAACATTTTACCTTCTTGTTTTTTCAACATCCGAAGGTTAAATGTTTCTATTAAAATCCAAAAGTTCACCTAACTAAAAATCATATATACATATCTTTCATCAATTGTTAATAGCTCTACAATCTATTTATGCACCAAAAGCAATGACTAACTTGAAAGAAGAGAAAGATTACATGTTAGCATAAACTATCACTTCCAAAAGCATCATTAATCAAAGATTAAAATGAAACTATAATTCAAAATAATTCCAGCAGTTGCCTCTGTCCCAAATTGTAAGCTTCAATCTTCTCCCACCAATTGTGAGTAACTTAATCTCAAAATCCACACCTGAAAATGATTAAAACAATAATCTTGCAAAATTGTGATGATAAGATGTTTATCTTGGTAGATTCAGTTTCCACATTGAGCATTATGAATGGAGGTAACTTAACACCAACATTTAAAAATTAAATTGGACACATTGCACAAAATTAAACTACAATTAGAAATTAATTTGATTCGATTTGAATTCTAAAATTGAACTTCAACTTAATATAATATATATGATTATATTTTTGTCCACTTTTAACAAATTAACAAAATCTTAATCTAGATACACTAAAAACTATTAAAAAATAAGAACTAATCATTGAGCTTGGAATCTTCTTGGAGGCGACAATGAAGTGCTAATGTATGAGAGTATGAAGCAAGGAAGAGTGGGATTAAATATTGTGTTTGAACCCGGCCTTGCTCTGAGAAATCCGTAAGGAGAAGGAGAGGGTAGTGTGTGGATCTAGTTGGTAGAGGTTGAGAGAGGAGGAGACATGGGATGACGATATGGAATTAAGAGGAGATGATGTTTTACTTTTATAGTCTTTCTCGTTGGACTCCTTGGTTCTGGTTGTGGGATTAGAAGAGCTCCAGACTCTATTGAGATCACCCATAAAAGTGTGCAGGTGAGATGTTCTTGCTTAGGCCAATGAGTATTATTTTTGTGGTTTTCTTGGTTTCCGTGTTAAACGTTAATGCATCATTTATTTGGGCACAAAAATTAGAAAATTTAGATAAGATACATGACACAAAATTGGAGTCCAATTTATAATCTCCATAAAAGTGTGCAGGTAAGATGTTCTTGGTTAGGCTAATGAGCATTATCATTGTGGTTTTCTTGGCTTTCGCGTTAAATGTTAATGTATCATTTATTTGGGCACAAAAATTAGAAAATTTAGATAAAATACATGACACAAAATTGAAGTCAAATTTATAATCTAATTAGATTTTTTTTTTTTTAGTTTTGGTTAGGACAAGTGGCGCAAAATTGAGAATCCAATTGAAATCTAATTGAATTTTCTCTCTGCTTCACCTATTATTATATATATATAGATTTGCTTTTTCTTTTTCTTTTTTTTTTCCTTTTAAGATTTCAATTTTATTGTTTAAATAATTATAGAATTGATGATTGTTTTTTCATTGTTTAAAGTTTAGACCCGTTCAAATTTAAAACTTATTGTTTTATGAGTTCATGTACTTTTTTCTTTTTCTTATATTTCTCTTTTGAATAGTCATATATTTTTTTTAATTGTTTGAATAACTTATTCTTTAATTATATATATTTTTTGGCATTTTGGAAGTTTTAACATCTGAATTTGTGTTAGTTTTTGCAATATTTAAACATGTTTAGCTGATTTCAATGACTATACCATGTATTATTTTTTTGAAGGTAATCACTTTTTCTTTTATATTTCTCTAATGTGTAGTCATATACATTTCGTTTTGTTTCAAAAATTTATAGGAAATAAATCTTATGATTCTTTAATATTTTTTAGTCTTTCAAAAGTTTTAACATTTGAATTATTCTTTTGATGGTAACACATCTTTCTCTTATATTTCTCTATTGTGTAGTCACACATAAACACACACACACACATATAGATTATCTTTAATTTGTAGGTTCGAATCTTTTGATTCCTTTTAATAGTTATAGTCATAGATTATTCTTTTGAATGTAATTATCTTTTTCTATTGTTTAGTCATACATATTTTGTTTTATTTCAATAATTTCTAAGTAGTTTATCATTTGATTTTTTAATTTTTTTGGTTTTTCATTAGAAGTTTTAATATCTGAAATTTTGAATAAGTCATTGCACGTTCAAGTAATGGCTTCTTCATTAATGTTAGAGATATTATTAGACATATATTAGCCCAATATAATAGGCCCAAGCCCAATCCTACTTGTACTAGTAGTCTAGGGTTTAGTCGTCTATATATACTCATGTTAGGGTTCATTGTAACACAGGTTATTGTACTACACTCTTATACAATAAAGATGTAGCCCTTAAGGGATTCCTCCGTGAATGTAGGCCGACAAGGCTGAACCACGTAACCCTCGTGTTCTCGGTGTTCCTATTCTCTGCTTCCTCTTCTGCATCCACTCTAGCATACACAACATAGTATAACACATTGCGTTGCTAATAATAATGTTATTTAATAATTAAATTGTAACACAAATTGAAGTCATACAATAGCAAATCATGCAATGGTGTAATTTCTTAATCAATTTAAGATTTTATAAAATTATTTTAGTCTACCTCACAAATAGGTAGATTTCTGTGTATAGCACGGGTTAAGAACTAGTTTCTTTGGTTTTCATGACAACAAAAGGAAGCACATCAACCCCTAGCTAGTTACGTTGATTATTCAATTAATTATTTCCCTATACATACAGCTGTAGATGATCTTCACCTTTTTTGTCTTTGAATATATTTTATTTAATTAAAAGGTGAATATCCATGGATGTCTCTTTCCCTCTTAAAGTTCCGTTTTCTTCTAGCTACCTTTTAGGCCTTGTTTCTTCTTTCAGTTTGATAATATCCACATGAACCACTACAATTCTCACCGTTATAAGAACATGTTAATTATGATATCTTGATAATTTTAAAATATTTCTAGGATGGAAATCACTTTCGCATGAGCAGGAATATTTTATTTTGTTTGAATGACGACGGATGAAGCTAGGCTCTTTCTTGTTTCGTTTCTGGTCACAATGGTATCATCAGTACTGATACTTCTTCTTGAGTGCTTCACATCAATGCTGTTGCTGTTAGAACAGGCTGTCTTATTGGATCAAATTGGTTATATACAAAGAAGCCCTTTGTCAAACCTCTTATTGGTCCTGTAACTACGAAAGCCTGTCATAATTCATAAAGATTGTCTGTGCTTTCACTATCACAAGAATACCGTGCATGCATTGCATGGTCCATCAATATTATTCTTTTTTATCTTAAAGCAACACTACCACATGTTCCATTGGATTATCATCTTTTTGCTTTATAGAGATTTGCTGTCATCTCTCTTTCGGCTATTAAAAGTCTTTACTCCATGCTCTCTCTTTCCTAACTCTCCCTTCTGGCATACTTCTTTTAACCACTACTCATCTTTCATTGATTGTTCTTTGTCCCATACTGAGAAACTTTGTAAAGCCAAATTGAAGGCTGCAAGACTTCATATATATAACGAGATGGGTTGTTGGTAGTATTTCTGAGAGACAGTTCCTCTCCAGAATCTTGTGAAACACCCTATCTATGATCATGACCTCGAATGCCAATTGATTGCCAAATTTAAATACCTATACTTAAAGTTGTGAAAATTTTAGTAACTTCAATCAAATTCTGAGGACCAATACGTACTAAACCCAAATGCTCAGTGGCTACAGTACATTCTCATGATCAGTTTGGAAGAAACCTGAATGCAGGGCAACAAAATAATATGAACAAAACTACAAATGAAATGGCATCTTCCGCTAAGGTCTCTAAGGATCCATTTGGTTAGAATGATGGAAAAATGAGAAAATAGAAAATAGGAGGAGGATGGAAAAGTGGGAGAATATAAAAATTTTTAGTTTTTCTCATCTGTGTTTGGTTGAGATGGTGGAAAAGTGAATGGATGGAAAACCTTTTGGTTTGGTTGAAAATAAGGTTTGTTTAAATTTACCATCATATCCCTCTTAAATAAAACAAAAAGTAATACATTATACTTTAAAAAAAAAAAAATTGTGTATAGATGAAAGTGGACATTTCAAATAATAGCATAAGAAGTCATTCAAAAGTGTTTTCTTAAAAAAATAATTAAATAAAAAAATAAAAAAAAGAAGAAAAAGAAGAAGAACCCACCACGTCCTGACAATCATTGGAATGACCAAAGTTTTGATAATCATTGGTAAAGATATCAAAGCATCCTACTTGACGTGTAAGCAAAGACATCTAAATTCTACTTTTATTACAAGTCTTTTATTTAGATTTCGGCCTCTTATATATACATTGCTATAGATTTATTGTAATACATTTGAGAATAATAAAAATGTAGTCATCAAGGGCACTTTTTCTGTGGATGTAAGCCGTTAGGCTAAATCATGTAATTCTCATTTGTTATGCTCTCTTCTTCTTTATATTAATTATTTTATTCTAACATGGTATTAAAGCCACTACTAAACCCTATAATTCTCTTTTCTTATGCTTTCTTATTCTCTATATTAATTATTTTATTCTAATATGGTATTAAAGCCACTGTTTTGAGTTTCAGATGTCTCAAGTGTTTCTGTATATAGTCTTTGTTTTTCTGGACATCCGTATGTTGCCTCTATCTTGTATAGTCAAACTTCTCTATTGTACCTCTCCGGCATCCCTCCATTGTTGCAAGAGGAACTCTAATGTTGCTCACTACTACCATTAGTAGTTGCCACTGCGGACAGACCACTACCATCACTGATATTCTAGTATCCAATTATAAAATAGAAGTATAAATACTATATATATTTTTTAATACTTATTTAAACCACCGTGTACCCTTGACAATTTAGCGGTGTTCACCAAACTGCAAAAACCGCACCAAAACCACCTGAAAATGACATAACCACTCCGCGTTGCAAGTAACAATGCACCACACCGCACTGCACTGCACCATTTCTATATATTAATATATTTATTTATTTTAATATTAAATATATTATTAATAGTTTAATAACCCTCATTTTCCAAAAAAAAAAAGTTTAATAACCTTAGCTACTAGGGTATTAAACTATTATAATATCTAATACACATTATTAATATTTTAATATCCTAGCAGCTAGCCATCTAACTCACTATATCAACTTCAAAAAAAAAAAAAAAAAGTATCACTCTCTCACTCTCTATCTTAGTGTACTCTCAGCCCTTAGGGCTGTTCGTTCACACCTTGCTGCCATAATTTAAAAAATTTCTTGTTGGGTTTACAATTAATACTTGTTTTGGATTTGTAATCCATTTCATGCTTTGCTTTAGACTTGTTTACATTATGGTTTTGATAATTGAAACTTGAAATTAGTAGGCGTGACTAGCATTGCTTTTGAGTCCGAGTAATTCATTTTTGCTTTGTACCTAGTGTTTCACATAAACTCTCTACTTCATATTCTTGATCTAAAGTGAAGAGCATTAGATTTTGACAGTTAAAACATTTAAGTTGCTTACCACTGTACCATGTTCAAATTACTTGACTTCATTTAAATGTTTGATGTATACCTGAGAATCTGAGATAGTGACATTACTGATATAGGTTAAATTGTATGGTAATATATTTTGAATTTTTATATAGCAGGCGTATTATGGGTTGAGATAGTTATAAGTGTTCAATTTTTGTTATATATACTAGGTGTATTATGGTTCTTGAAAACAAAGGTTTGGGCTAATCCAAACCAACATAGTAAGTGTTGATTAGGAAAGTTAGCCCAAAATAAAGAAAAACTAGCTTAATAGTTTAAAACTTGGCCTAAAAGGGAAAAACCAGTTTTGGGTTGGGTGGGAAAAACCAATTTTGGGCTGGGTAGGAAAAGCCCAAAATTTGAAAAATATACCGACTTCAAACCGTTCAAACCCCATCTTATATACTACACTGCACATGTGACTGCAAAAATGAGGTGTAGTGCAATTATGGTTATGGCTAAACCGCACTACATTGCACTACGAACACCTCTGCTTGATATGATGTTCACTCCACTAGTATAAGTTATTGTGTAGTGAAGTAGGGCAAAGACTAATGTTCTAATCTTCAGGAGGGAGTTTCACACATATATACACTTAGATTAGGTTTCAATAGATTTCTATCTCACATATATGGTTTCGACATGGTTTAAATGGGAGATGGAATTGGTGGGGGCCTTTGCTCATACATTTGGAGTCGCTGAGTCCTCTTATTGAGGGTGGAGATAAGATGACGTGGTATTTGGGGTCGAAGGGAGATTTTGATATAAAATCCTTTTATGGTGCATTGAGGGGATCTAGCTCTATTACTTTTCATTGGAAGAGTATTTAGGGTGTGAAGGCTCCACGTCGTGTGTCGTTTTTTGTTTGGATAGTTGCATGCGGGGGAAGGTTCTCACAATGGACCTTTTTGAGGAAACGAGGTGTCACGACCCAAACCTGTACTTCAGGATTTAGAGCATGACCGGCATGTTAATATCAAGTTTACCTCAATACTAACACGAACCAACCTAAACTGAAGGGGCTTATCAAGAATTGTTTCTTGAATTCCTGTTTATTTTCGTGCCTTAAAGCCACAATATACAAAAAATGATGGAAACCTTGACATTTCACTTCCTTTAAACTTGGAAGATTACCACCTGGTTGAAACTTAGGGTATTCCTGTAAATATTACATAGCTGTTTAGCAAAACTCTTATTACAAACCTAACCCCAAAGACATACAACTGAGGTTCAAAACAAACTAAGGTTCTGAATTACATCTGTGCTCGAGGATCAAGTACATCTTGATTCCTCCTATATATCAAAAGAGCTAAACTACTATACAACAAAAACTAACTATACATGCTAACAAACAAGAATTTATGAAATCCTTACCACCTCTAACACTCTCACTACTTCCAGGAAGAACCTGTGCACTGGAATATAAAAGGGTGAGCTGCGAAGCCCAGTAAGGTTTTTAAGCTCCATGGGCCCTTGATAAGAATGCATGTAAATCAAATATTTTATGGATATGCCAACTTTGATAAAATAGCCTTCATACTGTTCTAATTGTTCTTAAAATAATTTACGAGCTTTTAGATGAACATACTTCATTTTCCTTTCATATAATAATAAAAGGACATAATAAGGAACGTAAACATAGTTCAGTAACCTTATCTTTGAATAGACTGTAAATCTTTATCATAACTTCTCATTAAACTTATAACACATTCAATATACTTTTCTTATAATTTCCAAATAGCTCCATAGCTCATTTATAATACATATTAGTCAATCCAATTGTAAGTCTGTCACAACTTTGGGAGGCTTCCAGCACAGAGTGTCAGGCATCCAGCATTCCCCACAATGCTAGGTAATTCCGGAATCATATCATAATACATCTTTTCAATCATAGGGATAGGTTGACATCTTCCACAAGTTGGCTGTTACCAACAAGGGCGGGTACAGCAGAGTCAGTCCCATTTATAATGGCCAATCAGAATTTCCATGGAAATGCCAGTACTATAACCCCTACTGGCTGAGTTCAGATCATAACGATGGAATAACTGAAAACTATATTTTTCTGATAACTTTGCTTTTACGTAAATGTATCACAATAGTAGCATATCCACTTCATTCTTAAATATTATGTTCGTGATACAAATAATAGCATTAATATGCTAAAATTATTATGTATATAAGATTGAACAACTCACGAACACATATTTTACTTAACTCATGCTTATACGTAATATCTCTAAATAAAAACCTTAATGCATAATACTTTTCTAAATAATATTTATACTTATCAAAAGCACATGTCACAAATCCCTTACCTGAAAATCGAATACACGAGAGATTGTACAAGAGGAGCTCAAGTGTCCGTACTCTCGTTCTCGTCACCTACATTTTCACGCGATTTCCATTTTGATCCCTAACTTTTTTTTCACCGGTTTTAGTCCCTATTCTAGAAAACGCGTCTCGTTTTTGTCCCTACCGTCAGTGCCCTAACGGCAAAGTCCTAGGTGGCAGACAGAAGCTAACGTGGCGCTAATGTGGCAATTAAAATATTATTTGGCTTTTTCTAAAGCCACGTCAGCATTTTAATTTTTTTTAAAAGCCATATTAGAAAATTTTAAAAAAAAAATTAAATAAAAAAAACCTTAAATTTTATTTAATTAAAAATTTTAATTAAAAAAAATTTCTTAATGTTCTTAGTGTTCTGCAACTTGTTCTTCATTTTACAACTTATTCTTCATATTCTTCTCAAATCAAACCCAGCAACCAAGAACTCAAACCCATCACAAGATCACAAACCCAGCAGCCCAAGAACTCAAACCCAAATCACTAGGACATAAACGAAAACAAGAAGAAAAAATTAAATTAAATGCTAACAGGAAGAATGAAGAAACCAAGAACTCAAATCTCTAGCAAATCAAGAACTCAAACCCAGCAAATCAAGAACTCCCAAATCAAACCCAGCAACCCACGAACTCAAACCCAAATCTTCAGCAAATCAAACCCACAAACCCAGTAAACAAAGCAATCTCCAACAAACCCATAAACCTATAATCAAACCCAGATCCCAAAACCACCACCACCACTACCACAATCAAACCCAGATCCCAAAACCACCGCCACCACCACTGACCAACAGATCCATTTTCAAAACCCCAGAAAATTCAAAACCCCAGAAAATTCAAAGCCCAGAAGGAGAAGGAGAACAAGAACAAATCCAGAAAATTCATACCACTGTCACTACCAAACCTCCATACCCAAACCACTAAGATCCATACCCTTCAGTTTTGAGAGACCCACGCAAGACCTAAGATCCATACCCTTCAGTTCTGTCGAGCCACAAACCCACCAACTAAACCAACCCAGCAACCACCGAAGCCAACCCAGCCACCATCAAATCCAACCCAGCCAACCCATCAAATCCAATCGACCAACAGCGAGCCAAGACCACCCATGGCGAGCCACAACCACCCCACCCACGGTGACCCATGACGAGCCACGACCACCTCACTCACGGCGAGCCACGACTACCCATGAGCAGACACCGGACCACGGCGATCTGAATCCCACCCACCCAAAGCCTCCATGTTGATCTGTGTCGCGCCGATCTGAGGCCCAAAAGCCAATATTGAAAGAGAGAAGCTTTCAAGGTGAGAGGAAGAGAGGAGAGAGCGTGGGAGAAAGAGAGAAACTCTGAAAGTGAGAGAAAGAGAGAGAGAGTGTGAGATTAAAAAATAATTTTATGGGTTTGTTATTGTTTTGTTCTGGTTTTGAATTTTTTGGGTTTTTGAATTTTCTTAGTTTTTATTTTTATTTCAGTTTTTTTTCCTTTTTTTTTTTTCATTTAGTTAAAATTTACAAATTAATTTTTTGTTTTTAAAAAATGACGTGGCATTTGTGGGTATTATTTTAATATTTTTAATTTATTCCGTTTTCCAGCTGTACAATTTCCATCTCTGATGTAACGTCAGGGACAAAAACGAGACGCGTTTTCCAGAATAGGGACTAAAATAGGTGAAAAAAAAAGTTAGGGACCAAAGTGGGAATCGCGTGAAAATGTAGGGACGAAAATGGTATTTCCGCCTTAAACTTATTCCTCAATCACATCTCATGCATTCATATGCCTAATTAAAACACCATCTATGCATCATACTAAGTATACATTTATAATATAACTAGCCATTTCAATTATTTATAATCTTTTAAAAAATCAAAGCTTCATGCACTTAAAAGTAATTAAAATAATAACATGCATATAAACCATAAAATTATATATGCAATTAGGTTAGGGTGTTACACGAGGCTTCACAATTATGGATTGGTGTTGTCTTTGTAGATGTTAAAGGGAAAGTGTGTGGATCATTTGCTTTTTGCATTGTGGTGAGGTATTTCAGTTATGGAGCTTTGCCCTTAGGTCTTTTGGTGTTTCTTGGGTTCTACCTAAAGGGCTATCGACTTACTGGTCCGTTGGAGGAATTGGTTGGGGATACAATCTTCAAATGTTTGGAATTTGGTACCATATTGTGTGATTTGGATTATTTGGAAGGAGAGAAATAATCGCATATTTGAAGATTCGATACTTTTTGTGGATAAGCTCTTACCTTAGTTTGTGACAGCATTGTTTGATTGGTCTCGTGTGTGGGGATTTACTTCTATAAAATCCATTTCGTTGTTTTTAAATTTACTATCTTTTTATATAAGTTGTTATGTTTTCCTTTGTTGCTTGTACATATTTCCTTCGTTTACTTCTTTTTAGTACAAATTTTTCTTACCTATAAAAAAAAAAAAAAAAAATTAAGGACCAAATTAAAATATTGGAGTGGGTTCCGGTTAACTTAACTGGTAAAATTTCTGATGGTTGAATAAGAAATCTGGGGTTCAATTCTTCCCTATACCATGGTTTTTAAACCGGGACTAGACCATACGGTCTGACTGGGTTAACCGTGAACCTCTCACAAATACGGTTCTTTTAATCTTAAGAACCGGTCTATGCCAAAAAAGTAGGGAGCCGTTCGAACTGCGGTCCAACCGCACGGTTTTGAGAACTGTGATCAGACCGCTTTTCACGATTCCCTACTTCCCTTTGAATATGAACCTAAAAAAAAAAAAAAAACACAGAAAGACAAAAGAAAAAGAAACACAACTGCTAGGAATAC
Source organism: Quercus aquifolioides (assembly GCA_019022515.1). Taxonomy (NCBI): domain Eukaryota; kingdom Viridiplantae; phylum Streptophyta; class Magnoliopsida; order Fagales; family Fagaceae; genus Quercus; species Quercus aquifolioides. The sequence continues at coordinate 8,623,290 of CM032330.1, read as the reverse complement.
ATCATGTCTTCAGAGACTAAAATGTCATGTTTCTTCTTCTTCTTCTCATGTCTTTATGTTTCTTCTTCTTCTCTCTTCAGAGTACATCACGTAGCTTCCTCTCTTCAGAAACTCTTCTCTTGGGCGAAGCAAGCTTTAAATTCTACCACTGCCATCTCTAACATCATAGCTTTAAATTCTGGCTTTGTTCTCTGCTGGTAATGTGTGTGTGACAGGGTGAGAGTACGAGAGATAGGGAATGAGAAAGAGAGAGCTAGAGATGAAGAAAGAAAAATAAAAGCAGAGAGGACACGTTGTGTGGAGGAGGAGTTCTAGAAAAATAAAAATAAGTTGAGAGGAATGGGGATGGGGATACGTGTGTGGAGGAGAAAAAACAAGAGAAAAAAAAAATGAAACGTATGGATGCAAGGAAAGAAAGGAAAAAGAATAAGAAGAATAAAAAATCACAATCAAATGTTACCACAATATTTTCACAATAAATTTTAAGTAACAGATTGTTATTAGTTAATATTGGTGAGTAAAAAAATAATTTCAATAATGGGTTCAAATTAAAACTAATAACAACTTTTCACATAAATTTTGTTGTGAAAGTATTGCTAAAAATGTTGTAGACTTCTTCGCTGCTTCTGAAGACTTCTTCTTTGCTGCTGTGTGCTTTAGAGCCCGTTTAGTATGTGTGTTTAAACAACAGTTTTCAGTTTTTTTGAAAATACCTGTGGGTAAAAAATGTGTAAAAATACGTATAATTGTTTAAAAACTGAAAACATATCTTTAAATTTATGTACCAAACAGGCCATTAGTGTCAACCACTTATATTTGCTTTGCTGTAAACTACTAACATATAATGCTTGCTTGCTGTCAAGCACTTCCTTCTTGGGTTTTGTTATTTATTTAACTTTAACAATTTTTAAATGCATGGACATCTTCAGATCTAGCTTTTGATTAATTTTTTTTAAAATTCATAATAAATGGTGAACAGTGACTATTCAAATGGACTTGGGGGAAAAAAAAAAGATCGGCAGTCAAATGGGCTTGGCCATGAGCAAATACCCTAATTTGTCTCTTAACTATTTTATTGGGTTTCATAAAATAAAAATTATTGGGTACTAAAGTGTGCTTTGTCATGACTTAAAAATAATTTGGAAACTCAATCAATAGCTATTTATGTTTTTTTAGAATTTAATAATTCTTATTTGTATTATGAAAGTTATGTTATAAAAAATATTATCTATATTTGTTTTGGATTATTTTAGTTAAATTTTCAATTTTTATTTATTTAATATAATTATTTATAATTTAAATAATTATTAAATTAATTATGACGTCATCACGGTTCGACCTCGGTTTGACCCCGATCTAAGCTTAAAAACCTCGAACCTCTCTTTTTTACGGTTCATTGAACGGTCCGAGTTTCAAAACCATGACCTATATCAAAAATTGATTAGTATTTTGGTTTGATAATAAAGAACTATCATTAAGAGCTAACGATATCATTGGTTAAAACTCTTAAAAAAAAATTTGGAAAGGTTACGGACTTAAAAAATATGGGATAAAGAGTGAAAGGAATGAGTGATTATAGGACACGTGATCTCCACGTGCCTCAAAGTAGACTAAAACCACAGCAGTGCGCGGGAAGGAATTCATATGATCCCTAGTTTTAGCCAAAACGAGACCCCCTTTTCATCTCATCTCCCACTGACTACACTCTAAAATTCACCCAAATCCAGAAAAATGGGTATCAAGGTATTTGCTTTTCCAATCCCTTTCTCTCTTTGATTTCTAAAGTTCTAGTTTTTATTGCAGATTTTTAATTTATGATTTTTTTTTTTTGGTGTATGTGTGTAAATTGATGATGGGGTTGTAGGGTTTAACAAAGCTCTTAGCGGACAATGCTCCGAAGGCCATGAGGGAGCAGAAATTTGAGACCTACTTTGGCCGCAAAATCGCTATAGACGCCAGCATGAGCATTTATCAGTTCCTCGTACGCATCTTTTTTTTTTTTTTTTAAATAAAATTTTTATCTGGGGTTGAGTTAATATGTTAATTGAACATGTATGAGCCTTTGTGAATGAGTATTTATTAGGATTTAGCATTTGGGTTTGCTTGAATTTTGGTGCAGATTGTTGTAGGAAGGAGTGGGACTGAGATGCTTACAAATGAGGCTGGTGAAGTTACTAGGTACCCTTTACAAAGTTATCTCTTTTTTCAATTAAATAAGCATGTGTTGCTGGGTTTTTTTTTCTTCTGAAATTTAGCTTAGTTTGTGTTTTGGGTGTGGTTAGTTTTGAGCTGGGTTTCATTTGAACTCTTTGTTTTCTAAATATTGATATGGGTTTCTCTTGGGATGGTTTGTAGTCATCTGCAAGGCATGTTTTCGCGGACAATTAGGCTTCTTGAAGCTGGAATGAAGCCAGTGTAATTAAATTCTCTACCTTGCTCTTTGTTTTCACTTTGTTAAAGTTTAGGCATAGTCATCTCCATGTTATACTTGGTATAATTGGTGTAGTATGTGCTTTGCTAAACAAGTTGAAGTTTCTGTTCAGCTATGTCTTTGATGGGAAGCCTCCAGATCTGAAAAAACAAGAGCTGGCAAAACGGTGTTTTTCTATCACAGTTTAGTTCTTTGTTTAACATAGATGACATTTGTTAAGTACATGGTTAATAGTGGCTTTCATGTTAAACTTGTGGTGTAGTTACTCAAAGAGGGCTGATGCTACTGAGGATTTGGAAGAAGCCAAAGAGGCATGTGCATATTGCTTTCTTTGTTCACTTTCCCTAGGTTTCTGTTTTATCATTAGTTTACAACATGTGTAATGTAGCTGCTTTTTGTTGTCATTGCAGGCTGGCGATAAGGAAGCCATTGAGAAATTTAGTAAACGAACAGTGAAGGCGAGTTCTTTTCCATATCTCTTTCTTCTCTGTTGTCAAATGTGGTTTACGATTATTGTGGAACATTAAAACTTAGCACTATTTTCTTGAACACTTGTTTTTTTGCTATTTATCAAGCAAGAAATTGTAAAGGTTGAGGTATACTGAAAGTATGATTTATGTGAGCTTTTGATGCCATGTTCTCCTTACTTTTTCAGGTGACAAAGCAGCACAATGATGACTGCAAAAGGCTCTTAAGACTCATGGGAGTGCCTGTGATTGAGGTGATATTATGTTATAAAATAATTTTTCACTGGTGTGAGTTAAAGTGTAGCTAAAAATTTATTCTTCTTGTAATGCACCTGTGTGGTTTTGGTTTCCACAGGCTCCTTCAGAAGCAGAGGCACAATGTGCTGCTCTTTGTAAGTCAGGACAGGCAAGTTTCTGTCTGCTTTGTGATTATTTTATGTTCATGAGTAAACCTAATGGAAAAGAAAGTATTACATTGTGTTTTCTGTGGTTTGTGAAACAAGTTCATTTTGTTTCCCTCAACATTTTTTTAAGATTTTATTTTGTCATATGTTTTCCATGTGCTTTTTTATTTTATTTTATTTTCATGTTTGTACATTATTTGTGTTGTTGATCTGATTTTCCATAGTGACTTGTCCAAGGATGGATTTGGGCCTTCCAGTCTACTGGAAATAGTTGGATTCATTTCCTTTCTGTCTGTTGCCCAAACATGTTCATGGTAAATGATGTGTTAAGAGTCTAATGAACTTTTATTGAATTCAGGTTTATGGCGTGGCTTCTGAAGACATGGATTCCCTAACGTTTGGAGCTCCTAGGTTTCTTCGTCATTTGATGGATCCTAGCTCGAGAAAAGTTCCAGTGATGGAATTTGAAATTGCAAAGGTACTTACTACTTCTAACTCTGATATAATTGCTTGCCAAAAGCGCTGTAGCTCAATTGGCACATTTTGGTGTTTCCAATGAAGATGTCTAGGGTTCAAGTCCCTCCTCTCCCCCCTTGTAATTATCAAACTCTGATGTAATTACTTACTATATTTATTCACTGTCTGATAATGACATCCTTTCAGATTTTGGAGGAGCTAAATCTTACTATGGATCAATTCATTGATTTATGCATTCTTTCTGGATGTGATTACTGTGACAGCATTCGAGGTATTTGGGTTTTTCATTTGCAATAATCAATCTGATATAAGATATTACTATTACACACACACATATGTATGGCTTGAAAATTTAATTATGCATTTAGTATTTAGTGCAATTATAAATTTATGCTACAGGAATTGGGGGGATGACTGCTTTGAAGCTCATTCGTCAGCATGGCTCTATAGAGAATATACTGGAGAACATAAACAAAGAGAGGTTTTCTCATTTTAAAGCTTGAAAGCTGCTGTACTATTTATATTCATGTATTTGACCTGGTGAAATGATTCAAATAAACTTATTTGTTGAATTTCTTTTAAAATATTAGGTGCATGTGTAATTATCATTAACAAAATCCATCGGGTCCTGGGTGTTTGATATAGTACCATCTTTTGCTTTAACCATCATTTTTCAATACTTTTTTTTGACAAGTTACAATCATTTCAATACTTTCTAGAGCTCTGTGTTATTAGTTATTACCATATAAAATTTTAATTCATCTAAATTATCTAATTATATCAGGGAGCTTTCTAGCATTTTTTACTCGATGATGGGTGTGCTTTTATTTGTGTGTATTTACTGTTCCTTTTTCAGCTCTAATTGTAAATTCTATAATCAGGTTCCAAATACCAGATGATTGGCCATATCAAGAGGCTCGGCGGCTTTTTAAAGAACCATTAGTCTGTACTGATGAAGAACAACTTGAGATTAAGTGGACTGCTCCAGATGAGGAAGTAATTAATTTTTAGTTGAAAAGTGTTTATATTATACTGTCTTTTTAGAATGTTTTGCATGTTAGAGAGATTACATTGTTGTCATTTTTATTTTTTACAGGGTTTGGTAACCTTTCTGGTGAATGAAAATGGGTTCAACAGTGACAGAGTGACCAAGGTGCGCCCTTCTAAATCACTATAAAGTTCTTACATTGGCTTGCTATAAGTTTATATTGCTCGTTCTGAATAATGAGGAAAGACCTAAATTATTTCTTGGTTTCTCTATCTATTTAGGCAATAGAGAAAATTAAAGCAGCCAAAAACAAGTCAACACAGGGCCGGTAGGTGATGCTTATAGGAATAAGTTCTTTAACTTTCTGTTTTCTTTGGCTAATGATGCCTAATACTATTGCTATATATTTATTTTGCAGATTAGAATCATTTTTTAAACCAGTTCCTAATACATCTGCACCCATTAAACGGAAGGTATGTTTTCGCTATGCATTTTGAGCATCTCTTGGTTTTTTTCCCTGGATATGCCAATATTTATCTGTGGTTGGAAGATAAAATGTTTCTATGTTCTAACTCTGCATATTTTGATGAAATCATTGAACTTGGATCACTCATAGTACATACAAACTTTAGTTATTACCAAGAAAAAGACTGCTGATTAATACCTAAAAAACACTGCTGATAAGCAATCTTGATGCTGGGAGCACAACCCAGATTATTTCAGATTTTCTTCCAGATTTTATTTTGAAATTTTGTACTTGATTTCTTTTTTACTTTTGAATTTGATTTTAATGTTGTTGAGGATCTGTGTTTGGTTTGACGTAAAATGTTTTCCTAGTGTAAAATAATTTCAGGTGAAAACATTTTCCAAATTAGAAAACATTTTCAGGTGTTTGGTTGTTTTCCTGAAAATGCTCTAGAAAACACATTTTCTACTAGTTTCTCACATTTTCCCAGCTTCCAAACAGATATTGTAATAGAAAATTCTAATATATAAACCCAAAGAAACAAAAAACAAAAACAAAACAAAAAAATTGAACATTCATCAAACCAGAGAGAGAGAGAGAGGTAGATCAAGAAAAAGAGAGAGAGAGGTTCATGGGTGGGTTGATGGTTTGATCTGGAGGCAGCGGCAATGAGATTGAGGTGGCGACGACGAGCTTGAGGCAGAGACAACGAGATTGGTGGTTCGATCTAGAGGTGGTGATTTGACCTAGGGGTGGGTGGTCATGGTGGTTGGTGTTAGTGGCTGGGTGGTCATGGTGGTCTGATTAGGTCATGGGTGGGTTACTCAACTAGTGAGGATGAGGGTGATGTTCAACGGTGGAGGTAGCTGCTAGTTCAAGCTCTCCTCTCTACTATCTCTCTTTGCTATGGGTGTGTAGAGTGTGAGTGTGAGTGTGAGAGTGAAGGCTAAAAATGAAATGTTGTAAAATGAAAGTATAATTGATTTTACACTCTAGGCAGCCTTATTTTACAGTCAAAGGGAAATTCATTTCAGTTTGACCAGGTTTTTCAGTCCGCCCAAACACCCATATGGTTGTAAAATGTTTTCAGTAAAAGTTTTTCACCCGAACCAAACACAGGCTTAATGTAATCCCTGAAGCCTATTATAAAGAGGCTCCAGGAATGGTTTGAAGCGATACAATTTGAACAAGAATTTATTTATTAGAGATGTTTTCCTAAGCTTTGTGGTGATTCTAAGCACCCTTAGGTGGTGAAGCCTAGGGAATTAGGTAGATTCTAGTATCTAGATGGTGAAGCATAAGATTTGTCCAGTTCTTCTTTCTTCCCTGTTGTTTCTATTTTCTACACTTCCCATCCTACATCAATTCTTCTTATCTAGTAAGTTTGCTTTTGCGTTTGTTGGTTCTTATTCCTTTATATTATTGGTTTACCTCTCAATCTGGTTTACCAGTGCATTTGGTATAACTTATTTTAGTGAACAAAGAATAAGCTGGGGTTTGACTGAGCTGTACCAAAGGAAAAGTGAAGCTTTAAAAAGATGAACCTAAGAAATTAAGCTGGCTTAATTTATAAGATAAGCTGTAACAAACGGGGTTATAACTTGCATTAGCTGAAAGGTCAGGATAAAATAGCACAATGTCTTTGTTCTCTCTCTCTCCCTCTCTCTTAAATGTTTAAAAAATTTCTTAAAAAATAATTAATGTTTCTTTGTACTGCAAGTATCTGTGTCTTATTTTAAAAACTTTACTGAAAGTTTGTCTTCCCCACTACTTACTGATCTGAAGCTTCTGCTTCTTTTCATCAAATTTCTTAACCTTTCTCATCCCATAACTATTTGTGTCAGATCACCTTTTCCTTCAAAACCTAAAAAATTAAAACACAGTGGGAAGCCTTCCAAGTTTGTATAGATCTCTTAGGATGTCTAAACCTGATTGCCTACCTTGATTTCTTGCTACACTGAATGACAGGGAAGTAAATGTGTGCTTAGATCACCCAGACCAGCAACTGGGAATAAGATGCTTTCTTTGCAAGCTTGTGGGTCCAGGCCCAAGGTCCTTGGCAGCCTGAGCTTGCCAATCCAATATCTGGGTTTCAAGCACTCCACGTCATTATCCAGAGGTGTCTGCTTCGGCACATGAAGCTGAAAACCCTGGTGAACCATCAGAGCCAATCTATGCGTGTTTCTATTCCACTTAAATCATTTAACAGCATCAGAGTTTTTCATGTAGTGATTTTTGTTGGGAGAAACTTACCCAAAAAATAACTTTTGTAGGAAGAAAAGAACTGTTGCTATTTCTTCTTTACCTTAATACTATAATGATTATCATTTTCCCCTAGGGTATGCAATCTGAAAGGGGGAATAGTATTTGATAACTTAGTTTGTAATTTAGGTCCCAGATCTCTAATGTCTTGGAGCTCAATGCTGAATTACTAATTAGCATAAATATTTGTCCATAAATTTCTTCCACGTAAGTTTACCTTTGATTTGCCCTAGATAGTTTACTGTAACAGATTCACTTTGCACTGCTTACAATAACATCTAGAAGTTAAGGTGATGTGGGGCTGAAGGTAAAAAGAGTTGATCCAAGCAAACTGGACTATCACTTAAACAAGAACTTACTCTCCTATTAAGCATTTAAACATTGTGTCTCATGTCAGAGACTTTTTTTTTGGGGGGGGGGGGGGGGGGGTGTTATTTTTTCTTGCTCCACTTGGTTCTGTAGGGGTTGAAATTTATAAATAATGTTGGATGTAATTTTTAATGGATTTTTTCCCCAATTAATAGCACAATGGCTTTACAGTTTATTTACTGTGGTTTGCATTGCTTTTTAGTTCACAATCCCAGTTTTCCTTTTTTTGGTATTTGTAGTTCATTATTCATTTTGTCAGTAGCATTTTCTTTTCAAGTCTTCTTTGGCATTCAACAATCTGCCTACTGTTTCCTGCAAGATTTACTTATAAACCCTTGAATTAGTTAACTTGCCTGATTGCATCACTCCATATCATTGATAAGGTAGTTTGCTGATCATTGTGACAGGAAACACCAGAGAATGCTGCTAAAGGTAATGCTAACAAAAAGTCAAAGGCTGGTGGTGGTAAGAAGAGGAAGTAATTTGAATTGGCATTTCAATCTTGAAATAGACTGATGTTGCAAACTGAATTCGGATTAGATTAGAATTTTGAAATCAATGAAGTATCCTTCCGTTCCATTGTATGTTTGTTTATTTATTATTTTCTCCAATATCACAATCTTTACAACTAATGATTGCATCGTAATGGTATGGCTAGAAGTGGTTGATATCTTGTGTGTGATCCCTTATACAATTCATTGGCAACATCTGCTATGACTATATATTTGTGGTTAGTAGATTTTCAACAAAAGGTATTCATGCTACCATTTTCGGGTTCTGATTAAGTGTAGGGTGGTCTTTCTTTTCTTCTCTCACACCAGAAACAAATTAAAGAAAAATTGTGGAAATCAAGAGGTCGTACCTATTGTGCCATTTGGTTAACAGTGTCCATTTGAATTGAAGTCTACTTGATCCGGTGCTTAAATTTGTGCCTATACAAGTTATAAGCTGCGTGACAGGTGGGAATTCTTGTGTCTAAAGGAATTTGGTGTTCGTTGTTCATTTTCATTAATAAATTAGAGAATTCTTGAAGCATTGCCAGTTCATTATGTGCAACATGTTTATCTTTTATGTTTCTCTTCCAAAAAGTTTATCCTGTTCCGTATTGGGGTGATATGCAATGGTTTATTTATCAAAATTTTATAATCCTTTTAAGTTTGATCAAAGAAACATGTAATAGAATTCCAGACGCTGAGAGAGTTTCCTCTTTGTATTGTAATTAAGAGTTCACTCTCAGAGAAAACAAGACAACATCCAGGAAGATAAATAAGCACGCAAGGGTTGTAGTTCAATGTTATTGTGTTGGGGGAACTTGGTTTCGAATCCTTCCTACCTCACTCATTAGCGAAAAAGATTTAACTAAGAAGAAGACAAAAAAGTATTAGCGTTAGTTTTACTCCTGGAATGAATGATATATGTATATGATGTTAATTGCCTAATGGAAAGCTGGCTTCCTGTTCAACCGGGGGTGTGGTATGTCTTCAAAATGCCACCCCCTCCCCACTCTTCCCATTTAAGGCAAATTCTTTATCAATATGTTAATGTCTGAACGAAAAGGAGCTAAATTTTATGAAGGATGATTGCGCCATTGAGGACTGATTGTACTGATTCAGATATGCAGTGCTGCAGGGACGAGTGGAAGACCAAACAGACTTTGGGTTGGAGGGGGGAGAACTGCATGTTGGTGGCTGCATACAGTAACAGAACATCTTCTGTCATATTCTTTTGGCATGAAAAATAGCTATGTTACAAATATGCATCTCAGTATGCATAGCGAGTCTCCCCCCCTGCACCTTTCTGTACTTGATCGTTTGTTTCAATAAAATTCCATTATTCCTAAGAAAAAAGAAAATCGATTCTACTTTTTAATTGCAATGTTATCCATTCTACTTTTTAAGGGGGAGGGGATCACCAATTTTCTTACTGTACAACTATGAATGGCTGCTGCTGTCAACTAAACATAACAAAATAATGAACTGAGGTCCTCAAAATTAATGCAAAATACTCCCCCAAATCAATAACATTGGCGATGTCAACGCCATTCAGAATTTCTGATACTGGATTTTAACCCCCCATAAAATCTACATATTGGCAATCAGCAATGTGGCTACACAATGATCCTTCACAGGCCACTTCTGTACTTTCTTTGCTTGGCATCATCAATGTGGAACATAAGCTGCAAAATGAGGGAGGTGCAGACCAATAATTAAAAATAAGCATGTGCTCAAGATGCAGAAAATTTCTCAGAAGGGACCAAAACTTTGAAATAAAAGGAGGGGGGGATTCACCATTACCTTAGTCCCTACATAAAATGTCACAAACATACCACCTAGAACAGGCAGTCCTGTATAAAAGAATTTTGCATTAGTTCCATATCTTCCTTTGTCAAAGCAAACAAGGAAACTGAGGTGAAACTGTAAAGGATATGAGATTTAGGCATACCTTCTTTTTGAAGGAATTGAGATACCAACCAATTAATGCCTGATGGTCCAATAACATAACCAACAAGGTTTGCAACCTACAAAGAACAGCTTAAACGGTAATGTGTGCAGATTGATACATGTTCATAGGGAATAACATTTGAATAAGACATCTGTAGCATTTTTACAGTATTTTCATAACACCATGTAACCCACTTCTTTTCATTATTTTTAGTTTGGTGGCTACATTAATTTTTGGATAGGTAGGAGTTCTTTATTAAATGTTAGGACTGCTTCAATCAAAGAAGATGAAGTAGCCTAAAAAAAATATGTACAAACAACAAACACAAAAAAAGAAATTATGTACAAGAGAATAGAGAGTCTATGAACAAAGGGAGGGAATCACTAGAAGTGAGTCCCCCAAGCACAGGTGCTTGCAACAAACTAGTTGATATGATGTTTATGTACTTTTTGCAATAAATGTTTATGTACACTACATGTCACATGTGCATGCAATGCAACTCATTTTAACCAAGCACTTTGTCCTCCTCTACTTAAGTATCTAAGAAAGGTTATGTAGAACATAATGATTTTTATTTGCTACTTTCCTCACTTGTACTTCACTGAAGCCAATTCCAACCCATGCACTAGCATATTCGTGCGTGCTGTGAAACTCATTTAACCACTTACCTTGTCCTCCTCTACTGAAGTATCCAAGAAAGATTATGTAGAGCAATTCAACTTAAAGCTAAGAGGGTTTAGCCTTCTTAAGAGCGAAAAAGTAGCATTTCTCTGCTAACAAAAGACACAGACAGGTGTCTTCTCGTTTTAAAGTCCAATTCAGAGAATACACATGCTTTTAACTACTCATTTAGAATTTTTTTCTAATTCGCATTAATAAATAATGTCAGACTAGTTTCAAGGCAACTCTCAGAATGAGGACTCAGGCATAGTTACTTCCTCAAGTGGAAACTTGATATTGTTCTAATGGCATTTGCTTTTAACTACCTTGTAAATTGGTAAATACATTTGGTTTTCAAGGTAGTAACAGAGTAGCTTTTAACTACTCTGTTACTACCTAGAAATCCATATGTATTTACCAATTTACACATGCATCACATGCTAATTAATTAATCGCAAGTTATTGAGGAAAAATTTAAGGAATATGACGCTGATTTGTGATATTGCTTAAAATTAGGGTAGGGACACACCATGAGACAAGTGATTGTGACAGCACCAGCAACAGCACTAAGTTCACGAAAGACAAACTGCCCCAAAGCACTCTCAACCTGAAAATAAAACATAGTTGGAAATTATACGTCAAGAATCTTGTCAGACAGATATAATTTTATGAAAAGCAAGATAATGTTGCTGCACTGTATTTATACCTTCAATGACAAACACAAAAAACAATAAATAACAATCTAATAGTGCATTTTCTCACTACTTTGGTGCAGCGATAGAATTTCTATTCATCCATTCATAATAACTTTATGTCTTCGGCTAAAGTGTGACTGTATTTTGCTTTTGCAAAGGTTGCATCTTTAATGCCCAGAGGAGCCTGTTCAATTCCACATGACAGAGTCATTGCCATGTCTTATGAATAACTGTGTAATCTGTATCATAAAAGTACACTGAAACACTCTTTTCAGGTCAGTGCTGTTTATGCTGAAGAAGGTGATGATAATTGGCAGGGCCATCTGGCTTCTAAAGCAGCTCCTTTTGTCTAATGTAGAATATCTGGATAGAGACAAATCAGAGGCATTCAAAGGGGTGAAATCCATCACCCAGCTCAAGATGGGTATTATTGAGCTTGGGTTTGAATCTTTCCTTCTCACCTGCTCATGGGATGTTCACCTCTTCATCTCTTCTTCCTCAATTGGGTTGTCTTCCCCATATGGAATTTATTGATTGTTTGCCACTTCTGAGATAAATTTTGTTCTTTTTTCTATATTTTTATTTTATTTAATTTTCCTGTTTTGGTGTCTTTACTTGCATAGTTCCCATGTACTTGGGTGCTGCCACTTCCTTTTAGCTGTCTCTTATATAATTCCTTTTACTTAGCCAAAAGAAAAAAAAAAACCACTCAACCAAGGTGTACTATGAAAAGTATTGGTAGTCATTCTTTGATACCTTATATTTTCGGCTCAAATAAGTCTTATTACAAATCATAATGCCTTTCTGATTGTTTGGTATCAGATGATTCTTGATAGGCAAAAGCAAAACCACTAGCCAAATGCAGCTCAATCACAATTAAGTAAATCACAGTAAACAGAACTAGGAATGAAAGACACACATCACCTGCAACGCACTTGCTGTTGATTTCAGTATCATTTCCGGAATAAAGAACAAACATGTTAACCACGCCCAAGAAAGAAGTTTCCTAATGCCAAAGACAATAAGAACTCAGAAAAGGTGTAGCTTTTGAACAATCTTCTGCTACTGTTTTACAGAACAGAAAGAAGTGATTAAGAAGAAAAACTTGGAGGCAAGAATTACCATTCTAAATCATGCCATATCGCAACAAATGTGAATATAACCCATACATTCAGTAGCTTCTTCTGAGATCCCCCTAGAGGAATGTACATATACCTAAAATTGCAATAATTTATAAAACACATGCCATAGTCAAAGATGGGATTGCGTGAGAAAAACAAATATAAAGGATTTGAAATGATTTACCTCACAAGCCATTTGTTGTAGGAAGCATGCCAGTTTTTCCAAAATCCTTCCAAGTTATGGCTATTATTAATACACCTTGGCATATTCTCTGGGGCCTCAATGCCACATATCTACAAGCACATAATTACAAAGAAATGAGCTCCTTCCTTGATTTATTTAGACACCAATGCTTAAAGGTTAAAGGTTACAGCTTTCTTCAACTGAACTTCAGATGGAGCTAATTAGGGCTAGACTATCCAGTGCAGATGTAAAAGAAAGCTGCAGTTCAGGATAAAATGAAGCCAAAAATTATAATTGCTAGTAACATACCAGTGACCAAAACCGAAAATAGCGCCAGATAAGAAAAAACTTCAGCCACATGAAGTTTAAGACCTGACCAGAATAAGAATAAATATTAAAAAAGTATTACAATTATTTTGACCACTAAAATTGAGGAAACTTAAGTCAAAATAAATACAACCTACAACTCAAAAGGAAATTTCAACAAAGAGAATTAATATCATTTCCTTGTTTCTTTAGAATTTTCATAATTGCCCAAGGTTTCATGTAAAGCATGTCAATGCAAACCTTCTTCGCAGCAACGGATAGGTCCTTACTCCTGACAAAATTTTTCAGTGTCATTCTCACTGACTTGAATAATTTTTAAGTTTCAGAACAATATTTGGTTCATAAGATTAAGGGAAGGATGAATTTTTATCCAATTTGGGAACCATGTTCTAGGATCCACCTGGAATCATGCATAAGGGCATTTAGTATAACAGACTGAAAGTATGATGCCATATTCTATAAGGAGTATACTGATGACCACATCATGGATGTTCTGAAGGAGATGTTTGGAGACAAATTATAGGATCCATGGAGCAATAAAAAAAATTCCAACTTTTGAATATTGATAGAGATATAGTAACCAGTACTCTTTTTTCATGCTCATATATACAATAGCTGTAAGTGGTCTATTTCTCGAATTAGACACTTAATCTTAGCAAAATACTAACAAAGGTATCATTTATCATTTCCAAAATTATAGAGCTTAGGTTCCCAAGAAAATATGCACGCACACACACACACACACATAGGGCCCTACTATGTCTTCTTATTCACGGATGAATTGTTCTCCTCGTACATAATAAGATTCACCTCTTACCCCATATCCAATGATGAACACATCCATAGGAGATAACTGTTTCCACAAGCCACTAGCCAGTGCAGAAAGAAATGTTATTACTAGACAATAAGATTGGACAGAAAAATCTAAAAAATAGGTGGACCCCTGAGTTTCTAAGAGACTCACCTGATTGCAAAGGCATTGTACTGAAAGAAGTGTGTCATTAGCTCTATTAGGAGAAGACTGAATACCCAACGCAAACCATACCAAGTCACATCTCTGACTGAATAATTATTTTGAGGTACATCTAGCTGCAAAAAATTTGCATTTACAGTAGTGGACTACTCAATGAGTTTTCTGAGAACATTATAGAAAGGACTACTATCTTCAACAGTTTAAATAAAAGAAATCTAGTTGAGTTGATAATGCACTAGTACAAATGGCTTTTGCTATAGCTTGGAAAATTAGAAAGAGAAGCTAGCAACAAGGGGGGCTTCAAGAAAGTTGGGTTAGCTTAACAGTTCACAAGAAGGATCTGACTACATTTAAAACTTAGCTATTGCTGCTAAATCCAGTAAAAGTTCAACCATAGAGGATGTCACTAAGACTACTTTTATAGAAATGGGACATTACTATGGAAACGAAAAGAAAAAGTATAATTGACATACAAGTCACATACCTGTGAAGCAAATGCATTGAAGCTTATAATTGGCCCAGCAAGGTAGAGGGGAGCATAGACCAAGTAACAAATGTATATGCTTAAGGAATACTTGTCATCCTGGACACTTCTCTCCTGGAGAAGCATAACAAAAGTCATGAAAAAGAAAAAATTTTCAGGTAATTAACAAAACCAATTTTAAAAAGATAAAATAAAAATTTTGTTCAGATGAAGCAAATAAATGGATAACAGCAACTATAAAAACGATGGTCTCATGCTTAATTGCAGCTAATAAGTTAACCTGTAAAAGTTGGTAGCAAGTTTTTCCTGACTTACAAATATGGCAACGCTGAACATGCTTCTGCAAATACCAGAATGTGAAAATCAGCAAAGCTGGTTTCTTAAGCAGGAATGTTTTAAATCCATGATTATCATTTTTATAAATAGAAAAATCTTAAGTAAGCATGTGTTTTAGTGAACCCAGGAACCATGTATATTTCAGGGTACAAATAATCAAATAAACCATATTACAAACAATAAAATCTGACAGATATATGAGAAAATATATCTCCTAGTAGATTGTGTTGATCTCCTAGTAGACAAGGTAAGAATCCTTTAAAAAGAACTACATGCCTATTAAGCATAGAGCAAGAAATCCCATAAAATAAGAAGAAGGAAAGAAGAAAGGTGGAAAATGGAAGTCACAGAGAAACAAATACCTCTTGATCAAAACGAGAATCTTGATCTGCCCAATGGTAATCATATCCAAAGCTTATCATGCGCAAAACAACTGTCAAAAAATAAAACAAAGCCATATAAAGAAACAACAGAATAGTTGCTGAAGTCTCAATATCTACTAGTAGAACCTATTATTTTGCATTATGCTTCATCTTAAATGAAAAACTTTCTTCTATTGATAACTCAAAGCAAAAACAACTAGTGTGGTATACTTATCAATTGAATCAAGAATCAGAATAAAAGCATAATTTTGGAACTAATAAACCAACAAATGAAGATGTAAGGAAATACCAAAGTTAAAGCAAATATGCCATCTAAAGGTGCCTCGGAAGTTGTCCAAGTAAGCCCATTGTTGCCTGGGGACAATATACAAACGGAACTGTGTTGAGTAGATATCACATAATATCTTGCACTTAAGATATATTCAAAAGTACATGAGTATTTAATAACCAAGCTAATAGAACTTACCCTATTATGGAGAATGAATATCCTTCATAAACACGATTGCATATAAGAAAAAAGATATTAAAACTCCAGAGTACAAGTAAGAAGTAGTTCTTTCGTGCAAATATCTGCAGAAATATAAGTCTAGTAAAATACAAGCAGAATTAGAAACATCAGTCGATAACAATTACAATGAAAGCTACAGTAATAACCAATTGAAAGGAAGAGATCACTAATCTAATATAACACAGCATGCGAGTTAAAAAAAAAGGAGGGAACAAAAAAAGACACATTTGTCACTCTTATGTAATGATGAACTTAACTAAGTCCTAAAATTTTGCAAAATCAAATGGAAAAGAAAAACAAGCATAAGTAGAAACCCTAAATTTAGAGTCAGTTTTTACAACTATGACAACTATTCAAGTCAAGAAGTATTACGTCAACAACATTTTCAAAACAATTAGGTTGTAAGTTGTTATTGGTTATGATTTGAACCCACCATTGAAATTAATTTTTTGCCCACCAGGAACAATCTACTGCTTATAATTTATTGTGAAAATGTTGTGGACATAGAGCATTTCTAATTAAAGTCACATAATTGGTGAAATTTAAAATGTTAGAATGACATAATAATCAGAAAGTAAAAAAGAGCAAAAAAATCAGATGTCCATATCTTATAGCCTAACAGTAACAAACAGGAAAATGGAGGTGAAGGCAGAAGAAAACGCACCTTAACTAGAAGATAATTAAGCAAAGCGATTGCTAAGATGAACACAATACTGCCAAAGAAAGAAAGAAAGAAAGATAAAAACACAGAGAGAGAGACAGAATTGAAGAAATGGGGGGGAAAAGGCAGGCAGGCAGGCATACCAAGCTCCGTGCAAATAAGTAAGGTAAATGAAAGAAAGGAAAAGCCAAAGGAAAGACATTCCTCTGGCTTTGAATCGAAAACAGGCTCTGAATGCATTGGCGGCCAAACCGAAAATCGCAAAAACGATTGTAAGAATCGGTAAATTCGCTCGAAAGTTCCTCCATTGCGCATCTGACACATCCTAAACATATATACATACATCCTAATAAGAATTAGGAATTAAAATTAAAAAAGAAAAGAGAGAGAGAGAGAGTACATTGGAACGATGAGTGAATTTGGAGAGCCAGGCTGAGGCTGAGCGTAAGCCGTAGAGTTGGGAGTGATAATCTGTAATTTAATTTAAAGAATGAGGAAAGAAACAGAGAAATTAGGAAGGAAGGAGGGAATAGGTAGCGTACCAGTGGAGAGACGAAGGGATCGATGGATGACGAAGGAGTAGAAGGCGATGGCGTACACTATCAGAATCCATAGCTCTCTTTTATCACTGCTGCTACTTTCCATTTTCTTCTTCATCTCTATCTCTGCTTTCTGATTATAAGCTGTAATTGTAAAATACAAAGAGAAGAAGCTTTCTTTCTCTTTCTTCTTCTTCAGTCACTTTGACTTTGGCTGCAAATAAACGACGTGACGTTCTTGTTTTCTTTTGTTACACCAGTAATACCGCATGTATGTCGTTTGGCCCAACCAATGTTTCCTCTTTTCTTTTTCCTTTCTTTCGGTATTGTATAATTTGTACATGCCCCTGCCTACTGTGTGTACAAAACTTACTTTTAAATTATTATTATTATTATTATTATACAGGGTAAAATACTATTTTTATTTCTAAATTTTGTCAAAAGTTTGTTTTTCATCGCTAAACTTTAAAAATTTCTTTTTTTATCTCTAAACTTTGTAAAAAAAATTTTCAATAGTTTAGAAACAAAAATAGGAATGAAAAAAAAAAAAAAATTTCAATAGTTTATGGATAAAAATAAACTTTTGGTAAAGTTTAAAGACATAAATAAAATATTTTCAATAGTTTAGAGACAAAAGATAAATTTTTTTTAATAGTTTAGAGATGAAAAATGAATTTCTTAAAGTTTAAGGATGAAAACCAAACTTTTGGTAAAATTTAGGGACCAAAATAGTATTTTAACCTATTATATATATTAGAGAAAATAATTATGTTTGCAAAGTGAATTTATAAAAATACATTATATTTTTTAAAGAGAAACAAAATAGAGTATATTATGAATGTGCTTTACAAATATCTTATTCACTTAAAGTAAATAAAATAATATATATGAGTCTCTGTATAATAAGATAAAGGGTAAAATGCAAAACTGACCCTTTAAGTTTATTCAAATTTCATTTCAGTCTTTTAACTTTACTTTTATTCATTTCATTCCTCTAACTTTCAAGTTTATTCAATTAAGTTTTTCCATCAATTTTTGTTATATGTTGTGGTTAATTTTTCAATTTTATTAATTTTTCTTCAAATTTTTTAAATTAAAAAAAATTCAATTAATGATTGAAAAATATTTTCTAGATTTGTTTTTCAAAAATTTTTAACAAAAGTTAACAGAAAGACCTTAATTGAATAAATTTGAAACTTAAAGGACTAAAATGAACAAAAGTAAAGTTAGAGAGTTAGTTTTGCATTTTGGCCTAAGATAAATCTATGAGAGAGAGAGAGAGAGAGAGAGAGAGATAGACTTACTTTGAATATGAAGAAATGAAGGAGACCAAAGATATGCTTAACAAAAAGAGAGCTCAATCAGTTTTCTTATTCATTATTAGGCACATTCCACTATACACTAAAACATTACTCATCACACCTA
This sequence comes from Quercus aquifolioides, assembly GCA_019022515.1. Classification (NCBI taxonomy): domain Eukaryota; kingdom Viridiplantae; phylum Streptophyta; class Magnoliopsida; order Fagales; family Fagaceae; genus Quercus; species Quercus aquifolioides. The sequence goes on along the minus strand of CM032330.1, from coordinate 8,604,688 downwards.
ACCCTAAAAGTATGTATTTTATTCTCATGAGACTTCTCTCTCACAATACATGAGACCTTACTCATATTTGTCATGGGATATGCAAAATGGTACTCATCCTAGATTGTTCCATTAAATTAAAAAACGAGGAAGTTTTATAGTTTTTACTTTTATTTTTTGTTTTTTGTAATACAATAAACCTACATCTTTCAACTAAGTATTTACAATTTAGTCATTATGAATCCCATTGAAAATTCATAGTTAGTTTTTGGAAACTTGGCATTATCAGTAATTTTTTCATTGAAGTCTGGACTTAACTTAATAATATGTTTTGGAATTCTATAAGAATTTGGATTAATTTCAAGTTAAAATTAGTTTTGATTGCAGCAAAAGTAGTTTTAAATTAAAATAAAACTTGGTTCAAAATTAGAATAGATTTGAAATTTATTTGGAACTTGACACGAAATTAGAGTGAATTGACTTGACCATTTACTAAGGCTATTCCTTAATTACTGTATTTAATATAGATAAAAAGAAAAATGGAGCTTAAATCTCAGTGATCTATCATGTAAGTCAAAAGTGCATTAATTTGATCAAATATATGAAACTTTTAAGATATTTCACTCTACTTTACATTTAATTATACCAATTATTATTAAGAAAACTAGCCAAGTAGCCAAAAACTCCAACCAAACTCAAGAAGAGTATATGCCCATATTATTTAAATCCAGCTGTAACCTATTGGCTGCTTAATATATAAGCGAATGACGGTTGTCATTCCCAAGTCAATTGTGAAGTGTTCTTCTATCTTTTTTTTCTTTTTTTTTCTTTTTTTTTTTTTGCCGTGTGTTCTGTTAGAAATACTGAATGAATAATTGTATTGTATTTCTCAATCAAAGAATATACATGAATGCCTTTATATAGGAGGCATATGAGTGCAGTATAAGTAATAGTGTAGTAAAAGAATGTGTGCTATACAAGTAATCTAGTTGGGCCTAAAGCCCACAATACTATATACGTTAACAGCCCCCCTCAAACTCAAGGTGGATGTGAGACCAATTTGAGGCTGTCAACCAAAGTATGAAGGCGTCCCTTAAGATGTGACTTGGTGAAAATATTTGCAAGTTAATCTTTAGAGTAGACTGAGATTAGCTTGAGAGTACCATGGACAAGATGATAACGGATAAAATGACAATCGATCTCGATGTGTTTAGTCTGTTCATGAAAGACATCATTGTGAGCAATATGAATAACACTCTAGTTGTCACAATAAAGAGGAGTAGCAGAGGATATAGACACACCTAAGTCTTTGAGAAGCCATCGTAGCCAAAGGAGCTCAGATGTGGTATCAGCAAGGGCACGATATTCTGCTTTAGTACTGGAGCGAGCCACATGAGTTTGTTTCTTACTTCACCAAAAAATCAGAGAAGAACCAAGAAGAAAGCAATAACCAGTGGTGGACCTGCGATCAGTAGGATCTCCTACCCAATCAACATCAGAAAATGCACGGAGAATAAGAGGAGACTGAGCAGAGTAGAAAATACCACGGAAGAGAGTGCCCTTTAGGTATCGAAGAATGCGCAGAACAGCAACATAGTGAGTCGATCGTGGAGCAGATAAATACTGGCTCACTTGGTGAACAGTATAGGAAATGTTTGGACGAGTGATAGTGAGATAAACTAAGCTGTCAACCAAGTGTCTGTAAAAAGAGGGATTAGACAATGGTTTCCCCCCTGAGGGAGTCAGATGCGCATTAAGCTCAATTGGAGTGTTAATAGTCTTGTTATCAGTGAGTCTAGCTCAAGACAAGAGTTTAGAGGCATACTTGGTTTGAGTAATATAAAATCCATCTGTAGAATGAGTGATTTCAAGACCCAAGAAGTAGCTGAGATGTCCAAGATCTTTCATCTCAAACTGCTGATTGAAAAAATCCTTGAGTTCTTAAATTCCACCGAGGTCATCACCAGTTATGATCATATCATCCACATATAGGAGAAGTAAAATAGTGCCTTTGTTAGTGCGACGAAGAAATAAGAAAGAATCATAATGACTAGCCATGTAACCCAAGCGAGAGATGGTAGAGCTGAATTTGGCAAACCAAGCTTATGGAGCTTGTTTAAGGCCATAAAGTGCACATCAAAGGTGACAAACCTTGTTTGATTCAATAGAGAGACCAGGAAGAGGTTGCATATAAAATTCTTCACTTAAATCCTCATTAAGGAATGCATTTTTGACATCCATCTAAAAAAGGACCCATTTACTGGCAGCAACAACAGCTAAGAGAGCACGAACAGATGAGATACGAGCAACCGGAGCAAAGGTCTCTTCATAATCAATTCCATACTCTTGTGTAAAACCTTTTGCAACAAGACGAACTTTGTAGCGCTCAATGGACCCATCAGAGCGAGTCTTCATCTTGTAGATCCACTTACAACTAATCACAGATTTCCTAGGAGGGAGAGTCACCAAATCCCAAGTATGATTTTTAGATAATACATCATGTTCCTCTTTCATTGCAATCTGTCATAAAGGGTCAGTGGAGGCCTCACGATAGGTGTGAGGCTCGTGCAGTGTAGCAAGGGCAGTGTAACAATGATAGTTAAGTAAATGTGCAAGAATGGATCTTACCCAAGTTGAGTGACGAGGTGGAATGTCTTGTGCAAGATCTTCAGGCGGAGCAGGAGTAGGGGACCCAAGCTCAGGGTTGGGGTTGGGTAGCTCGTCTTCAACCTGTTCATCTTCCACCTGTTCATTAAAGGGTGAACTAGGAAAGGGATCAGTGATATCTGGTGGTTGGACAGAGAAGTCTACAAGAGAATCAGGAGCAACTACAGGAGGATCAAGAGCAGCTACAGAAGGAATATGTGCCTCATCTGGAAAAAGATCTAAGACAGAGGAGGAAGACAGGGAGGCACGAAAGTGAGAGAGCTCGACAAAGAGGCGATGTTCCCAAAAGACAACATTGCGGGAGATACGAAGACGATGAGAGACAAGATCATAACACCGATACCCTTTTTGAGTTTCGCCATAGCCAAGAAAACAACAAAGCCTTGACCGAGGCTCAAGTTTGTTATGCTCATGTGGCTGAAGAAGAACGAAACAAGCAGAACCGAAGGAGCGAAGGTGGTGATAGTCTAGAGGTGACCCAAAAAGGCGCTCATATGGAGTTTGATTTTGGATAACAGGACTCGGAATGCGATTAATAGTATGAACAACATGAAGAGCAACTTCACCCCAAAAAGGAGCAGGAACTTTGGCAGAGAGAAGGAGAGCACGAACAGTGTCAAGAATATGACGAAGTTTTTGTTCGGCTCTACCATTTTGCTGAGAGATACCTGGACAAGTTAGTTGATGAATAGTGCCATAGGAATGCAAAACAGCTTGGAAAGCATATTGAGTGTATTCAAGAGCATTATCAGATCGAAAAATTTTGATGCATCTGGAAAACTGAGTTTCAACCATTTGTGCAAAATTAGAATATACTTCCAATAATTCAGAACGATGTTTCATATTAAAAATCCAGCTATAGCGAGAGTAATCATCAACAAAGACAACAAAATATCTAGACCCACCAATACCAGAGACAGAGGAAGGCCCCCAAACATCAAAATGAATAAGGTCAAAGATATCAGTGGATATTGATTCATTAGTATTGAAAGGCAAAGCTGGTTGTTTTCCTAACTGACATGAAACACAATCAAAATTTTCTGTAGATACTGAACCTAACAAACCTCTAAAAGCCAATTGTTGTACCCGGGAGGAAGATGCGTGACCAAGTCGAGCATGCCAAAGTGCAAGGGAAGTAGTGGAAGAAATTGTAGCAGTTGCAGCAACAGAAATAGGAGCAATAAGTGGAAGATGAAGGTTGTCCATGGGAAACATACGCCCAACTCTGGGACCGGTCCCAAGCTCCTGTCCCGTCCTCAGATCCTACACAATACACCAAGAATAATTAAAGATAATGCGATAACTCAACTCAGCTAATTGTCCCACAGAAAATAAATTATAAGAAAGGTCAGGAACATTAAAGACTCCAAGAACCGAGAGGTTGGAGGTTGAAACTGAACCTATATTATGACCAGACATTGTGGAACCATTTGCTGTGTGAATATTAAGAGGGTACGGTACAAGGTTAATTTTAGAAAATAAGGACGAGTGAGGTGTCATGTGATTGCAACAAGCAGAATCCATGAGCCAAGAGGTAGGAGACATACCAGATAAAGCTGAGAGAGAAGAGGAATAAGATGCATTACCAACCATATGAATGACATTGGCGATGATATTTATAAGGTCATCTCTAGAAATGGTGAAAGTGGATCCAGAAGACTAAGACTGTGCAGAGACGGGAGCCATGGGTTGGACACTCTCAGTGTTAGCAACTGTAGCAGTAGAAATGAAAGTAGCTGATTTGTTGCGTTGATAGCAAATCTCAATATTATGGCCAAAACGTTTATAAAAATTGCAAAAACGTTTGTTGGATTGTCGGCGACGATTGTTGCAAAAGGAAGAAGACTTGTCCTTATTCTTCATTTAGAAGCAAAATATGCAAAAAATAGACTGCAAAAATGAAATCTACGTGAAAAATTGGGTAAAGAGCACCTAGACTGCAAAAAGTCAACTCTGGCCCAAAGTCAACGGTCAAACCTGGTCAAAGTCAACCATCAACAGCAACGGTCAACGGATGACGTCAGCAGATGATGTGTCGCTGACGTAAGCAGGTGACGTCAGCTAGGGCTGACGTGGCAGTGATGACGTCAGCAGGTGTCCCAGTGGCGCGTGTAGCGCGTGGATCAGCTTCGCCGAAGATTTTGGCGGCGCGTGAGGGCGCGTGGGCTATCCGATGAAGGTGATTCTTTGCCGAAGATGCAGATCGGAGAAGGACGATTCTGATGGTGTCGGCGGAAACAAGATTGGAGCAGCCCTGGTGGCATGTGAAGCACATGGAAGTATTGGCCGAAACGTTGACTAGCGTGTGGCGACGCGTGGATGGTCAGATGTGGATGTTTCTGGCAGCGATGTGTAGATCAAGTGAATAGCTACATGGTGATATGTCTTACGTCTTAATCAGAGGTCAGAGGTGACAAATCCGATTATGGCAGTGGTTTTGGTGGTAGAGGAGTAGCTTCTTGTGGTGGAGATTCAACCCTGAAGACCTCTGATGGCTGGGAGCAGTCGGGAGAGGGCACTGAAAGGGTTTACTGACCATAGAAGTTGAGGCAGTGGAAAATACTGACAAAACAAGACTGCAAGACACAAGAAAATTAGAGTTGTGGCTCTAATACCATGTTAGAAATACTGAATAATTGTATTGTATTTCTTAATGAAAGAATATACATGAGTGCCTTTATATAAGAGGCATATGAGTGCAATACAAGTAAGAGTGTAATACAAGAATGTGTACTATACAAATAATCTAGTTAGGCCTAAAACTCACAACACTATATACATTAACATGTTCTATCCGTCAACTCTATTTCCTGCTCTCCCCTATGATTGCTGCATTCATGTGAATTACGCTGAAAGATCAAATTTATTATTATATGTGACACTATCTTTGAATTGTTCCAATTTTTTTGTTTTTTCTCAAATGAAAGTGATAGTTGTGACAAATTTTTAAAGAGCTATGACACGCGTTTACCACTGCTTCACGGAGGAGAACATGTGTTCCGTTCCTGTCAATGTTTCTTGTGTTGTTAGTTAAGCCTATGCTATCAATTTTAATTGGTCATCCAAGTTAAAGGAGTATACTTTATACACATATGTTGGACTTTCTAATTTATAAACATATCTTCGGCAATTGGTATATGGCAATATAATTAATGCAACTAGGAAGATGAACTTCGATGCAGGATCTTTACCAACAATCTGCCACTTTATTTATTTGTTTATAAACATATTTTGGCTTAAGAGTCTTGTTGGATAGTCACATAAGTAATTTTATACGGACAAAACTTGCTGTACAATTAATCATGTACTTCATGGACTGTTAATTAAACATGGAACTCACAATCAATTTGCAGATGGGCATCATATTATATAGAGAGTTGACTTTGCCTATGCTACTCTCCACTGCTTTTTCATGAACTTCATTAATGCATATATGTTTTTAAGTTTTTGTAATGCTTTAGGTGATACCATTGTTTCTCGAGATTACATTTAAGATAAAATATGCGTCAAATGAGTATCAAGCTAGCTAGAATGTAATAAGTTTCATGTCTATAAGACTAACAAGGGGAAAAAAACAGAGAGGACAGTATCGCAATGAGAAATAAATAACTGCGTTCAATTAATTAGTTGATGGTAATTATTTATTTACACCATGACAGTACATTTCATACAACGCAGATACAAGCTGGATTGCACTCTCATTGGATATAGCACAGTCAACCATCATAGTGAGGGTATATATATAGCTGATGGCAATGAGCTGACACTCATTAGAATGCATGCAAGAACTGCATTCACGTAGCTAACGCAGACATTTGATACAATATATACAACACAGATATATAGAGATACAAATTAAGGCACTCTCAATATAATTCTCATAGGATGGAGCACGTTCTGCCATCATTGTAAGGATAGGTAGTGAAAATGAGCTTACACTCTACAGGATGGAGGGCAAGGACGACATTCACGAAACTTGAACTCTTCGCAATATTCAGGAGGCTTTGGCGGTCCAACACTGATGATCTCCGGTACCTTTCCAATCTTCTTGAGATTCCTTACAACCAACACTGGATCAACATCTCCTACAATAGTTAACATTCCCTTCTCTCCATCCACGGATACTTTATCTATACCTGTTCGACCACATAATGTACTACTGAATTGTTAGCAGAAAATTTATTTTTGGCCAATATATTTATTAGGCAAATATCAGCTATGTTCTTTACCTGTAAGCTTGGTAACAGCTTTCAGTACTTCGGTCTTGCAAATCTGACAGTTAATGTTGACTTTTATCACGATTTTCTGTGGCATGAAATGAAAACAAATTAAGAAACTTGAATAAAAATGCACGCAGAAGCTAGGAACATTAATTACTTGACACATTACCTTCATGGTGGCAAAGCAAAAGCCTGAATTCAACTACTTTTATTTTATTTTCCCTCCCATGCATGTAGGATTCTGAAAAAACCAATTTATAGGAAATACTCAATAGACACAATGCAAGTGTCCTCTTAATATTATGTAATCTGGGATACGAGTACAACGTCGAATATTGATCTCTCTTGTCATGTTTGATGTGGGCCTACTAGCTACCTTACCAGGGGCGTAACCAGAAATTTTTACATGGGGGGGCCGATTCGAACCATGAAGGTTGAAATCGACGACAATGAGTATCATCGTTGTATGGATAGTCTATATTTTTAGGTTGATATGGACCTTCTTTGAGATAAACTTGTCGGATTTTATCTTGTTTGTTGATAGTGAATTCACATATTTGTTTACGTGATCTAAGATCACGATTTATCTCTTCAAATTGAATTCTTGAACATTTGGAGGGGCCAGGGTGTTCATCAGGCATTGAAGTATCAACATTTGTTTCTACAGCCACAGGTGTCCTAATTTCTGAATTGCTAACATTTTTTTTCTTAAAGAATGCATCAATTGTTTTTTGTTTGTTCATAATTCTTTTAGCTTTAAGAATATGACTAAAAAATTAACCTAAAAAGAAGTTAAAAAAATAAAATTTTAATTAGAAATTTTTACTTAATTATATGGATGTTATTCATACTCAAGAAAAAACAAAATTTCCACTATAATTTAAACATACAACCCATTTTGAATACGACTTTAATTAATAATAACCCCTCAAACAAAAACAAAAATCAAACACACAAGTATATAAACCAAACAATTTAACAACATCCACAGCCAGATGATATCTAACTAATCAAAAATATGTAATAAATCAAAACAATTTTACCTTAGAAACTTTGTCTTCACAAAGTGCAAAGATGGGTCACCCGTGTGGCAATGCCTACTGCCTCTGTCTGACTGCCTCCAACTTTAGATCTTCCCTTCAAGACTCATTACAAACAATCTCCCCATGCCTTCAATTATGTATTTCTCTAAAAATCTATGAAAATATAAAGAGAATGTGAATATTTAGGTGTAGATAGTTGAGGGGGAAAAAAAAAAGACACTAAAAAGAGATGAATGTCTAATACTTAAGAAAGAGAAGAAAACTTACCAGTCACCAAGTAGTCACCAAGTTCCAAAACTAAAACTGATGAATAAAGAAAAAATTGGTTAGGATTTTTTATTTTTTTATTTTTATTTTTTTTCGGGACTGTGAGTACAGAGGATTGGAGTTTTGGGGGCTAATAGGTAGGCAACGGTACCAATGTAAATGAAAGTGTATCAAAGAAGACCAAACAAAAGAATAAGAAGTAAAGAAAGGGAACCCGTGGGTTATTGGGTGGATTTTTTGAGATGAAGAGAAAGTGAAGTTTTGTTTTTAGTGTTTGGACTTGAGCGGGCCAGCTTGTTTCATTTGGAGTACATAAGGTGATAAGGCCTAAAACTAAAGCTGGGCTTGGGAGAATATTTAAGCTAGGCTTGGGAGAATAGTTAAGAATCGGGCATGGGGGGGCCGGCTGTTCAATATTGGGGGGCCCAAAATTTTTTTTTACCTACTCTAATGGAATTTTTTTTTTTTTTTTTTTGCAGGGGCCGGGGCCCCCCAAGCCACTACGTGGCTCCGCCCCTGTACCTTACATTATTTAATTAACATGGCAGTGTAATATTTCCTCAACTTGATCTCTATTGAGATGTGATGAAGATGTCAAGGCAGGTGGAAGGTCCATATGATTATATTCTAGGTCATGATAGGGAATATTTAATGTAAAAAAGATCCTCATAATTAATTAATTAGAAGAGAGTTCAAATTCTCACCAAATCCAGGGTATGTACACTAGTAAACTCTTCCCCAAGATATGAGCTTTAGAGACAAGAATATAACAAACGTAAGTGGAGAGAGATTGAGCAATATTTTATGTCCTTTTTAGAATCCTCAAGAGTAGTTAAACAAGCAACAAGATCTTAGCATCTTTAGTATTGAATGTGAAAGACCAGTATCCATAAACAAACATGGCACTTATTTGTTTGAAGAATTCAATGTATTTTCTTTAATCTGAGCTGTTACTCAAAGCTTAGTTACTTTAAGAATTAAAACTTTAGGCGCTTGAATCTCTCTCTCTCTCTCAACCACACCATCGTCCACCACGCCACGTTGCATCCACCATGCAACGCTGCTGACCTCCCACATGTTCCGGAGGACATATATGCTAAGAGTTTTTGGTATTCTGGACTCACACATTCGGATCTATCTCAATGAACCTCCCACTGGTTTTTTTTTTTTGGTTATCTAGCTTAAGTCCATTTTCCCTTCTAAGTTTCTCTTAGTCATTTTAACAACCATAAGTTCAAACAATTCAAGAAATTAAAAATATAAATATAATATCTACATCTACAAGAAGATATAATATTTTTAGAAGTTAAAAATAACATAATCATTATAAGCCAATATGAAATTATATATAAAAATACAAGATGACTTTCACATTTGGTTGTTTGAGAAGAATAGAAGCCAAAACTGAAATTTTGAATAAAGCTTATCAATTGGTTTGATAAAAAAAAAAGGAGAAGAATACTTTATTACCTCTCAAGATTTTAAAGTAATTTTTGCTAGTTTCAAATAAGCTCAACACTTTTTTTTGAGACAAAATTATAAATTTTATGCAAAGAAAAGAAAGAATACAAAGCCAAAAGAATGGCCATGGCAAATTAGAGCAGAAAAAACCAAGGGAGTCAATACCGTACCGGAGGCTGTACCGGTTTGCCCAGCGGTACGATATATTTCGGATACCGGTCAATACCGGTGTACCGTTTCGGGTTTACCGCTATTTTTTATATTTATAAATAAATATATATATATATATATATATATGTATGTGTGTGTATATATATATTATAATAAATATAAAAGTTTACCATAAAACATTTCCTCAATTCAAAACTAACTATTCATGATTTTATACTTTAGTATCAATTAAAAGAAAAAAAAAAAAACATAATATAAAAAATAGAAAGCTTAAAAGTTATCATTGCATACTAAGAAAACAAATAATACTAATAAGTTACCATTTTGCCCTAACAAAAATTCAAAAATTACAAAACTTTAAAAAAAAATAAAAAAAAAAAAAACCTTTTTTCTGTACCGGCCGGTATTGCCCGAAATTGGCCGGTACGCCCGGTACATGGCCGGTACGCCCGGTATTTAAATCGGTACGAAACGTTGATGTTTCGATACCAGTATGTAGCCGGTACGGCCGGTACCGGTACGGTATCGACCACCTTGGAAAAAACATAACAGAAAAAACAGCAACAAATATATTTAGTAACAGATAGCAATATTTACTAGCAATAGATGCGGACAACAATATCAGCTTACAACAGAGAGCAATAGAACAACAATAAAGAGCAATATTAGCTTACACCAGATCAAAAAACTATATTGAAGAATGATAATTGAAAAAGTAAAACTTCTAATCAAGCCAATGGTCTGACATGTGAAGGAATTTCAACAATAAAAAATAATAATAGATGAGTGAAAATATTAAAAAGTGAAAAGTAAGTTTGGAAGGAACACTAAATGTGGACAAATGGGGGCCAAATAATTTTTCTTGTGGAGGCCAGTTCTTAGAAAAATGGTTCAAGTATGCAATTTTACCTACTCTAAATCATTTTTTTAAACTTTTGGGGGGGGGGGGGGGAGGGGGATGTAGCTCCACCCCAAACTATAGCACCCAAACATACATTAAAAATGAGGGAATAAAAAGAAATTAAGTTTAAAATTTTATAATAAAGACTTCGTGAATGGATTGGTTGGTTCAGTTAAAAAATAAAACTAAAATAGGTTGCTATTCCTCCGTCTCATATCTTATTTTATCAAGTCTATATGGATCTGATAATGTTGGACTATGTAATTGTAAAAGCTTTTCTTTATTTATTTTTATTTTTTTGGATGTTTATGAGGAAATTTAAATTTATTATAGTTTTATGCAAGCTTGTCTTTGAATCGGTAAATTAATACTTTTAATGATGTGCAACTTAATTAAAACAAAAATGATAAATGACAGCATCATCATGAGCATATATGGTTGGATGGTAATTGGTATTTAAATCAAACAAATTTTAATTAATTAAGGACGGTCAAATTTGGAAAAGTAAAGAAGTAAATAAATAGAGATGACCACCTTCTCAAAAAAAAAAAATAAAAAAATAAATAGAGATGACCAAAATCACACATCTAAATTCTCAAGGGCTATAAATGTGAGGACAAACCAGAAGCCTCCCTCAATTAATGGAGCAAAGTCAGGAACTTCTGGAGTTGAGGAAGCTTTGATGGTCCAACAGTACTAGGATAGTATCAACTACCTTTCAATCTTCCTTAATTACTTGATTTACAACGAACACGTACTTCTGGCTCTCAACCAATAATTAAAGGAAGATCGACTTCAGTTCAAACCTGACTTGTTCTCATATATACCATGTAATTAGAGTCCGTTTGGATAGCACTTATTGTTGCTGAAAGTTGATAAAAACTGATTTTGCTGAAAACACTGTAGCAAAATAATTTTTAAATGTGTAAATAGTATTGTGGGACCCACTTTTAATATTTTTTAATACATAAACAGTGCATAAACAGTAAATTTTGTCCCCCCAGTCAACAAGTGCGGCCATAAAAAAAAAAAAAAAAACAAAGTAAAACGCAACTTAACTTTGAGCAGCAAAACCTGCTATCCAAACGCAGTCGTAAAGTCTTGTCTTCCAGTGGCAATTGAATTACCTTTAGGAGAAATGAAAATTTATAAAATTTAGATTTGAATGTTCAACGTTTTAATTTACTTTTACAAAAGAAAAAAAAAATTAAAATTGGGATTCAGATTATCAAAATCCCATTACAACCCCAAATGCATGTATAATTAATTTGACCAATAGTATTTGCCTATAGCCTCAAATTATTAAGATTATATCACAATTAAGGGTCCGTTTCCTTTCCCTTCCATTGTCAAAGAGACCACTGTAATACTTGAACAACATAATATCATTGAAAATTAGCCCTAAATGTACACTACCTTAGCTATTTAATTAAGAAGAGAATGTCTTCAACCATATGTACTTAATTAGGCTGATAGGTTGAGATCATACCCTTAATTACCAGACGCAACGCACACATAGGGAGAAGGAAAATAAAACATCTATCCCAGCCTTGCATTTTTTGAAACAGTCAATTAATATTACTTTAATCTAACAACTTGAGAAGAGGATGTTCCACCTAGAAACTATTTAAAGCAATTTAACCATTAATAATCAAAGACCAAACTCTTACAAAGTCTTCTGGAGAGAGAGAGAAGGAAAAAGCCTCTCACAAAGTCAAGGGCAACCTATGGAGCTTTGCAGTATAAGAAGTGAACTCACCATTGGGTACTATTGTGCAAATATAGTAGTAGTATAGTGCTCTGTAATTGACATCCTCTTCGTGCTGATATCTTATCTTTCCATCTCTAAAATGTGTCCTAGTAAAAAGAACTCCAAACCAGCTCGGTACACTTCTCCACCCGAGGGGAAATGGTCCACTGGTCTTTGTGGTTGCTTTGAAGATCTCTCCAATTGTAAGGAAATTCTCTAATTGTTTTATTTCAAATGAGAAAAAAAAAATCTATCAAAATAGTGTTTTTAATAATTGGGGTGCAACATGCATAATTTGCAAATTTCCATGCTGGAGTGTTTTTAATAACTTATAATGGCGCATAACATGTAACCAAAATTTAGTAAATATATATGATATGAAGTGTGCCATATTGTTTTCGAACATTAATATTAATTTGGTACATCTTACTCTACAACAAACCAATCAAAGAAAGAAAAAACTAGATGCAAATATTTATTAACAAATTCTATTGTTTTCTTTCCCCTCAAGGTTGGGTTACCTGCTGCTGTCCCCTCATCACCTTTGGCCGCATTGCAGAGATTAGACATGGCAAAACGGGTCAGACCCGTTTGACCCGACCCGTTTGACCCGCAACCCGTTTGACCTGCAACCCGTTTGACCCGTAACCCGTTTGACCCGTTTAAAAATGACCCGTTTTGACCCGCGACCCGATTGACCCGACCCGAACCCGACCCGACCCGCCCGTTTTTCCACGTCTACCAACGTTGAGTAGATTGAGATTGAGGTGTAATTCTTATAAGATATTTACTTATTCTTCTTCACTTAATATGTTATGTACTCCATTATAGTTTGTCATTCTTTACTTGCCACCTTCATTTTCTCTTCCTACTTTAAACATATCAAAAATTATACCAAGATTAGCTTCTAGAAAGCTGAAATAAGAGTTGCACCAAATTTAGGTATCAAGTGTTTAGTGGTAATTGGTAAGTGGTAATAGTATCACCAATGAAAATTTAATCACAGTTAAGGAACTTTGAAACAATTGACAAATTGCATCTATTTCCAAAAAAACAAAAAAAAAAACTTGTTTGAAAAATACGGGTCAACTCGACCCGTCCCGCGACCCGTTTGACCCGCAACCCATTTGACCCGCGACCCGTTTGACCCGCAACCCGTTTGACCCGTTTAAAAATGACCCGTTTTGACTCGTGACCCGTTTTGACCCGCAACCCGATTGACCCGACCCGAACCCGACCCGACCCGCCCGTTTTGCCATGTCTAGCAGAGATAGTGGACCAGGGACGAACATGTAATTAAGCAAATTCTACTTATTGTTTTGTGATATACTACTTGAAGTAACAAATTAAAGAACATTTGTGCTTTAAGTTAAAATAAGTTCAAGCTCATGGAGTAATTAATTATATATATATATATATATATATATGCTGTTGTTTCTTGTGTGTGCATGGCAGCTTGTTTTAGCGCAGCTCGAAACTATGTGATGCTTGCCCATGTTTTTGGCGCATGTTTATATGCATGCACTTACCGAGCCAAACTGAGAGGCCTCTATTCCTTGCCACCAGAACCCTGTGGGGATTGCTGTGTCCATCACTTCTGCTTTTGTTGTGCTCTTTGTCAAGAGTACCGCGAGCTCAAAAACCGTGGACTCGACCCTTCCTTAGGTATGTACAAATACAATTACCTCCATTTACAAGCATAACAATGAATAATCCATCATCTTTTATTCATTATTTTAATCTTTTTCGTTCTTTTTTTTTTTGGTGATAAAGGTTGGACAGTCAATGCTCAGAAAATGAAAAGCGGAACCACAGCACCTCCGGTTCCTCCACCAGGCATGACTCGTTAGGGTCTGCTTTCATCCCTGTTCTTCATTCATCCTAGTGTTCAGTTTGTTCTTTGTTCCCTTTGATGTACCTCAACAACTAGTGGGGTCTCTCTCTCTCTCTCTCTCTCTCTCTTTTTTCCTCTCAATTTCTTTTGTTTTTAATTGTAAAACATGCACCTTCTGGGTTGTATGGTCTAAACTAAAATAGCTATGTATGGCAAAATAAATGTGGTGATTGTTTTTGTTATTTCAAATTCAAAATCATATACTATAAGTAAAAATTATGAGATGCTAATTAAATATATTACAAATTTTACAATATAAGTCTTATAAATTGGTGTGTCACCAATCATAAAAAATAATTCAAAATTTACAACATAAGTCATTTTGTCTCTTTCATATCCACATTTATTGCCCCTACCTATCGTCACATTTGCATTAAATGCAATAAGACAATTAGGGTTATAAATGAAGCAAGCTAATTATAAACAACTTAAACTCAATCCATGAAAATGCTTATTCATGTTTGTTTGTTTGGCAAATAAGCTAAGCTTTATAAAGAGCCAAGCTACATAATATGTGTTCGTGAACAAGCTGGTGTCGACTTAACTATTATATCTTTATATGTATACTTGTCTAAAAATATACCTATATAGATTTGTTATGGGATTGTATAAGCTGGTAAATAGGTTTATATGATATCAAATTATTATTTTTAGTTTATTGATAAAATAAACAGTCTATTTGTAGTGAAAATTCATAAATTTGTGAAGGAATAAAAAGTTTTAGCTATGGTTTCACTACATATATATATATGGGAAAAAATAAGTTAATAAAGTAGCTTATGAATAAGATTGAGCTTACTAAATAAGAAAGTGAACCAAACTTAAACATGTTATCTTATTCAGTGAGAAGCTCAAGCTTAGCTAATTTCCAATTTTAATGACAGTGATCGTCATTGATGCCTAGGAATCCACACATATAAATTGAAATGATTACTAGTATTGCTTATCATTCAAGAGTCCCTCCTCATCTCTCTCTCTCTCTCTCTCTCATAATGGATAAGGAAAGCTAAAAAATCAAGATTGAAATGAGTACTTGTCATTCCCAAGTCCCTCCTTTTTTTTGATAAGATAAAATATACGTCAAATGAATATCAAGCTAGCTAGAATGTAATAAGTTTCATGTCTAACAAGGGGAAAAAAAAGAGAGGACAGTATCACAATGAGAAATAAATAACTGCGTTCAATTAATTAGTTGATGGTAATTAGAGATGACCAAAGTCACACATCTAAATTCTTAAGGGCTATAAATGTGAGGACAAACAGAAGCGTCCCTCAAATAATGGAGCAAAGTCAGTCAACTAGTTACAGGGAGCAAAGCTGACGTTTATCTAGCATTCTTGGGACCTTTGGAGTTCAGGAAGCTTTGATGGTCTAACATGGTACTGATAGTATCAACTACATTTCAATATTCCTTAATTACTTGATTAACAACCAACAAGAACTATTTTCTTAAATATTATTACATGTAAGGAGTATTATACATGATTCTTAATAGATATAGTTTTTTTTATTAAATTTGTAAAATTAACTTATAGGGTATATACGCTGGATATCGACTATAGTTATTACAATGATCCACTAA
Organism: Quercus aquifolioides; assembly: GCA_019022515.1. Classification (NCBI taxonomy): domain Eukaryota; kingdom Viridiplantae; phylum Streptophyta; class Magnoliopsida; order Fagales; family Fagaceae; genus Quercus; species Quercus aquifolioides. Next base: position 8,588,753 of record CM032330.1, on the reverse strand, counting down.
GAATAAACATGATCTATTATTCATTATTTTAATTTGGTCCTTTTTTTTCTTGGTGATGGATGTAATAAAGGTTGGGCAGCAGCCAATGCTAATGCTAAGAAATTGAAGGGCAGAACCACAGCATGCACCTCCAGTTCCTTCACCAGGCATGACTCGTTAGGGCTTGCTTTCATGGCTGTTCTTCAAGACCTAGTGCATTTTTTTTTTCTCAATTTCTTTAGGTTAAAAACATCTTCTGTGTTATACCCGAAATTCACCTGTGTTTGGTTTTGTGTGCTCTAAAATAAGGAAATTAAAACAACTATGTATGGTAAACTAAATGGAAAATGAGTGGTGATGTGTTAAATTAATTTAGTTTTTTTTTTTCCGAGGGAACTCACCAATTTGAGCTGGCTTATGATCAATACTTATTTTTTCAATTGTCAAATATAAAATATTGTAAAAGTAAATAAACAAATAAACAAATATAGGAAAATAGGAATATATATATAATTAAGATATTAATACAATGTATTTACAATGTAGAGAATCAAAGTACTTCATCTTTCATACTCAAAGTATTTAGTAAGCACGTTGATGTTTGATATAAGCCTTGAACATGATATAATCAAGACAGCAGGATATAAATAAAATACAATTTTTTTTTTCAGGTTACTATTTAGCACAAATAGATTCGTGTTAAAGCGGATCTCACTGCTTTGACACGATTAATAAATAACTCAATTTTGTGTTGACCTTTAGACTTGCAATCAACTTAAAAATGGCTCAAATTATTAGTTGTATCAAGACAAGTTCACTCCTTTTGACACATACCCATTTAACCAAAATAAAAATAGTTGATTTAACCTACATATGACCTACTCGAAGCCTACATATTTTCTTGGTCACAATCCTTTTTTTTTTGTACGTGGATCCCATGTTTTGACCAATTTGATGTCCTATGTTGTGTTTGTGTGAAGGAATTGATAATTTCACATAAATTCACAAATGATGGGATTTTGCATCCCACTATTTAAAATTCCATCACATACCAATGTCTTGATTTGGATATGAAATATATACCCAATGAAATTTCAACACCATATCACAGATCATAATTCAGAAGCTCTCTCTTTGCTATACCCTCTCCTTCTGATCCCACTTCCACCAACCCCTTCCTGATAAGAAATTAAATTTTACATTCTTTAATTTTTTTTTCCACTAAAAAAGAACCTAACAAAAGCTTCAATTTCTGAAAGCAACTCCTGAACCGTGGCCATTGACCCCCACAAAAGGGGCCCTATAATGAATTGACATCTCACTTATGAAAATATTGTGCCTACAAAAGAAATACATATTCTTACATGGAAGAATAGCGACATGATCCAATCCTCTCTTTTATTTTTTTAATTTTGGCAAAAATTTGTTATTTATTTTTATTATGGATAATATACGATATACATATATACACATACACACTTTTTTTTTTTAATGAACCACACGCATATATATCATCGTTATCATCATCATCACATTTTTCATCTCATTATTCATCACAGTTGATAGTATCATCTTTACGTCTTTATATACAAATTTAATTTAGAGAAGAAATGAAAAGCTATTTTCTTTTATATGTAAAATGTTGTTTGCCTCAAACTTTTTAGCTTATCTAATTTTTAACAAATAATTTAATAAGCAATCAACAAAAAATTGCTTCCAAATAGACACTAATATTGAGATAAATCTCTCTCAAATTGGATAATTAATAAAATAGATTAAATTATATAAGGACGTGGTGTGAAACCTGTGTTTTACCCATATTAATAAAAGAGAATAAATTATATTTTTTTTTTCTGGGGTGGTCAATAACCCATATTAATTTAAAATTTTACTTTTTAAAGCGTATATAAAAAAAAAAAAAAAGTTTCAATTCAGGGTGGTCCTGATTAATAAATAGAGCCACCCTTGGATCTAGCATTATTCATTATTATTATTTTGGGGTGGGTGTGATAAAGGTTGGAAAATCAATTTTCAAACTCAAAGACTCAAACAAAAAAAAAAAACATAGAAACTCCAAAATGTAGAGGCTAAAATAATATTTTCAAAAAGAAAAAAACTAGTAATTCATAATGTTATGAATTGATAGTTTTTTTTTTTAATATGTTGAAACCCAAATTCTTTGAGCTAACCCATTTGTGATTTTTAAAAAAAAATAATAAAATGGCTGCAATGTCATGTCATAGCTTTATAGATACATACTCAAAGAAACTAACAGAACTTGATGAATAGACCAATGATGCTCATTTTCTTAACTCCACATACCAATAAATAGTGCTCACTTGAAATTTTATGCACCAAAAACGTTTAGTAGTTAAATTTTAAAGACCAGCAAAGCAATAAAGTATTTCGGCCTTTTCTTTTTAGGAAAGTTAAGATGTATTTAATACTTGACTAAGTGATGTTTTTATATATTCTTAGAAAGTAAATTTCATAAACTAATAAATTATTGATTAGTGTACTTTACTTTTTGAAATCTGTATATTACAACTCATAATTGAATATTAATTATTATTTAACTTGTACATTAGGGGATTTTTCCATACATTTCGATGACAAAAGTTCCATCTTTGCTTTAGAAGTAGTTTTGGCTCTCTTCATAATGCAACCTGGCCTCTGCTTTCTTTTTTCTTCTTTTTGAAAAGATTAAAAATGTCTTTCTTTTTTTCTTACTTCTCGTTTTCAAGTTAGGTTTCTTCAAAGGGATTTCCCAAAGTGACCTATTATAATTAAAACCAACTAGTAATTCATAAAGTCAATGGTCTGTAGTTGTCTTCCTAACCTTGTGCAATTAAATCGATTTACTGCTTTAACGAGTGTATACTCTTGGGACGATCTCTATATTTACATGTATACTTCATGGACTCCCAATGATGCATTGTTAAGCACGTCTTATTAATGTGTGAAAAACAGCTAATTAATGCGCATGTTTATTGGCGAACAATTTTATAGTGATGGAAAGTGATGTATGAGCTTGGGCCTAACAAAGGAGTTGATTGCAGATATGACTGTATCATAAAACAACATAACCAACGTATAACCAACGTTGGAACAACCACACAAATTGAATCAACAAATCAATCTTGACGCAATGAGCACTCGTGAGAGAAGCACTGAAGAGGAGGATACGCTAGAACGAAGCACCAAAAAGTTTAAAGATGATCATTCTAAGGGTGAAGGTTCGGGTAACGGTCTGGGCAAAGATGACAGGTTTGTCCATCTACCAGGGAGTTACAAGGAACGCCTGGTGGGAGCTATACCGGGAGCTTATGTACAAGCTTTTGGGTTCGAATCTGCCATGGAAGAGGAAATAGAGTCTGATGAGGAAGAGGATGATCTATGCGAGGGTATGACTGCACTTAAGCTCTCTAAAGAGGAAAAACGCAGAATAAGAGAACCCTGGGGTCAGTCCATTATCGTGAAAACATTTGGGAGAAATGTGGGGTACATGTTCTTGTCATCTAGGCTGAGAACCATGTGGAAACCAGTGGGCAGAATGGACATCATTGACCTTGAACATTGTCATTTTCTAATTAAATTTGAGCTTAAATCTGACCTTGATGAGGTGTTGAAGGGCGGACCATGGTTTGTTGGTCAACAGTTCCTAGCCATCAGACAATGGGAACCCGAATTCAAGGCTTCTAAAGTGCTGTGTTCCTCAGTTGCAGTTTGGCTTAGATTACCCGATTTACCTATAGAATTTTATGAACCCACTATTCTTAAAAAGATTGGAAGCACCATTGGACCTGTACTCACATACATTCAATGGGGAGAGAGGGCGTTTCGCCAGAATTTGCGTTCAAATTAATGTGGAAAAACCTCTAGTCAAAACTGTAAAAATTGGCAAGGTGGTCCAAGCAGTGTCGTACGAAGGCATTAATGACATATGCTTTGCATGTGGCCGCATTGGTAATAGGAAAGAGGGTTGTCCGACGATCATTAAAGGGCCGGAAACACCTCCTGTAGGTTTCGAGCAACAACAAAATCCCAGTGCTGATCCGAACGGGTCCCAAGATTGCGGGCAGCGGAACGTTGGAGTGTCAGAGAGGACTGGGACTGAGGAGTATGGTGATTGGATGGTTGTGAAGAAAGCACAAGCCCAAAGAAAACAGAGGCAGTTCTCGCAAGTTGCCCTCTGAAGCTACGAGTAGAAGTGAGGACGTGTTTCACTAGAACACGGCAAGATTTTCTCGCGACACACAAGCTGACACAGGAAGAGATGGGAAGAGAAAATCCCATGCTGATGAGGGATGTAGGGAGGTACGGCTGGTCCACTCTCAACCTAACCAATCCCATAAAAACTATGCTAGTTCTAAAAGCAAAAAGGATGACATGGGCTTGAGCATGAGTGGGCCCAAGAAGCTAACCCAGGGTAGGAATTCACTTGGCTAGGGTTTTGACACATGGCCCACTAACTTTAAACATAACCCATCTGAAGGTAAGTTACCTCCTTTAAGCCAAAATTTTCACTTCGGAGCTGGGGTTGAAGGTAATGGAGACTACAATGGGAAAATGGGCGATTTTTCTCAAAGGGAAAGTCATTCCAATAGGCGACAAAACAATAGAAAGTATTCAGAGAGATCCAACAGACATCATGGGCTGGTACGAGGAGGAAGCAATGGAGGCGTGGAAAAACATTTTTCCACTGACAGAGGTGAGTGTTCGTCTGGGGTATATGCTGATGGAGGATGAAGCTTGGATCACCACGCCAAATCCGTACTGGCACTTCCTAATGGACAAGCCAAAATTTCAGCTCCTAGTAAGCATTCCGCCCATGCAGCAAGGGAAGCAATCCTGGATGCACCTTTGCAAAAAATCACTGAGTGCTTTGGAAAAGATTCATCTAAAACTAGTGATTACACAAAGGAAAGTATTACTGGATCGACCAATAGAGATGGTGGCAATGGGAAACTTATCAGTGCTCAAACTCCTCCAGTTCTCGAAGCCGTCGATAGCATGCACACTGAACATTCTGAGCAACCAAGTTCAATTCGGGATTCTGAGGCATGCTGTGAATCTCTTTCAGAGTGTGATCAGGGAGCGGATCAAGCTGCGGCAAGCATGGAAATTGAGGGAGACAGGGGAGGAACCATCCCCAACGTGCTTTGATTCTCGCATTTCCCCCAATCCGATCATGAATATATTAATCTGGAATTGTAGAGGGGCAATGAAGCCCACATTCAGAAAGACGGTGATGGACTTGGTCGAATGGCATCAACCTGTGATTTTTGTGATCACGGAGACCAGAATTGATGGTCCTAGGGTGGATGAGATCATTAGAAGACTGCCTTTTGATGGGGCTTATTCCACGGAAACTATTGGTCATGCTGGTGGGATTTGGCTCCTTTGGCGATCAGATTTTGTTTCGATGAACGTGCTGATGGCGACAAAGCAGGAGATTCATGCCATTGTCCAAGTTAGTTCTCATGCTCAATCCTGGATTTTAAGTTCTATTTATGGTAGTCCTCGGTTTAGAGAGAGGTGTTTACTGTGGGAAAACTTAAAAATTTTGTCGGAAAGGCATAACCTCCCTTGGGCAGTCATGGGGGACTTTAATGATGTTGTCTGTGGTGAAGAGAAAATGGGTGGTAATGGGGTTTGTAGAAGGAGGATTGAGGAATATACCGGCTGTATGAATTACTGTAATTTAATTGACTTGGGGTTCACGGGTCCGAAGTTTACATGGACTAATAAGAGAGACCTACCTGGTTTAATTCAAGGCAGATTGGATAGGGTCTGGGCGAACTCGGAATGGAAGTCTTGCTTCCCTGAGGCCAATGTCAAGCACCTTGCACGTATTAATTCGGATCATTGCCCTCTGCTTTTGGCCTTGGATAACCCTCCTTCTCGTACTGGCGAAAGGCCTTTTCGGTTCCAACCGATTTGGCTAAGCCACGAAAGCTTCCCTCCTATTGTCCGTGATGCTTGGGAAGGAAACCAACACAATGTCAGTTGTGCAATCAATACCTTCACCCTTAAAGCTAGAATTTGGAACAGAGAGGAGTTTGGTAACATTTTTTGGAAAAAAAGAAATCTTTTGGCTAGATTAGGAGGGGTGGAGAAAGCCTTGGCCCAAAATCCTAGTCAGAGATTGATTAACCTGCACTCTTGGCTTTCTAAAGAGCTGGGGAAAATTATGAATTTGGAAGAAGAGCTATGGGGGATTAAAGCAAGAACTGATTGGTTAATCCAAGGGGAGAGAAATACAACCTTTTTCCACCTGACCACCCTCATCCGTAGGAGCCATAATAGGATCAATCGAATTCTAAAAGCTGATGGTGAGTGGGAAGATGAGATTGACAGAGTGAAAGACATTTTTATTGACGGGTTCAAAAGGTTATACAAAACGGACCTGGAGGTTTGCCTTAAAACCCCTGACCGTATTCCTATTTGGGGGCACTGTTTGTTTGAGTCGGAAGCCCGCAACTTGGCTGCCTCCCCCTCTGATGCTGAGATCCTATTTGCGCTTATGTCCATGAAAGCCTTTAAAGCCCCAGGGCCGGACGGTCTTCATGCTGGATTCTTCCAAAGGTTTTGGTTAATAGTGGGAGAGTCCGTGAAATTTGAAATTAAAAAAATTTTTACAACAAAGAAAATCCCTGAGCAGCTTAATAAGACCTTGATTGTCCTCATCCCGAAACAACTTGGGCCGGAAACCATCAACCATTTCAGGCCGATTAGCCTTTGTAACACAATGTACAAAATTGTGACTAAGATTCTTGTCCATCGGCTGAAACACCTCATGCCTTCATTAGTTTCACCCTCCCAAACTGCCTTTATCTCAGGTAGAAGAGGCACCGATAATGTGATCATTGCTCAAGAATTAGTCTACACAATTGAGCGGAAAAAAGGGAAGGAAGGTTTCATGATAATCAAAGTCGACCTTGAGAAGGCTTATGATCGCTTGGAATGGAGTTTTGTGAGGAGTATGCTTGTGAGTTTGGGGTTTCATTCGGACACAGTGGAGCTTATCCTAAGTTGCATCTCTACTACCTCGGCAGCATTGCTTTTTAATGGGGATCAGATTGGTGAAATTTGCCCTTCTCGTGGTTTGAGACAAGGTGATCCGATTTCACCTTATATATTCATCCTCTGTATGGAGTATTTGAGTACCTTAATTAATTTGAAGTGTGAGGAAGGGTGTTGGAAGAAGATCAAGGCATCTCGGTCCCGGATTCTCCCACATTTTTTTTGCTGATGATCTCCTATTGTTTGCCAAAACTGATGATAGAAATGTGGAGGCTGTTGTAGAGGTTTTGGATGATTTTTGTAAGCTTTCAGGTCTGAAAATCAGCATGGAGAAATCCAAAATCTTCTTTTCGCCAAACGTCTCCGAAGAGGATAAGTTGGATATTGTGAACCTGACTGGGATTGGGGAAACTAATAATCTGGGGAAGTATCTTGGTTTTCCGATAATCCACAAAGGAAGAAGAAGAAATTACTTTCAATTTGTAGTGGAAAGAGTCCAAGCCAAGCTGGATGGTTGGAAATCCAAATGCCTTTCGCCAGCTGGGAGGCTTGTGCTCATCAAGGCAGCGGTGACTTCCATACCTAAATATATCATGCAGTGTCAAAAACTACCTGGCAAGGTATGTGAGGAGGTAAACAAATTGGCGAGAGACTTCCTTTGGGGATCTACTATGGATAAGAAGAAAATGCATCTTGTGGGGTGGAAGAAAGTCACAAATCCAACTAGCTTGGGAGGTCTCGGGATCTTTGACATAAAAGCAAGGAATGCAGCTCTATTGGCGAAGCTTTGTTGGCGGATTGTTTCTAGCCCGGAGATGCCGTGGGCTCAAATGCTCACCTGCAAATATCTTACCATGCAGCGCTTGAGGGGAAATTCTAGGAATCAAGCTGCCTCTCGGATTTGGTTAGCTTGCAAGGAGGGAGGGGCTATTTTCAACAAGGGTCTAAGATGGAATATTGCTAACGGAGAAAGTGTGAGTGCTTGGGCTGACTTCTGGCTCCCTTCCGGACCACTTCGGTAGCAAATTGAAGGCCCTTTGAATGAGGGGGAAGACAAGCTTTCGGCTAAGAGTTTGATTGATAGCGTAGAATGTTTATCTTTCGTTCTCATTGATAGAATCCTTCAAGAAATTAAAGGTATTCCCATTGCAGCTAATCCTTCCCTTGAAGACAAGCTTATTTGGGCCTTCTCTAAAGATGGCTCCTTCTCCCTAAATTCTACATATCTCATAGCTAAAGGGTTTAATCTCTTGAACTCCGTCACTAGCTCTCATCAATGGGTGTGGAAAACACATACAACTCCTAGAATAAAATTTTTTATTTGGTTATGCACCCATCACAGCGTTCCTACTAAGGAAGTACTTAGTTCAAGAGGGTTAAACCTTGATCCGACGTGTGAGTTATGTAGTGAAGGGGCTGAATCTATCATTCATACACTTAGGGATTGTAAGGTTGCTAAAGCGGTGTGGAAAGAGCTGGGTTTTGAAGAGAATAACCAAGATTTCTTTGGTTTGAATTTGGAAGATTGGCTGAAGAAGTTTTGTGGGACTTCCACCAGCTACCCGAGACCTTATGTACCATGGAAAATTCTTTTTCCTCAAGCAATATGGACTATTTGGCTGCAGAGAAACAAAACCATATTTCAGACAGGTAGATTAGCAGAGAATATGAGTTCTATATGCATTAAAAAAGGTGTGGAGTACTTTGCAATTGTTCCCAATGAACCAAACAAACCAAGTAGAGTGCAGGTCCAAGTGAAGTGGAACAAGCCTCCTACGGGTTGGGTGAAGCTGAATACAGATGGGACTATGCATGGAAACCCAAGTAAGGTTGGTGGGGGTGGTGTTTTGAGAAGCAGCAGTGGGGACTGGATAGGCGGGTTTGTAAGGAAGATGGGCAGCACTTCAAGCATGGTGGCAGAACTTTGGGCTCTGAAGGACGGGCTCTCCATGGCAAAGCAAATGGGAATTGAGAACATTTGTATTGAAATGGATGCTGAGTTCATTGTTCAGCTTGTTTCAACACCTTCTATGATCAATCTAATGCTTGAACCTCTCCTCTCTGAATGTAGGGACCTGATTCAGACCTTCCCTAGCTCTTCGGTGGTGCACGTATTCAGGGAAGCAAATGGTTGCGCTGACCGGCTTGCAAGGATGGGAGCTGATCTTGATGTAACTGATTTTCTTTTTTTGTTTGAACCACCGGATGTGGTGGCTGAAATTTTGGCTAGAGATAAAGCTGGCCTTGTTTGTTGTAATAGACTTGTTGTTTGTTAGTTAATTCCAAGCGTCGTTTACCAAAAAAAAAAAAAAAAAAAAAACGTTGGAACAACCACAGATTAGAGAATATTATTTCCTTAGGAATTTTTAGATATTGATGTGAAAGCCATCTTAGTAGTTGTGTCTCTATTTAATGCTGCTTTTATTTGCTTATCCCACTTTGAAGACCCTTTTTAAATTATTAGTTTATTACATACCATGTGTTGGTTTTAAAACTAACGCTTGACGGGTAGTTTTATGTTATTAATGTGTTATCTAAACTTTTGATGATGGATGTGTCTATTTCAACAAACAGTTTCTAATGGATAACAAAGTATACTTGGATTAGCAACCTATATACATCTCTTTATATTTTTGTGATCGGTGACATTAAGTAACAACCATATCTTAATATCAATTATATACCATTTTGTTTTGAGTTGTCTTTCTTTGTAGTTGGATTATCATCTCTTTTACCTCACTGAATGTTAGATGTTGCAGGTTCTCTCTATTGTCATGATCCAAGGGGAAACGATGTTTATTATCGTCCCAAATTATTGTCTACAATAGCCAGGACTTTAGTGCATAGCATATGAAAAGAGTCCAAATTGAAGTGTTTCAATTATAGGAGAGAGTCCCTTTTTTTGCATTCTAAGCTGTATTCAAATCAAATTCAATAAATTGATTGATATGCTTTTTTATTGCTATTTTTTTCCTAATAAGTAAAAGAAAGAAGAAACATAATGGAAAACTTTCATTTGTTATATATTTTTGTTCTTTTACCATTTTTGCAATAGTTGATATTGTTCAAGTTTTCTTTAATCAAACGTGATTCCAGTTTTTGAGTATGTTGAGTCATATTATGAGTAGAAAGCCAGCCTATTCATTTTAAAGTGAGTTTTTAAGCAAAGTAAATATTTATTATTTTTCTCAAATTATTCCGTGCATTGCACGGGTTAGCGACTATGTACAACTAAAGTGGAAGAGACAAATAGTTGTTAACATGTACTTATACAATAGTTTTCCCATGCATTGCACGGATTAGCAATTAGTTATTATGATTATTATTATTTTTAGGGTGGGTGTGATAAAGGTTGGAAAATCAATGTTCAAACTCAAAGACTCAAACAAGCAAAAACATAGAAACTCCAAAATGTAGAGACCAAAATAGTATTTTCGAAAAAAAAAAAAAAAAAAAAAAAAAAAAAAAAAAAACAAACAAACAAACTAGTAATTCATAACGGGTTTAATATGTTGAAACCCAAATTCTTTGAGCTAACCCATTTGTGATGTGTGTGTGTGTTTTTTTTTTAAATAATAAAATGGCTGCAATGTCACGTCATTGCTTTGTAGATACATACTCAAAGAAACTAACAGAACTTGATGAATGGACGAATGATGCTCATTTTCTTAACTCCACATACCAATAAATAGTGCTCACTTGAAATTTTATGCACCAAAAACGTTTAGTAGTCAAATTTTAGAGACCAGCAAATCAACAAAGTATTTCGACCTTTTCTTTTTAGGGAAGTTAAGATGTATTTAATACTCCACTAAGTGATGTTTTTATATATTCTTAGAAAATAAATTATTGATAAGTGTACTTTACTTTTCGAAATCTATATATTACAACTTATAATTGAATATTAATTATTATTTAACTTGTACATTAGGGGATTTTTCCTACATTTTGATGACAAAAGTTTCATCCTTGCTTTAGAAGTAGTTTTTGCCAAGTGAACAGTTTTGGCTCACTTCATAATGCAACCTGGCCTCTACTTTCTTTTTTTCTTCTTTTTGAAAAGATTAAGGGTCCGTTTGGTTTAAAGCTAACTCAATTTTCAGTTTTCAGTTTTCAAAACCCATAACTCAAACCCAAAACTCATAACTCAATTCTCAAACCTCACCTTCACTTAGTTCTCAGTTACGTATCTTTACAATTTTTCCCCAAAACTGTGGACCCCACCACTAACACTACCCAGTGTTGCGTCTGTTGCTACCTGCGTCTCATTAATGAAAAACCCACTTCTTCCACTTCTTCTCAATTCTGCTTTACTTCTCCCACTTCTTCTTCTTTACTTCTCCAGACTGAAAGAGTCACTGTGTTCTGCCTCTCGCCTCCCACATCGATGCACGCCGACAACAAAACAGGTATTTTCTCTAACGCTCTTCGCTCCGTCTCTCTGTCTCCCCTGCTCTGTTTTGATCTATTTTTTCGTTTCTTGCTTTTGTCAATTTTTGAGAGATTGTTTTTGGTTTTTTCACTTGGTGAACTTGTAATCTAAAGGATCTCATCTCTTACATACATAAATCCACTGGGCGTAGCCCATAGGCAAACGATCCGGACCTCATATGTCAAAATCTCCTTTTGTTGTTTTGTGTCAAAATCTCCTAATTGGTTACTGAAGTTACATTTTGAGTTTTTGTTTGTTGTATCTTGTTTTTATCAAAAGTTATGGGATTTTGTGTATTGGTAGGTCAAATGTGATTGGGTTTGACAATGGCGTGGTTGTGGGTACTGGGAGGTTTGGACTGAAGGTTTGGATTGCAATTTGGGTTTTCAAGGATTACATTTATTTTGTTCTTCTAGATTGTATACACTTTAACATCTCTGTTGTTAGCTGTGGCATCTTTTAAAGTGGATGGTTTCATCCCTTTTCAAGTGGGACTAAGTGGCTATGTGACAATAATCGTATGAGAAGCTTCCATATATTCCATTTATTTATTTTGAGTTTTCAAAGAAGTTTCCATATATTCCATTTTGATTTGAGGTCCTAGGTATTGGAATCTACGGGATTGATCTAAATGGAAAGCAGACTTGACAGTAAAGTTCCCAAGCTTGTTTTTTTTGTCCAAATGAATTTTGAGAGGTGAGGAGGAGGATGGAGTGGTGATTTTGGATATACATTGTCTTTTGGATTCATAAGAAAGAGAGTGGAGAGTGTATTGGTATCTTAGGTTGAATCAAGTTAGGATTTTAATTGAAAAAACCCAACAAGTTTCATTTGGGACTATTTTAAAAAATTGCAACTCTTTTTATCTTTTTCTTGGCTTGGTCCAAGAAAGATGGAGCAAGAGAAGGGTCTGTGTGTCAAACCAAAATACCAAATGTAAAGCAGACATGTCTCAGAGGGTTCTCATACCAACAAATAGCATTAATGTCTGATTGGTCATTTGCTTTCTTGGCAACCTTCTTCCCCTTGCCAGTAGGCTCTTCAATGGGACGTTTGTCCGCACGTTGGGTTTGCTCCGTAGGAAGGGGATCATCTTGGGTTATGCCCTCCATGTCAGGATTGTAGCAATCATCAGCACCCAACTGGGTACGACGAGCCACATTGGCAATTTCCTCCTCTAGGGCACGCTCTTCATCACTATCTGGGGCTGGTGTGTTTGATGAAATTTGAAAGGCACCAGTTGCAGCATTAGCAGCAAACAGCTGCCGTAGTTTGTCATAGCTAGGACATCCACTCTTCCGCAATGCATTTGCTTTATGATCAACCTGAAATGAGAAGATGTACATCAAACTCATACTAATACAAAATAGAAAATTACGAACATTTTACCAAGGAATTAGGGTAGTAAATCTAACATACCGCAGTCACATTCGCCCACACCTCCTTAGAAGCAGTAACCATTTGGGTTGTCTCATCCCACCCCAACCCGGTATGGCTCAAAAGTTGGCTCCACTTTTTCTGCTTACTTCTAAGCCTATTATGCTTCTGTTGTAGTTGCTTAGGGTGAAAACTCTTCCCCATTTGCTCATTTAGGGCATTCGTCATTGATAGCTAAGCTGGACCCTTAAAAATACCATGTTCCATATTCCCCTTTTGTTGTTCATCCACCATAAGATCAATGAACATTTTTTAATGTAGGGAGGCCACAATTTGTCCTCAGCATTTTGAGATTCTTGTGCCATCTAATACAAATATCCCAACACAATTGCGGAGATGTTAATATATATATATATATATATATATATAGTTCTATGAATTAGCCACTTCATTTCTATTGGAAGAGGAACCCATTGCTGCTGCAATAAGTTTTGGCAAAAATAGCATTTCTAATGAATTCCATTTCTTATTCCAATATTTATATGGTTAGTAAAGAAACAAGTTAACATTACAAATCATAGTTTCTCAAAGTAGGTAATAGAACTCAGTATCATCAAATCATGTTCAACAAAAGCATATATGCCCTATACTTAAAATGTTCTGCTCTAAGTCCTCTGTAGCAGTCAATTTAAACCTAATAAAAGGAGAGAGCTACATCAGGGAGGAGGAATTCTTGTTTCTTCTTAGATAGGCTAAATCCACTAAATAATAATAAAAGGAAAATAAAAAAAGAAAAGAAAAAGAGATAAGTTCCCTTCAATTTTTGAGAGTGAAGATAATCAGTGGGTTTTTTTTTTTTAAACATTTTTTTAAGTATTCCCTATCAGACCCGTTCCCGTGTTCAAGTAGTGAACTCTTTTGACTTCTAGATTGGGGTACTTGTTACTGGTGTGTTCAAGGTTTGATATCTTATTTGTTGTCGATGATGAAAGAATCTCCAAAGGCAAGAAAATAAATTAAACAAATGGCAATTTCAGTTCATCAATTAAACAAATGGGTCACATAAATTTCATACCACAGGAAAGAAAGAAAGACCAACTTCAATAAAACACAAATAATGAAAAGAAAGACCCAGGTGCAGATCAGTAAAACAAAAATTATAAAAAGAAGGAAAGATTGAAGATGAGTCCATGGAGAAAAACCCACTTCAACACACTCACCAATACCCGTGGGCAAAAATCAATAAAACAGAAATTATACCACAATACCCACTTCAGTTCAAATGGTCTTTGCAACAGACAGAGAAATACGCAACAGACAGAGAAATACCACAATACCCACTTCAGTTCAAATGGTCATTGACAATGGAGAGGGAGATAGAGATATACGCACTTGGGAGAAGATCACAGAATTGCGTTCAAATGGTCTTTTCAACGGGCAGAGAAATGATTTCAAACCCACTTCAGTTCAGACCCAGGTGCAGAGTAATGACTTCAAACCCACTTTGTGCTTCGATTTGATGGAGTAATGAAATGTGAGAGGGAAGTGAGAAAGGAGGGAAAATTTTGGCTGAAATATTTTCAGGGAACTGAGAAAGAGAAATGGTCTTCGCCCTTGAATTTGCAACGATAATATCAAACAGGTCTGAGCTGACATGACAATACATAAGCTGTGGACTCCACGAGGTCAAAAATTTTACAATCTTGCCATTGAGTTATGTAACTCAGAAACTGAAAACACCAATTTGGTGTTTCCGGTTTTCATCACTCTCACTCAACCCAAATTGAGTTTGAGTGATGAAAACAGGATTAGGAAATCAAGCCAAACACTCAAAATTGTGTGGGTCCCATGTAATTCTCAAACTCAGTTATGAGTTTCCAATCATATGACTCAAAACACCCGTAATCCAAATAGGGCCTAAATGCCTTTCTTTCTTTTTTCTCACTTCTCATTTTCAAGTTAGGTTTCTTCGAAGGGATTTCGCAAAGTGGCCTATTATAATTAAAACCAACTAGTAATTCATAAAGTCAATGGTCTGTAGTTGTCTTCCTAACCTTGTGCAGTTAAATCGATTTACTGCTTTAACGAGTGTATACTCTTGGGACGATCTCTATGTTTACATGTATACTTCATGGACTCCCAATGATGCATTGTTAAGCACGTCTTCTTAATGTGTGAAAAACAGCTAATTAATGCGCATGTTTATTGGCGAGCAATTTTATAGCGATGGAAAGTGATTTATGAGCTTGGGCCTAACAAAGGATCGAGTTGATTGCAGATATGACTGTATCATAAAACAACATAACCAACGTTGGAACAACCACAGATTCGAGAAGCAACAAAATGACAAAGGGAAGAAAACAAGAAACTAAAATATACAGTATAAGATAAGTTTTGAGACCCCACAGGTAGTTGGAGACTTGGAGGATGGGGAGTTAATGTTTCTGAATGTCTTCTTCACTTAGCAAACATTCTACCATACCCTAACTCCAACGAATAGTGACCAATACCATAACCTTTACATGGAAGGCAATGTGGAAACTCTGTCACTCTTCTTATTCTTAAGCAAATACAAAATAACAGAAGATACATAAATTTGAAGCTACGGCATTATAACCTATTGATCAACCCCATCTGCTTACAGTGACGCATTAACAACATCTACTCTCTCTCTCTCTCTCTCGTATTAATTCATCGTTAGAATTCTGGACAGCTAAAAAAAATGTGATCTCTTTTAACTCAATAAAAAACAATTAAATCTCCTCTGTTGAGGCTAAGAACAAAATGTGATGATGCAATCCCACATTAAAATATAAAAACATTTTTAAGAATAATTAAAGGCTTTGATGAAACATTTTTTTTTTTAATAATCTCTCCTAGCTATGTCCACACATTGATGAAACTTATATTTATAGAAGTGATTCCAATCATCCTATTCAAGTCTTAGAAACATAAAATTTGCCAACCGCCTGTAATGATCTACTTAAAAAAGTAAGTCATAATTCTAGACTGAAATACATTGTTGTCCATCTCCTGCATAAACTTAGGAACAACTTGTCTCACCGACATTCATCACATCATGTACAAATTCATAAAGTTCTAGTCTTTTTTTGTTTTTCTTTGATTATTTTTTTTATTTTTTATAATTCAATAATTGATAGAACAACGATTTGATTCCTAAACATCTCTGTTGGAAATACCATAAAGTGTTAACTGCAACACTCTTGGCTTATTACCACCACACACTCTTAGTGCGATGGTCACTCCACAAATATAAGTACTTATGGGGTGTGGGGGGCAAGGGTCGGGGTTCAAGTCTCCAATAGGGAGTTTCACACACATATATATTTAGATTAAGCTAAAGTAGAATTTCTTTCTTATATCAAAAAAATAAAATAAAATAACACTCTTGGCTTATTATTAATTTCATATTTAATACCTTATAAATTTTGTGTATTTTATAATTTATAATTAAGTAGTGATGATGCCAAAAATCTTATAACTCAATTGACACTTTTTTTAAAATAGTTTCAACTGATACCTTTTAATGTTTCTAAGGGAAATATCTAGAATTTAAATCCTTACTCTTTACTATAACAATCAAATTTATATAAAAATAATTATATAAGTGATGGCATCTTCATAGTCCACAGTAGCCACATTGATTTTCTGCCCTTCAAGAACTGCAAAAGACATCAATGGATTAATTAACTTCTTAATAAGGAAAAGCCATATTTTGGTAATTTTACTGTTTCACCTTCGCGGAGATACTCTTCTGATTAATTAGTTGATTGTATGCTTGCCCTCTATTTTGCATATAGCTAAAATTAATCAACAGACTTCATACTGTATATAGAATGGACACACACATAGAATATATATATATATATATATATATATATATATATATATATAAAGAAGTACAAGCTCTCTATTTAACTAGCTACAATGATATGCATATTGGACCATGATGGTGATGTAACTCCTAACTTATTAAGACTACCACAAGTTCTATCTTATTAAAAATTAGAAAAAAAAAATGATTATAAGTAGTATTAAATTTATGTAAGAATTTTTATATGTGACTAATTACGTTTACTTTTTAAAAAAAACTTTGACAAATTATTTATATTTTTATTATAAAAATTGTGTTTAATTTTAAATGTATCTATACCAGTGGTGGAGTTAAGATTTATGTTGACGCGGGGAGGGGGGGGGGGATTTATAAATAACTCACAATTATGCACATCGTGAATATATAGTATTTGACACAAATTTGAAAAATTAAAATTTATTCATTTGAATATTAAATAATATTTTAATGAAATTAAATTTGTAGGGACACGATTTTCAGACCAGGCCCCAAAATGTATGGGATCTTGACCCAGTGAGCCCAGTATAATGAATTTGTAGAGAGTGTGTCAAAGAGTTAGGCTTTAGTGCATAGATAACAGTTAATATGGTGTTCATGACAATCAAACAGAGATGAACTGAGTTTATCAAAGAAGGTTTGTCCTCGGCACAATCAGAGGGGCTCTGTTTTAGTAAATATTGGATGAGAATAGTTACAAGAGTTCTTGAGATTGCTACAGTGCTTTCTCTCTCAATTGTCAGCCTCTTAATTGTCAACCTCTCAATTGTCAGCCTCCTTTTCTCTAAGTTTCTACCCTTATTTATACTACATCTATTCCTTCACCTTTACTCAACACGTGGACAATTGATGGTTTATCCTGATACTTGTCCCATCAGCCCCTTCTAGAAGTCTTCTGGGGTGGTTGTAAGGCTGCAATAATACGGTGCAGATGTCACTTCCTCATTAATGCAGCCAAGGAGTTAGCTAGGGTGCATTCAATGCGGTGACAGCAGCTTTTCTCAAGATATTTTGGGATTCTTCTGTCCTTTGTTTCTGCAATGCTTATCCATATTTCCAAAACTTCATGGATCGCACCTCTAGATGGCAAGCATCCTTTACAGACCTCGGCCTTGGCTAGCTGAGGACAAATTCATCCTCCGCAAAAACTCCTAGGTTATTATGTTCAATATTGTCTTCCTTATCCACTAGCATGGGTTTCCTTGGCTATACTTACCCATCCTCGGACGGTCCCTTATCCTCGGCTTGGGCCCTAAGCCCAAAATCCAGTTGTATGATTTGGGCCCATGACCCCACAAAATTATTTTTAAAAAAAAAACTTTCGCGAAAAAGAAAGTATATTCATTTTGTTGTATTTATCTATTTAGTTTTTACTCACTTTTTTTGAAGAAACAAACACACACAAGAAAGAGAGAAAGTGAAAGACTTTTGCTCACATGAGCATCAATTTTCAAAGTCAAAAATCGAGTTATGAATGAAATGATGTGCAATTTTATATAATTTTGATTAATAAAGACTTATAAAATGCTCAAATTATTTTATTAACTATAAAATTTTCTTATATATATATATATATATAAAAGCTCAAAATATAATGTGTGAATCTGTAATATAATATTTAAAAATATACTTAATTATTTCAACTAATTTAAGAATACATTAATATTATACATATATATATATATATATATATAATATTATATATTTGACTGCATGCATTATTAAATTTGTTTTTTTGTATTTTGGTTGTTTTTGTTTTAATTGTTTCCGAAACAACTAAACATGACGAGGAATGTTATATTCCAAATCAATAATTTTTTTTATAATAAATATTCTTATATAAATTTTATAAAATAAATAAATAAATAATATATATATATATATATATATATTCATTTCATTTCTCGTCATTTTATGCATATTATACTATATATCCATCATAGGAAAACATAAAATACACAATAAAACAAATAGCGATTCCTAGAATTATATATAAATATAGTGAAATAATCAGTTTATACAAGATTATGGAAGAGAGAAGAGAAATAAACACATGGACTTTAATCCTATCAAAAAAAAACATATGGACTTTAATAGGGAGAAGAAGAGTGTTTTTTTATTTTAATATAGGGAGAAGAAAAGTTTTTTTTTTTTTTTTAAAAGAAAGAAAAATTTAAAAATAGGTGAATGATGTAGCACAATAATAGAGTAGTACATATATTGATATGTCTCCATATATATATGTGTGTCTGTGTGCACGCGCGCGCACGCATATGTGTGTCATTAAATTTGTTTTTTGTATTTTGCAAAACAAGAAAACAAGAGGAAGAATGTTACAAACAGTGAAAAGTGATGGTCCTATCATGATTGGTAAGTTACAATTAGTTTTGAAAATGTGTAACGGCAAAATGCATTATTGCATATATTAATATTTATATAGATATATTTTTAAAATGATATAAAGAAAATGATAACTTGGCCATTGATGAGACTTAATAAAAGCATATTAACAATAAATGTTATTGCAAGAGACAAAAAATTAGTTAAGCCAATTACAATATGCCACGTCAAATTTAGTGACAAATTCCAATTTTGTTTGTCATTAATTAATTAAATCAAGTAATACACGTGTCATTTAAATTTTTTTTTTTTTTTATACAAGATAAAATTTCTACTTTAGCCTAATCTAAGTGTATATGTGTGTGAAGCTCCCTCCTGGAGACTTGAACCCCGGCCCTTACTCCCCACGGCCCTTACTCCCCACACCCCACAAGCACTTATACTTGTGGAGTGACCACCGCACCAAGGGTGCGCGGTGGTATTTAAATTGACATCACATTGGTGAATAAAAATTTGCTACAAGTATTTGAGCCCACAAAATAGAGATAAATTTTCTATTTAGAATTAATGGATAATTATCTTTAATAAAATAAAAAGAACAAAGATAATTATTGTAGGGACATGGGCCCAGAATCATATATTGGGCTTCGGGCCTTATCCGAGGACATTATCATGTCCGAGGAAGGACCAATGGTTAAGGGGGATTCCAGTTTGGAGCCTCATGAGTAAGAAATGAGAAGAAGGTGGTCTGAGGAGAAATTCCTCCTCGGCCATAGCATATATAGCCCAGACACGCATCCCAACGACGAAAATGACCTCCATGGAAGCTCCAGTGTTAGAGGCGTGCCTCATGAACACACAAGAAGGAAGGGAGTCCGAAAATATCTAAGGAAAGGCTGCTACCCCCCGCATTAAATGCATTGCAGCTACTTTTCTGGCCGCATTTATGTGGAGAATACCCCTGAACAGTGCTTTCTTGACTACCGCAACTAACAGAGAGTCAGAAGGGGTGTCTGATGGGACGGGCACTCGAGTAGTAGCGTGAACGATTGACAAATGGAGGGCCAAGATCATCAGGAAGGGGATATATAATGTAAAAGACCCCTGAAGGAAGGGGGATCGGAGAAATAGAAAAAGAACACTGTAGCAACCAGAGCTGCACTTTTAATCAGTATACAAAGATTTGCCTACTCGGACAATACATTCACCCAATCTTACGCATTTTGCTCTTGCATGATTGTCTTTTAAACCCATCCTAGCCCTTATTAGATTCACTAGAACCTAGTTCTTTGACCCACTCTCTACAAATTTATTGTACTGGGCTAATTAACCCATGATCTCATACATATTAGGCTTGGGCTGTAAACCGTGCCCCTACAATTATCTACAAGTAACAAATCACAGTGGGACTCTTTGTTGATTATTTTCTTTCTAAAAAAAAAATAGAGATGATTATCTACAAGCAACAAGTCGGGACTTATGACTTTGAGCTAATTGGAATCCACTACTTATTTTTAAGGAGATCAATTTGAAGTGGGATTCATCCTTTGAAACCATTATAAATAGAGGACGCCCCTTTCATTCTTCCTAACTTTTCAAGATGTCAAAAGAGAAATTTTGCCTTAAGAGGTGTTCTTTGAGTTCTTTGAAGATTCTTTAAATGTGAAAGCTTTTGGGTGGAAGTTCTTCGGGGCTTTAGCTTGAAGAATAACAAATCTCTAAGAAGCTCATGGCTAAAGATTCATTGTAAATACGCATTTGATCCATTTTCTAACCAAAGTGAAGAAAATTTTGTGTTTGAGTTAAAACTACGAGAAGATAGAATCAGAGGGTTACTTTTTGTAAAAGGATAATATACAGAGAATTGTACTCATTATTCAACCAATACAAATTTATATTTATGAACCTATTTCGATTGATTGATATTCAAACTTGAGAATTTTTTATTTACAACTATGCTTCATGTAGGGACACGTTTTGCAACCCAAGCCCAAGATGTATGAGATCTTGGCCTAGTGAGCCCAATACAATAAATTTGTAAATAGTGGGTTGGAGAATTAGGCCCTAATGAATTTGACAACGGCTAGTATGGATTTAAAATATGATCAAGCAAGAACAATGAAGATAGAGCTGAATGAATTTACTGTCCGAGGAGGTCTTTTTTCATATAAATCAATAACAGTTGGGTATAAGTACCATTTTGATTGCTACAGTATTCTTTCTTTATTTTTCCGATCCCCCTTCTCATGAAGGGTATCTTACATTATATAGATCCTCTTAGGCCATCTTGATCCTACATCTGTCGATCATTTGAGCCCTCACTTGAGTGTCTGTCCCATCAGACACCCTATTTGGCTTTCTGTGAGTTGCGGTAGCCAAGGCAGTACTGTTCAGGGGTCTTCTCCATATAAATGTGGTCAGAAAAGTAGCTGCAGTGCATTCAATGCGGTGGTAGCAGTTTTCCCCGAGATATTTTGGGTTCCCTTCCTTCTAGCATGTTCGTGAGGCACATTCTTATCACTGAAGCTTCTTGGAAGGTCACTTTGATCTGTAGGACCTACATCTGATTTGTGTTTAGCTTATCCGAGGAGGTATTCCCCCTCGAACCACCATCCCACTTGCATCTGGCTCCTTAAGTCATGAGTCTGAGCCATTTATTTCTATTTGTTCGTCCTCGGACTACTAATGCTCTCGGCCAAGGTCCAAGGCCCAATATATGATTTGGGCCCTTAACCCTACACTTCATCATTTAGATTTTATATAGATATTGTTAGGTTCTAAATATTTAGTCATAAATGTTTAGGTTCTAAATATGTTGTATGTTGGCAAACCGAGAAAAAAAACTTGTTTAGGATTAGATCTTAGATCTTTGAAGTATTTTAGACATTGCTCAAATTGATACAAGTCAATATTCAAGAACGTATAAGCTGCAAAAAGAAGAATTCAAAATCTGACAAGCTTGACCGATCAAGAGAGAGCTTTGATCAATCAAACTGCGAATCTGCAGAATTTTAAATAAAGCCCAATAGCTCGTGAAACATTTAGAGTTTGAGTTCAATACTGTTGGGTATAAAACCCTAAAACACGGTTTTCAAGTCTTTGGAGTTATGTTTGTGAGATCTATGAGGTTTTGTACCTTCTAACTCTATCAAGCACCTACCGGAAATCAAATCCATATTGCTAGTACCGGTGGAGTAAAGTTGCAGCCAAGCCTTCAGCTATCAAGTGTATTAGAAGATCAAGACATGAACTGGTGGTTCATGTGAGAGCAAATCCAGATCAAAGAAGTTTGAGGAGTTTAGAGCTCAGTTTGGTAACTATGTTATATTTACTACAAATTGGTATTCTTAACTATAAATCTCAATTTGATATAGTGGATTGTTCTCTTAGGATAGTTCCCCCCAAGGTTTTTTACCTTGAAACGAGTTGTTTCATTAGTTTTTTTTTAGTCATCATATCATTGTATTATTTACTTTTCTGCCGTGCATGATATGTTTGATTATTGTCTAACCTGGAACTTGATAATTAACCTAAATAACAACTTGGCTAATATATTAGGTTAAACAAACTGTGTTTTCCAAGGGTCTAAATCTTTACATATACAAATAACATGAAAGGTTAAATAAGATATTTTCATTCTTCTCAAGAAATGTGTCACTTGTCACAATCTTAAACCACTACCACTACCGCTAATGTTGATGTTTATAGCGCAATTTTCCTTCAATCCAATTTGGATTGCAAATTGATAGTTTGGCAGAGCTCCTCAGGTCCAAATGGTCAATTAGTCAAAATTTACTGCCTACAGTGGTTAACAAAGTAACAATCCATTGATACTGATCTGTAAGTGAAAATGATGAGAAACTAAGTGGATGACACGTTACAGTATGGAGCGTTGAGGAGGAGAATGGACTACTAGCTAGCTTTAATGCTTTAATTCTTAAAACCAAAAATTGGATAATGATTAATGTTAGATTTTAGAAAACAATAAAAGTATGTATTAAATAAGAGCAGGCATGTGGGTCAGATCTGGAGGGCATGCAAGGGACGCAATATTATGGGGTCAACAAGCCCAAAAATAAAGGCAAGCTTCGGGCCTTGTGAGTTGTGAGTGATGACTTTGCTTTTAATTGGTGTAAACAAGAAGAGGGCATGTTTCGTGCTTTGCATTCTTAGCATCTCTCTATCAACGTCTCTTTAGTCTTGACTTAATTAGTGTCTGCTTATAAATACACCCACCCACCGCTTCTCTCTTCTTACTCTTACTCTTACTCTTACTCTTCTCCAGCAAACTTTTCTTCCATACATAAGTATACATATATCCCATCTAGCTAGCATATTTTTCCACACGGTTTTTCTTATCTATTAATTCCAATTCCAACAGTTAGTTGTGTATTGGGAGCCATGGCGGCTATTCTCGCACTGTTTGTCATGACTTTTGCTGTAGTCTTGGGCCCTGCTGCCGCAGATCCTGACTTGCTTCAAGATGTTTGTGTTGCTGATCTCACTTCCGGTACACCCATCATCCTATTACTTTTTTCTTTTTCTTTTTTTCCTTTTAAAGTACTATCTTTATTTTCTCATAGCGAACATTCTAGTACTTCTTCTTATAAGAGAAAGCAACAGGGCCAGTTTCCTTATACTCAAGAGGTTCACTTCCCCTACCCCTCCTCCCTACCTTCTCTTCTTCTTCTTTTATTGGGAGGATTTTAGTTCCATATTTGTGATTACATTTCTTCAACTTCAATTGATTTTAAGGAGATCGATCAAAGTTTTTATTCTTTTTTGTTTTTTATTTTCGCTTTTTATTAACTTCAGCTCTAGTTATAGCAAAAGAAAAACTTGATAACTTTAATGTCAAATGTATTAGTGTTTATTGGTTGCCAAAAAAGAAGATGTCAATCATATAGGCCCACAATATTCTTGGTTTGAATGATTAAGGTTTTTTTCTTTCTTCTTTTTTCTTTTTTTTTTTTTCTTTTTTTTTTTTTTGCTGTAGATATCTGCTCCACAAGACCTTTTTTTTTCTTCACATGTTGGGGTTCCTTATTAAGTATTGTAATCATGATAACTTCTTAATTAGTCAAGTGTGAAGTAGACAGAACAACTAAAAACTTATATTGGACGATTAAGACAAAAGTAAATGATAATTTCTAGGAAAACAATACAGTGTAGGTGAGATGAGTTCATGACAAAGTTATTTTTGAGATGTACAAAATTGGTAGCAATTTCAAGTATTCATGAATACAAGTTGTGATGAACAGGTGTGAAAGTCAATGGGTTCACCTGCAAGGCCATAGCAAACATTTCTGCTGCAGACTTCTCCTTTAATGGCTTGGCCAAACCAGGCCTCACCAACAACACTCTTGGTTCTCTGGTCACTGCAGCCAATGTTGAAAAAATTCCAGGCCTTAACACCCTTGGTGTCTCACTGTCACGCATTGACTATGCTCCCGGTGGCCTTAACCCACCTCACACGCATCCACGTGCCACAGAGATGGTGTTTGTGCTGGAAGGTGAATTGGATGTGGGGTTCATAACCACTGCAAATGTGCTCATTTCCAAGTCCATCAAGAAGGGTGAGATATTTGTGTTTCCAAAAGGATTGGTGCATTTTCAGAAGAACAATGGTAAGGTGCCTGCAGCTGTGATTGCCGCATTTAACAGCCAGTTGCCAGGCACACAGTCCATTGCTACCACATTGTTTGCAGCCACACCACCTGTGCCAGACAATGTATTGACTAAGGCATTCCAGGTGGGTACTAAGGAGGTTAAGAAAATCAAGTCTAGGTTTGCTCCCAAGAAGTAGATGTTTGAAAACATACATGTACTGGGACTTGTTTGTTGTTGTTGTTATTTAACAGAACAAATTGTTGGGATTTGTCCTTGTGATTCATAAAGAACTGTGGGTGGACATTTTAATTTCCTTTGTTTTCCTTGAGAACCAAAATTGATTCGTGTCTGTAAAGCAAAGACGCTTTAGTGTCAAAGTTCTTCCACTTATATAAAAAAAAATAATAATAAAAAAAAAAAACCTTCTCAAATACAAAGTACAAACAAAAACAGAATTTCTTGGTTTAGAGCTCTTTCATTTTCTAATTCTATAGTTGAGGAGGGAAAAATTAATCCATGGATGTTTCCATTGCAAGCACCGGAAGCTACAAGCCTACAAGGCTCTTTGGCTAAAGCTCTTCATTTTCTAACCAAGAAAGTACATGAAAATGCAATTGCGTAACATCTTCTATTTTTAGAAGCCGTCAGTGGCTAGATTTTTTCAAATGTAAAAGACTAGTCCACGCGTAGGTGATTTTTCGTTTATCTCACCAACTCAATCAAGTGCCCCATATGTCTATTAGGGAGCTGGGTAGCTTTTTGCTACAAATCATTGCTCACTTTGTGGTTCAATCAGTTATTAATGGATGGATGGAACGCCAATCTTTGCTGGCCCAGTCAATCATTTCAATTCAAACTTTCTACATACGTTAGCAGCAATTTTCGTATGTGTTTTTAAGATCATTTTGAAAAATTCATCAATAACATGTGCATGTCGCAAAGAGAAGGGAATTGAAGAACTTGCAGCGAAGGTTGACATTGACCAGGTTAAGGTTACCAAATGGATATTCAGCAGACAAAAAACAGGTTACCATATGGATGATGTTAAATCCTTAATTAGCATGGATGGTACTTTGGTATTTCATCATATCCTTACCATATGGATAATGTTAAATCCTTAGATTGGATGACTTCATTTATACAAAGCTTAGGATATGATAAAATACGAATTTAATGTTCCTAATAAAGGTGTCTTATGCCATTTTTAATTTAAGTGACAAAAGATCAGTTAGAGGCTGTCTATAAAATTAACACACACACAAAGCTGGTAAGCATGGGCCTTATATGTTATAATAG
Organism: Quercus aquifolioides; assembly: GCA_019022515.1. NCBI lineage: Eukaryota > Viridiplantae > Streptophyta > Magnoliopsida > Fagales > Fagaceae > Quercus > Quercus aquifolioides. The sequence continues at coordinate 8,562,822 of CM032330.1, read as the reverse complement.
TCCCTAAGTTATGTCATGTGATCAGCAATTAACAAAAAATCCCTTATGCTATATTTTTTCTATTTGGTACTAGCATGCCCACGGGGCTGCCTTGGCCTTTGATGCGTGCCCACGGGGACTGCTTCCCAATTGAAACATTAAACCACAAAGCTGATACCCAATATTTAAGCTGAAAGTGGCATCCCACTGGCCAATAAATGAAAGTTATATTATTTTTCTCATAAACAACACAATGATAAATAATTTAAGCATGCAGAATGTTATGGGCAGAATGGAAGATTCAGTATGACCACTGAGTGTATAATTATGATTTACTCCCATATTCTTCCACAATCTAGCAAATGCAAGTTAAACAAGTCTATAATCTATATGACATGTAATTGCCAATTATAACAAATACGAGAATACCACAGCAACTCAAAGACAAAAAAGCACGCTTTGTTTTATAAAGATTAAAGAAAAATACAAAGATGTAAAGGAAAAAAGATTTACAAAGTAAAAGAAAGATGCATCAGTATTTCATATAAATGAGAGAGAGAGAAAGACTAATTCTCATCTGATAAAAGCACATTAAGTCAACAATGATGTTTGATAAAGGTAGACAAATCTTAGAACACTGATTAAATTATTCAAATGGAGAGGGTTTTACTTCAAAGAGGTCTGCTGCCTGCCATCTGGGATTGCATATAAAACTATAGGCTTTGAAGGCCTAATAAAGGGAACATCACATCTAAAGTATCCTTTTCTCTCCAGCTGCAATACCTCTCCCCGCTGCAAATTCCGCATGTTGGAATCCCCTATGGCTGCAGTCTCACTTCTTGTACATGGGTTAAGCACATCAAGGAAATCCTCTCCTTCCTCAAGCTGCAATCAAAAGTTACAAACACAATTATTTCAAAATCACACACCAACCTTCAAGCAGCAATCACAACTTACAGACTAAAATGTGGCATTCTTTTCCATATGTTAATCAATACACTTAGACATGACAGCCATGTCAAAAGTCTGAAACTGTTTGAAAACCACACAAACCCATATCCAATTTCTAAGAAATGAGAGCATGTGTATATTTATGGAACCTATTTATATGTTCACGATCTACAGTGCACTTCCACTCAAGATACATGTTATCATATCTATATTATGAACTGATCGATGATCATTAAAAAAAAGCCTATCATTTTTGCCACAAGTGCCTGACTAGGTTCCAGTCAAATAGATCAACAGGTTTATAAATGAAGGCCCTCATGTTAAGCTTTTCAAAACTTTGAATACAAATATGTCATACTGTGACATCTATGTTGTCCACATCAGCAGATTAACCAATAAATCTCTTAGAGCAAGATAATTCCCAGAAGAGAATAACAACAACAAATAGTCCATCTTGTTGTTAACTGGTTGATATTTTATGGAAGATAAAGCACGGTAGTGATAATCTAGAATTAAGCACTATATGAAATTTACATTTTTTTCATAGAAAAAGCTGATCTTCAGTTGACTAGCACGTACCTTCTTCTTTGTAATTAGATAGTCAAAATCCACCAGAGTAAGGTTAACTAGCTCACTTGTTTCAGGGAGCCAAGTAAGCTTCAACTTTGTGGTCTTGACAGATCCTTCAAGATGCAATATCCCACTCAGCTGGGTGATGTTTCCATCATGGTCCTTCTCTATTTGCTTCACAATAGCATTGCCCCAATCCATCAAAGTTATCTCCTCATCCGCTGAGATAGATTCTGCGTCAGCCTTGTCAATCCATATCCTCCTCGTGAAAGTAGTACACTTATCCCCAGCTCCTTCATACTTCTTATGCCTTGGTATGATGCGGGCAAATGGTTTCTCAGGACCATTTGTCAGGGTAATTAGCACACGTCCTTCCTCAATGACAGCAGTATGCCTGGGGCACACAGGATCGATGATCTTCTTATTAATGGTCCATAGTTTATCCCATTCCATTAGATTGAGATTTTTTGATGCCCCCTGAAACAGAATAACACTAAGATAATTGATAACCTCTTCATGAAGACCCATCTAAGAATAACTGTCTTGTACAATAAGAATGCAAATCAATAAACAAAAAGTTTCATGATCAGGAACTAATGACAATTTCAAGAAGCTAGAGACCATTATGCAAGGTTTTGAATCTGAATTTGACACGAAAATATATATATATATATATATATTTTTCATATCGATAGTGAAATTGTACCGATAAATTACCTGTTCAAGAATAAACTGTATCAATGCTTCAACCTTTAGTCCTCTACGAATGATTCCTTGTACTGTTGGAAATCGAGCATCATCCCACCCATCCACCTTTCCCTTCTCAACAAACCATAGAAGTTTGCGCTTGCTGAGAAGTGTATAAACCATATTCAGACGGCTAAATTCATAAAGGTAGACCTTTCTCAATCCCATATCCATTTGAATCCGGTGATACTGAGCATTTCGGTCATGGTATTCACTAGATCTTAATGCATGTGTTATACCTTCTATGGCATCAACAAATGGACATGCAAAATCATAAGTTGGGTATATCTTATACTTGGAGCCAATCCGATGATGGGGAATTGGATTGCAACGGTAATATACTGGATCTCGAAGTGATTTATTTGGGTCTTGCATATCCAGCTTCCCGCGGAGACAGCACTGCAAACCCCTTTCAGATCCTGCAATCATTTCCTTCCATAATTTCAGATTCTCCTCCACACTATTGTTTCGACATCTTGATTCAATCCCATCCATTCTTTCTTTCTGCATTTGCTCACGTGGTGTATCATCGATATACGCTTTACCCTGGCGAATCAAATTCTCAGCCATTTCCATCATCTGAGGAAAGTAATCTGAGGTATATGTAACAGCAACATACTTGATACCCAAAGTCTCTATATCCTTCAGAAGATTTTCCACAAACTCATTGCTCTCTTTGGCAGGATTTGTGTCATCAAACCGCACAATAACTACACCTTGGTATTGTTGAGCAAAATACTGGTTCAACAGGGCTGCTTTCGCGTGCCCAATGTGAAGATAACCGCTGGGTTCTGGTGCAAACCGTAAACGTACCTTTCCGACCTCAGCTTCTGGAAGATCTATTTCGTATGAACTCTTCGATTGATTACTGGCACCCTGTTGCTCCTTCAATTTGGAAGCAGTTGGCTTTCCCGATCCTCTTTTGCCAACATATAGAGCTGTGACTTCATTCAAGGCATCATTATATTCTGCCAATATAGAATTGAACCACCGTGCGAGATTTTGGTACTTCGTTGACTTCCTCAAACTTTCCCATCTCTGTCCACTTCCTGCAAAGCGAAGAATATTAAGAATCCATAGAACACACTCATTTGATCAACTAATAGGGAACATTTTAATTGTCATCTACCAAAAATAAAAAAGATCTTGTTAAACCATGGCAAGGAACTAGATCCATCATGCTGAAAGAAATTCCCTAGTATGAGGGTATATATTATGAAAATGCCAAAAGCATCATTATAATCCATCTAATCCGCCATAACTATCAGAAAGAATGCAATAAAACATGTGACTTTAATATATATATATATATATATATATAAGTGGTAGTTTATGGATAAAATGTCGTAACCCTATCCACAAAAATGGGTTATGGAGAAGTAATCAGATGATCCCTCCAATGGTACGTGAAGGAAATTTTTGGTAAGGATATCTTTAGATGATAAAACACGAAAATTCATGTATAATAAGGGGAATATAGACATTGATTATTCACCATGAGGTGGCTTAAAAATGTCTGAATAAAAAAGATATAAATAGGCAGTCTCCGAAGGTTGTACCTGCAAGAGCAGACCAGATTGCAACATCTGCAATTGAGAAGCAGTAACCGACCAGAAAGGTACGACTCTGCAAAAAATCATCAACGTGCTTGCACGCATTCTCAAATGCAGGACCCAATGAAAAGACGGGGGCATATTCCAGCCACTCATCAATCTGAGAAGAAGCAACAGCAGGATTAGAATGAAGTAAAACATTAACAGAAAACAACTTAAGAAAAGATTCCAAAGAAAATAACCTGGCCAGATTCATATGCATTCTGTCCATAGAAATTGGGAAGGCTAGCAACACGAGCAATATAGCGAAGAAGCACATATGTTCCATGTAATTTAAGCCTACAATGCAGAGGTTGAGTTTGAGTACTGTAGAATCTCTAAAATCTCTCACAGTGATTACATACGGATAAAAGATAGCATCTTTGGGTTTTAACTTGAGAACCCATAAAAGGGGTACACTGATTGAATAAAGAACATAGATAGATGGAAGTGGAATCCCTATAAGTCGTGGAAGCAGCAGAAACATATAATTACATCAAAGACGACAAAAAAGAAAGAAACAAAACCCAATACATCAATTCAACTAAAAAGACCAGACCCATATAAGTAAATATAAAAACAGATACACAAAATCTAAACTTTAGGAAGAAAAAACAAATCTTTATCGAAAAAGAAGAAGAATGAATACCCATCAGAGAAGAGAAGCGTGGGAGCAGAATTAGGAGGTAGGGAAGTATCGATTGGAAGAGCAAGGCCGGCGAGCTTGGCAGCCACAATCACTGGTAGAGGCGGCGGACTATCGGCAGGGAAAGACAATGTCCGAATCTCCATCTCCATAGTAGCGTTGTTTTGCTTTGCGGCTCTGTCTGGGTGTCTGTCTATAGTATATTAGACTAGTCTCTCTCTCTTATTATAAACCGGGTGCGGCTTCTGTCCAGGGTTTCTTTCTAATTTCTACTTTCTCTATTTATGCTTAAACCCTGCTTCTTTTCCCATTTATATACAATTTCCCTCTTATCTTACTACTATTATATTACCCTTTTTTTTTAATTGCTAATTACACCCATATATTTTATTTTTCGTGGGTATTAATAATGAACTAATGAAATTGAATTATACTGGCTCTAATCAAGGGTCATGTTTAATATGCATTAATAAATTTTGAAATTTTTTTCTGCTTCAAATTAATAAATTTTTCTCAAAAAATTAATAAATAAATTTTAACATTAATCTTTATTTCATGTGGAATAATAAGTATTTAGTCTTTTTTTTTTTTTTTTGTGGGAAACGTAAAACTTGTGACATGATTAGCATGTCTAGCGAGGTTATGAGTTATAGATTTATTCTGACTATGAGTATGTGAAAAACTAATAGAACGGAAAGATCTTGCAAACACTTTTGCATCAAAAATTAAATGACCATAAGCAACTAAAGATTCTTCATTGCTCTTCAACGAGTTAGTAATTAACTCTAAGGGCATATTTGGTATATTGTAATCACCATTACAATATAATAAAAATAAGTATTATAAGGAATACATCGAGCTGGAATAGAATAATTATTACTATTTATTGTTTGGTGATAACAAATGAATAGAATTGTTTTTTTCTTTTTCTTTTTTTTTGGAGGGGAAGGAATAGAATTCTTAAGTAGTGGAATTGCATCATATTTTAGTGAAATTTCCTATAATACCCCTTTTAAAAGAATTCCCTATTTCTAAAATAAAATTGTATGAAGGCCCTGTTTGGCTGGCGCGTTGGGCGTTGCGCGTTTACGTTTTCAGCTTTTTTTTTTTTTTTTTTTTTTCATTTCACGCGTTTCCAGCAGTTCCCAGCCACTTTTTTACTGTAGCAACACTGTTGCGGCTACTGTTCATTGAACAGTAGCAGCAACATGTGACTTTTTCACACAACTTTTACTGTTCATGGACCCACAAATTTCACTTTTCAGCAACTTTTTCATTAAAAATGGGTCCCACGGTACTATTTACACATTTAAAAATTATTTGCTACAGTGTTTTTCAGTTTTCAGTTTTCAGCTGTATCCAAACAGACCCGAAACAAGTATTGTCAGTTGTCATCCGAAGCCAAGGACTTCTACCACCAACAGATAATGAAGATTTGCGATGCTAGTGCGTTACTGGGGTTGTTCTTTATATATATATATATATATAAAACGAAAAATCCCATCCATTTTGGTGAAGAGCAGAAGAAAAAACAAAACCATCCATTATCTCGTGGTGGTAGAACAACCAATAAAATTTAAAAGAAATGTCATCAAAAACCTAAAGAAAACTTCAACACAGAGATCGTCAATGAAGCTACAGTTATGAGAGAGAGAGAGAGAGTATTTAATGGAGAAAAGAATAGCAATAGTAGCCTTAGGTATTTTGGTAACTTTATTTTAATAGTTAATTATGTAGATTAAGGAATAGAAATTACAACCATATTGAGAATGAATAACTATTCTTTATTTTATCACCGCGCACCCTTGGTGCAGTGGTCACTCCACAAGTATAAGTGCTTGTGGGATGTGGGGGTAAGGGTCGGGATTCAAGTCTTCAAGAGGAAGTTTCACACACATATACACTTAGATTAGGCTAGAGTATAAATTCTATCTTGTATAAAAAATTTAAAAAAAAAAAAAAAACTATTCTTTATTTTAAAGAATAGCTATTACTAAGGAATAGTTATTACTTGTAATAAAAACATAACCAAACAATTAAATGGTTATTCCCATATAATAGTTATTCCATTACAATGTCTATTATAGTCACCTTCCAAAACAACTTCTAATGATAACCTGTATACTAGCTCGACCTTCTTTCTAAAACATGGCTCCATCAAAGTTGATTTTGAGCATACCATTGGAGTTGATTTATAGTGATCACAAATAGAGTCCTCAATTACCCTTCGACGCTCCAAATTTGCTTTTGCAAGCCCTCCAAAACATGTTTTTAACCTTCCAGGAGTAGCCATTCCCCAAACTTTCTTCCAAAATCTTTTAGAGCTATTACTTGGATTTAGGTTGGGGAGTTGATTATCACTTTCAAGGAAGCGATATCCAGATTTAATGGAATAAATTTCCTTCAGATCATGAGGCTAAAAAATTTTATTATCATTAGTGAAACGACTCAAAGGTATGGATTTTATAGTCATAGCTTCTTAGGCTGAAAAGATTGAATCAATCAGCTCAGCATGCCACTGTTTACTTTTAGGATTAATTAAAGAACTCACTAGAGCGTCATCGTAGTCATTGAAAATTGGACAAAGGACCTTCGGTTGGTTCGGAATAGGCAGCCAATTGTCTTGCCAGATCTTCACTAATGCACCACTACCAACCCCACCAAAGAAAACACACCTAAGGACATCCTTCCTTTTTAAAATGCTCTTACAAGCATAAGACCCGGAATTAGAATCTTTGGCTTCCAAGATAGAGTAGTTAGGAAAAAATTTGGTCTTAAAAACTCTATGAAAGATAGATTTATGGTTATGCAGCAGTTGCCAAGCTTCTGTTTAAACATATCTTTGAACCCTATCCCACCATCAAACTTCTGTTTACACATATCTTTCTAGTTTACCCAATGAATCTTTTGACGATCACTACATTGTCTCCACCAAATTTTTCGAATAAGACTTTCAATCTTATTACACAGACCCATTGGGAGCTTAAAGCTACATATATCATATGTGGGGATGGCCTATGCTACAACTTTTATTAGAATCTCTCTGTCTACTTGTAATAGTAACTTAGTCTCCCACCCTTGTAATTTCCGCCACACCCTCTCCTTAATATAGTTAAAGTTTGCTTTCTTTTGCCTCCCCACAAGAGAAGGCAGCCCCAAGTACTTCTCAAATTGCTGGATTTCGACCACACCTAAGGTATCTCTAATTACTTGTCGCAAGGTTGACGAGGTGGACTTCCTAAAAAAGACATTTGTTTTCTCTCTATTAATCTTTTGGCCTGAAATTTTCTTATAAGTGGACAACAACTCCAAGACTTTATTACATTCATCACAAGTAGCTCTACAAAAAAGAAGACTGTCATTCTCAAAGAGTAGATGGGATAGTCTTGGGCTTCGCCTGCATAGAGAGTAACCTCTAATAGCTTCATCGATAGCCGCTTGTGAAATAATGCCATGGAATCCTTCAGTACATAAAAGGAAGAGGAGGTCTCCTTGATGGATTCCCCTAGTTGGAGAAATCATACCTTTGGATTTACCATTAACAAGGAAGGAATAAAAAAAACAGAGTAAACACATATCAGCATAAAAGCAATTCATTTTCTTGGAAATTGAGCTTCCTCATCATAACCTCCAAGAAAGTTCATTCTACCCTATCAAACGCCTTATTCATGTTGAGTTTGAGAGCCATGTACCCTTCTTTTTCAGACTTGTGATTCTACATACCTCAAAGAGTTTCAAAAGTTACCAATATATTATCTGAAATTAACCTATTTTTGGTGAAAGCACTCTAATGTTCTGAAATAATATTTATAGAACTCTTTTTAATCTTTTTAAGGAACCAATCATTCGAAGCTAAAGCTCGATTAAGCCTCTCCCATATAGAATGCCCAGATTTGAAATGTTTTTGCCAAGTAATTGGGGAACTCGAAAAGCCAAGGTCCAAGAATTCCACACTCATCAATAGCATCTTGGAAGAGCTACATTTGACCATTACCTCTATTACTTCCACCAAGTTTTTCAGTAGATCGTGAAATTTCATGTTTAGCTTGCAATGAGAGTTAAAACTTGATCCATGGTGTTTTATTTTAGTTTTATTATTTGTATACAATATGATTTAAATTTATGACATCCATTCTAAGGTAATTAATTTTTACTCTAAGACCAAGACATTAATTGGTTTTTACTTGGAGCTTTTTTTTCTTCCTGTGGTATTGTTAAAGGAGAAAATCCATTGCCTAACTTGACATTATCACTTGTCTTGTGAAGAATTTAAGAGCCAAATAAGGGCCAAGCACAAGGATTTCAAGAATGGGACCAAAAAAATTCCTACCTTAGATTGGAGAAATGTGGTGTATTTTTTGGATAAATATAATAGTATTTCAAACTATGACCACCGTTTCATGATGATTGCTTTTTATTATTAAGCCAAAAAAGCCAATTGATTTTCAGTGTAGATGGGTTTAAACCCTAGATCTCTTATTCGATGACGAGAGACTACACAGGTTGAGCCAACTAGAAAGTGTGACAAATGGGGTTTTCGTTTAATAAAATAAAATAAAAAAATCCCTTCACCCCACAAGTTGAGCTAATCATAAAGAGTAAGTAATGAACAAAGTTTCTCTCCAAACTAATTTGAAGAAAATCCCTACAAATTCCTCATATATATATATATATATATATTTATATTGAATGTGAATTTTGAAAATCTAACCGTTGGATTGTATGTTTTTATTATATCCTTTATGCTTGCAAAATTTCAAGAAGATCAAAGATCAATTGTTATGTTATCAAATAAATGTTAAAATTTCAAGTTTTTGAAATCTAAAATTGTATATAAAAAATAAGTTTATTAATTGAATATTAAATAACATCCGATTTGAACAAAATTGGATATGCATGTTAAGAACATAAAGAATATAAAATTCAACGATTAGATTTTCAAAATTCACAAAAAATAAAAGATACATAAGAAGTTCGAAAAGTTTCTCTCCAAACTAGTTCGGATAGTTTGTTAATGAGAAATGGGGTTTTCGTTTAATAAAATAAAAAAGAAAAAACCCCTTCACCCCATTGTTTGCCGAGCTTAATCTAATGAGCTTCAAATGAACCAAAAGAAATATAGGAACCAAGAAATTATGTGAAAGATTATTCTCGAAAGGGCTAAAATAGAAGTTTAATGTATGTTAATTATAGTCCTCATGATAAAAGTTTCATTAAAAAGAGAAGAGGGTGAAATCTAAGTACAAGGAGAATATAAGAAACAGCGCAAAAAACTTGTGAAATCCAAAAATACATAGATCTAAAAGTTCCAACAACACAGATCTAAAAATTACTGATCAAAAGCAATCTAAACAGAATACCAACAAGGAAAAAGGCACATGTTCACTTGGGAAGCTTGCTTTCCAAGATGGATTATTAGGCACATGAGTCTTTGTAACGTTTTTGCCATCATCATTTGAGAAACCTCAGCCAAAATCATTCTCAGCTGAATAGCCAGAACAGAAAGGACAAACAATCTCTGGTAATTGTTGTCCTTTTTGAGTTAGCTGCAAGCTTTTTCTTTCAATAGTCAGCCAAATGACTATAATCATCTATCTAGTCTATACCTCAATTTACTATCCGAAACCTTACGAAGAAGGTTTCCTTACCAGCTCCTTCAACCTTATACTACAATTGAAGCAACTAAAGGAGAGTTCTATCAGCTGTCCTCACTGCAAGATTTCTCGAGAGGGAACCATTATGGCATTCATCATAAAACAAATGCCACAAATCTAAGAGTTTCCTAGCAATGGGAAACTTGATTAGAAAACATTGCAAACTTGCTTATTTACAGGTTAAACCAACACAAAAATGTCAACAAGAGACATAAATAAAGGAGAATAACATTGCAAGTGAAATACAGCTTTGAGCTTCTGTTCCTCTCGAACGGTAATAAATAGATTGCGCAACATTTTTCTTTGAAAATCTTTTAGGCCTGCTACTTATGTGTGGCAGCAAGTTCAACAGATATGATGAAGGTTGATTTTCCTGCTTCCCTTAGATACCGTACATCTCCATTCATGAGCTTTAATAGCTTTCTGCTAATGAACAGGCTGATTCCCTCCTCAGATGGATCTCCATCAGTTCCAAACATCTGGTTCAGCAATGCTTCTGGCACCCCTCCACCTGAATGTGAAATCCTGATCCAAGAAATAAATTTAAAAGGTTATGACTTTGGATGAAGATAAGTACTCCGTGTGCTCGTAGAAGTCAGGAGCAAGTACAAGTTCCTTCTATTCACAAGGTCATGTATTTGTCTGAATAAATGGCTATATGCATCAGGTCCAAGAATTTTTTGTTCTTTTATGCACTCAAATTCACGTTAGGAGCAGACTACACACAGCAGAAACAGATGTACTAATATTTTTTATGGACTCGTGTCAATTTCTGCCCGAGTAGGTTTTACCTGAGCTCAAGACGTGCAAGATGAACAGATTGCCCCAGTTGATCCTTGGTCAAACTGGCTGCAACATTAAGCTGGCCTCCAGTTGCTGCATAATTTACTGATATCAACAAGAAATCAGCTAAGACCTGTTGAAGCCTAATACTATCACCATATAAGGTTTCATTCACAATCTCCTCTGCCACATCATTGACCAGTAGGATACCCTTGTCATTGCTCTTTGTCATGACTTGACTTATAGAGGCAACCAATATTTCATGCAGTGTAAATTCAACCATTTCGAGATCCAAGTAGCTGTAGAGAATTCATACAACAAAGGGAAAAAAAATTATTAGGTTATAATAAATCATGGTCAGAATTAAAACTGGAGAAATAGATTTACTCCCTTTGTTATCCTTATGTAATCCTGGTATTCTTAACACTTCATCATGTAAATTGATGCTACCATGTGCAATAGCAAGTACCTCTTCTAAAAAATAGTATGGGCATTAAAATCAATAACCTTCTTATAGTTGTGTATAAAGATTACTATAGTGGATCAATTTTGACGACAGTATTTTACCAGAAATTTCTTCACTATAGGCTTCATAATACTACTTAAGTAATGAATCAAAATGATCTGGTAGACTCTAAAAACCTAGGCCTGATCATGTTTTTCTACTCATCTAATTATTCCATCTATGGTCATGAAACCACATAGGATGAAGTGCAGCAGAGTATGGAAATTTCTTTTGATAAATGCATGGATTTGTAATAACATAAAAGGATAGGAAAGTCACTCGTTATAGTTCAAATATATCATACCCATCAATGATGCTATCAAGATCTGAGTCGTCAATAACCTTGCTGATCTGGTGCTGGCACTGGACACTAGTATGCAGAAGCTGTTTTTGTTCAACTCCTAACTCAGTACCTTCCATCATTTTCCGAGAAAATATAATCCCAGATAAAGGATTTCGTATCTGCCTTTTTATATATGCCAATGCTTTCAATCTCTTCATGGCAGTTTGCTCAGATAAACGCTGTATATGAAGTGCTTGTTGCAGCTCCTGGCTAGCAAGCTGCAAGAAGCAAAAGACCCCAGTGACTGCACCCTCTCTGTCCAATTTCTTACTCACACATAGCAGGCACTCCACATACTTTCCACTCCGAGTAAAGAAACCGAAAGTGACCTTCTCAGATTCCTGACCAGTCATTACATTATTAAGTACAACTCCAAGATTTACAAAAGCTTCCTGATTCTTGAGGCGACAGCAAGATGTATGTGTCCCAAAAACCTCCCCCAAGAGCATTTTATCTATCACTTCCTCTCGTGTCCACCCACTTACCATAGTCATTGCTGGATTCCACTCACAGCACCACCCAAATTCATCCGTACCAAATATTGGAGGAATCAATGGGTTCGGATTTTGTACAATAGCTTTGTAATCGCCTTCAATCCTGGTGAACTTGTCCATAACTATCTTCTGACCAGTGATGTCCTGGGCCACAAAACAAACCCCCACAACATTATCTCGAAGATCCCTACTTGCACATGCATTCACAACTAAGCTGATGGGACCAGAATCACTCTTAGACCCATGTGTTTTGATCTCAAATTGGATGTTCTGCTCTTCTTTTCCTGATCAAACGAGAAGGTAAAAAAACATAAACAAATTATTATAAATTCTTAAAAAGCAAAAGAAAAAAAGCACTAAAAAAATATCAAATCCCTTTGTTTCAGGCATGGTGAACACATCCCAAGCCATTAACTCCAATATCTCTTGTGCTTTCTCACACTTCTCAATTAATTTGATGCACAAGCATGGTATTAGATAAAATAATTTGAATATGCCTAAGTGTCACACACACTAACTCATGCTTATGCATATCTACGTTACTAGTATGAGTTAATAATTTTATGAAGTTAAAATAGAAAATTTGGATAGCCAAAAGCCTTGTAGCTCAACTGACACCTCTTGGTGTTTCTAACAAAGATGTCTGGGGTTCAAATCCCCCAACCCCAGCTATCAAATTATAGGGGGGGGGGGAAACAGAAACAAAAAATTCTGGATGGAGCATACCCTGCAGCGCCAAGGACAACATCCTTTTGACTATATCAGTTGAAGAATCTTCTACAAGTGTGAGAAAATGATTTCCAATTGCTTTATCAACAGCAAGACCAGTTAACTCTGCAATCTTTGTATTCCACCCATTAATCAGCCCATCAACATCAACTGCCAGAATTGGCACTGTGGCTGTTTCAATTAAACGGACCATCTCACTTGTCACTGCTTCCAGTTCTTGCATCCCTTCAATTTTGAGGTCACTGAGCTTCATGTTAATTGCATTTTTACTTATATCCGTTGCTTCAACATCTTTAAATGCATTCCTCAAGATAAGCTGCAAAGAATGGATTGCATCCATTTCATAGTCCTTCCAGGGTAAACTCCTTGTCTTGACAACATCAAGGAAAGCCTTGAATGAAGATCTCGGGTGCATCCTTTTACCGTCATCCTTCTCACCAGGTTCATGCTTTGCACCACCCCATTGAATTTCAGCAGCAGTGTGGGAGCGAAACCAGAAAATCATGTCCTTGGAAGTTATCCTCACAGCTGCCATTCCACATACTTCATCACCAAGCGCAAGAGCCCCTGGGAACCCCGCATCATACAGACTATCTGTACTCAAACCTGTAGAATCCATATGGTACTCCTCGAGCCATGATGCTATCTCATGCAGCTGGAAATCACTTGGAGTAACTCCCAGTCTCCATATCTTATTCTTGTATAATAGGACAGCACCATCACACTTCACGAGATCCATTATATTTGGGCTTTGTGAAACAATTCCCAAGGGTGCATCTCGCATCAGCAAATCGCACAAGAGTGTTTGGGTGCGCAATATGTTCTTCTCAACAATTTGATTTTCCAACTCCAATTCCTTATTCACATGAATGGCAAATACTTGGGCTAGGAACTCACAAGCATATCTAAGAGGGAATGGAACAAACCTTGGAGTTGTGTTATGGCATACTACTAAACCCCAAAGTCTCTTTCTCTTTTGTGGCTGCACAGAGTTAGAGTTGTCCCCTTCTTCATCCCCCTCATTAACTACAACTGCCATAACCAGAGAAGCAATGGAATTCATATTCTCCATGTACTGTAAATGGCAACTGTGTGGAGCCCTTAAGGTTGAACCACACAATGTCAGATCAAATGGAAGCTTCTCATCTTGAAGCACCTTCACATTTCTGGCGTGACAATCAACAATCAGACGGACCTTATTCTTCATAAATAAGAAACGAGCAGCCTGAGGGATATCAGTGGCTGGATAATGCAAACCCAGATATGGCTCTAGTCCTGGCTTTGTAATCTCAGAGACCACTTCACCATGATCATCATCATGAAATTTATATGCCATCACCCTGTCATAACCTGTGAGCTCAAAAACCTCCTGAACCATTGTATCACAAAGCCTTTCCATGCTACCACTAGGCAAAGACTGCAATCGGGTAATTGCTTTGGCTGCAAGCTTGTATGATTGCAGGGCACCAGCAGCCGTCATGGGGACTTCATAAGGCTTCACTGGCTCAAAATCAATGATCAAGCTACTTGTTACCCGATGCACAATTGCATAAAAGGGCTTCCCAGATGTCTTGCAATGGACTAAAATGGGATTCAAAAGAGAAACATCTGCGAACCCTAGGGCCTTTTGCAATGCAGAGGCACTGGGAGCAGTGAAAATAGTCCTTACATCTGTTCCAATGTCAAGAACTGGGTGGTCTCCAACACTTGGGACTGCATGACTGACCATGGTCAGCATTTCAGGGGCATTCTCACTGTATGCAATGACCTTGAAAGTTTTGTCATCTAAGGCTAGCAAGCAACCAAATGGCTGGATCAGCTTGCCTTTCTGTATGCGATGGAGGTAAGCCGTGGTTACTTTGTCAGACCTGGGTTGTTGATCCCCAGTCACTGCACTGGTAACACGCACTGAGCTAGAGTAATCAAAAGAATCACCCGATGACTCAAAATCTGCGTGAAGCTTTGCATCAACAGTGGTCTGAGCAATAATCCTGGCACTGTGTCTTGAGCGCCCTGAATTGCTGGATGAATGGCCGGGCCTTGAAGAAGACATTCTCACCCAAACTGAATTCCAAAAAAAAAAAAAAAAAAAAAAAAAAACCCATGAATGAGAACATATCAAAAGGGCTGCCAAAATTGATTCTAGTAAATAATTATATAGTTATTATTGTGATCATTGTCAATGTCATGATATCCATCATCATCATTGTCACAGTAGTATTAGTGTTATCAGTAAGAATAACAATAGCGTCGCACTAGCACAGGAAGTATTATGAATATGCTCTAAAAACATCAAAATTTTCTAAATATCTCCCTCAATCATTCAATATAAGGAAACTGTGTATACAGAGAAGGGAAAAATCTGTTCACAACTAAATCAATAGTACAAGTCTTTTTCCTTAAGATTAGTAAAACAAGGATGCTTTTTGATTGTATGAAGCATATTTCCATTAGTTACAGCAACATAATAAAGAGTAGAAACAACAAAGATTCCTTGCGATTATCTTTGTTTCTTTGAAGCATATTTGCATCAGTGACAGCAACACGGTTAACACTTAACAGTATCAACAGATAACAATAGAATGTAATATTGCTTTTGTAAAGCACACCATTTATTAATCAAGTATAAAGCCACATATATAAACGTTAACAGACACTAATTTTTAAACCACACACTAAAGAGTAGTTGCAGTTCAGCAAAAACAAAAGCCAAGAAAGATAAGGGGTACTAGTACAACAACTGATAAATTAAATTGACAAAACGAAAACTTTAACTCATACATGGGCTATGACTGACAACAATTTCCAAAGTAGATGTTCAATCCGAGTAAAGAAGTAAGTTTTTACAGAAGATGTAAAAGAAAGAAATGGAAAAAACTCTAACCTCGTTTTTTAAAGCTTCAGGAAACAAAACCCAGATGTCTGAGAATCAGTCTGGCTCAAACTGAGATACAAAGCAGGTTGGAGAAAGTTTTATTAGAGAATCCAAAGTGTGTCCAGTAAATCCCAACCCCATTTCATGGAAAAAACCACATCATCTCGATCACCACCTCCACTGTCTGTGCTTTGCCTTCAATCCCAGCACTTCGCAGGGACCACCTGTACTAATAGTAGTAGTATTTTTTTCATAGATAAACAAACTCACAGACAAACTTTCTTGATGGGTTCGGAATAATTTTTATGTAACACATCTCCAAGACATGGATCCAAAGGGAGTGAGAGAGTCACCAGCTGTGCCAGTGATACATATATTAAAATATTATAATAAGGAGGGCGGTTTGGTTTCCAAAGAAGGATAATAGTGGTCGTTGATGACACCCATAAATAGCATGATCTTGAATTTCTATTCGTCCTTGCCTCTTAACAGTGCTGAAATCACTTTCTATTTCAGCTAAGTCGGTTCCCATTAAAAAATAGGAATAAATCCAACCAAAAGATGTGCTATAAATAAAAATATAGGAAGTGGGATCACACAGCCTTGGTGATTGTCAATTAGTCATACATGAGAAATTGATGATAATAATAAACAAATGGAAAGGAGGGTGGGAGACAGAGAAAAAGAATTTGCTTTATGAGAAAGTTCCAAATTTTGATATAGTTTTGATGGAGATAATTAATCGTGAGTAGTGAATTCATATAAAAGGGTGTTTATTATTCATAATCGATCACTTCGTAAGTGTTTATTGCTCATAATTGATCACTTAAAACAAATAATGTGATTCAATTTGTTGCGTTTGTGCGAGGTTGAGTGGACAGTAACTCAACAAGAACAAGTAGGGACTTCAGTTGTACAAGAACAAGTTACAAGTTGGGAATGGGAATGGGGATAGCCCATACTCTTTTCTTTGGACACATTCTACAAGAGTGGCAACAAAGTGAGCTATGGGAGTCACGTGTAGGCCTCAATCCCCTGTGTCAGATTTAATAAACAGGATTATGGGTTTGTGTTTTGCCAATCACAATGTACAATGTACTACGCTCTTGCTCTTGCTCTTGCTCTTGGTGGAGGTGATGGGTCAGTTTTCCGGATCTACAGGGAATCTCACTCACAATCACATTACAGGATTTTTTGTTTTGATTTGCTTTGCTTTCCTCACTTTTATTATATTATATTTTTATTTTTTTTATATATTTATAGGTGGCAAATATTGTCCTGCACGTGCACGTGCTCACTTTTTATTCTTTCCCTTATCCGATGGGACTTAGTACATCTCAAAAAAAATGTTGTTGAAAAGGCTTGAAGATAAGGACTCCTTTTATGGCATCCCATTTTCGTATCTCAAACTGAAAACAAGTAGGACATGTTATGCATTCTTAAGAAAAACTGCCTCTTGTCTTTGTGGGTTGAATCAGGAGAAAGTGATTCAACAATGGCACCACCCATACATCTTTGGATTTCCATCTTAAACTTAATTTGCAAATGGTGTTTGACATTTCCATCATAATCCTGTTTTTGGTGTCACCACCTTGAGGAATTCTAGGAGTGACAGACCAATTAGCACAGCTGCACAACATTTTTTCATGCTATTATTGCAAGTTTAATTACAAAAATGAGGTTTTAAAAAGCTAAAAAGTTAAAAGAAAAAGATGATGTCAAACATAATAGGAATGTTTGATAAGACTATAAAATTGGTTTACAATTGTAATACAAAAACTATTCATATACATATTTATAAAATTTGACAAACACAAAAACCTTGTTATACTATTCATAGTTACTCAATCTTGTGGTTTGATGTTATCTGTTTAAATACCCCATAATAAGGTTTATCTGAATAACAATTGAACTAATTAAACTGTTTCAAATGGATGCATTTTACTACAAGAAATCTGCCCCCAGATACCCAGCAAGAAAACTATTAATTCCTCTTCATATATTGTGCTTTACATGCTACATAATTTTTTTTTGGGCTGAAGTACATGCTACATAATTAATATGTAGCTCTTACTTCTTGCTTATATAGTACTGTTGAGATTAAATATATCTTTTCATGTGCTTTAAAATATTCCGAGCAGAAGTTCTTTGTGCCCCAATCACCGCTGCTTGCATAAAAAATCAAATATGTACTTAACTCTCTAATCTTTTCTTTTGCTCAAAGGTGTCCCAGGTTACTGTGGTCCATTCATTTGTGGTAGAAGACTTTTAAGATAAAGCTTCTAGCAAGCATTTCCAAGAGAATAAATCTATCTATGTCAAAGCAAAAAGAAAAGAGAATATAAAAAACACTTTTTCAAATAGAAGATGTCCAAAAATCGTCCATATATCATCCAGAATCTGTAACATGTGAACTTGTACGTGAATTATGCTTCAAAGTTTCCTTATGTGAACAGAAGACAAAGATACAACACAAAAGTATATGTACACGACTTAAAAAGTTTGGGATCCTTTAAACTATTTATCAGTCATAATAGAGCATTTCCATTGTCAATTATAAATGGTATATGTAGGGAAAATTTAGCATAAAGGCACAAAAAAGGCCCAGCAACCAGACTTGTAAAATCTTACAATTGCAAATTTTTTTGCAATTGTGCTACAGTGCCATTCTACATTTAGGATGGCACTGTAGCACTTTGGTAAACATTATAATATATTTTAACTAATAAAGTGGAAGAGAGATGGGGGAGAAGAAAGAGAGAGAGTTGTATTGAAATATATTATATTATTTTAGTAAGTAGAATAGGAAAATAAAAGTTAGGATGTTGGTTGTGTTGTAAAATAGTATGGAATAATTAATAAAGTAGCTTTTTAAGATTGTAAAATAAAATAGGATGGAAGTTGCGGATACAAATGCTCTACGCTTTTTAAATTTTTTTTTTTGCTTAGGTAGTCATAAGCTACTTCTGCTGAAGAAACAAATTCATTATTTACCAGTGTGAACCTTTCCCAACTAGCTTCCAAAATTTGGGGCCAAAAGATAAACTGAATAATGTTTTCCAAAAATTTTAACTCACCTCCACATTCCCATTGATAAAAATCCTATCTTCCACAAATTCTACTGGTAAAAAAAATCTATTTAAGTTCAGGAATGATGTGGTTTTTACTCTTTATCAGCTAGACAGCTAATGATCTGTACATGTAATTGGCTTAAAATAAATTTCGTTAACCACAAGCCATGGTCAGTTATTTTATAAGCCCCCAACTTATCTTAAACATCAGTCACAGTGAATTAAACCAGTTTGCGTTTCTAACCAAAGATAGCTTAAATTGCAAATTCAAGAATCTTCAATTCTTATGGAGCTTTTGGAGATTTGTAGCAATCCAGTCAATCTTGTGCTCAAAAAGTGCTATGAAAGGAAATGTTGTCCTTATATAAATTTTAAGATGGTCCCCCAAGCTAGGAAGGTAGCTATCAGGACAGGGAAGAAGGTAGGTGCTTTAATTGATTCCAACATCATACTGATGTTCAATAGTTTATAAAAGTATAAAGAGAAGGGAGAAGAATGGTATCTTCATTAAATAACCATGGTAGTCTAATTAGTAAAATGGGTTAACTGATTACTTAACTATTAAGTTGCAAGCTGAAACCATAGAGTTTTTGACATAAACTAGTTATCAGAATATGCAAGCATTCCAAGAAACTAGCTAGACAAGGTCAGGGGAAAGAAACTATATGATTCTTATAAGGCCAGACTACAAAGATATTCATTTCTCATAAGGCTCTTCTAGAAATTAGAGAAATGGAAATCATATCATGCTCTAAACTAGATTATAGAAGAATTTCTGAATGAATCTTATTGTTGCTTACTATAAATTAGGTTTACCAGCCTATAGGAAGATCTAAGTTCAATTCTTACCACTTAACTTACTTTGGGTTTAGGGATAACCAGACTTGCATGACAAGGTGATACTCTACCTCTGAGTTATATCGCTTATCCCCTTCCCCCAACCACAAAAAAATCAAAAAATAGCACTAAGGAATCCTAAAGTCAATGGGTTGAGAAACTCAAAGCTACTATTCCACTATTCTTGAACATTGTTCATCCTATAGAAACTTTTATGTTTCTTTTTTTTTTACTTGGCATTAAAATTTCATTACCATATGCTAGGAATAAAACTTCAGGAAGCAAAAAGAATATATACATTTCTTGGTTTCCAATATCAAATTGATGATCAAGTATAGGCAACAGGTAGAAATATGGTTTCTTCACCAAAAAATTATATTAAAACAATACCAAATAACTCAGCTGCTTGGTAAAATATTAATAAGTTGTGCAGCTGAATACCATTGGGGTGCTAACAGATGCAAGCATATCAGAAGAATGAAAAATCCAGTAAACTACCAAGACTCTTTAAACAATACCGATTACAAAGACTCAATTGGAAGTTTAGAAAAGATCCCCTAGAAGCAAAGCCTAAGAGTTAAGACATTGTAATCATTATTGATTACCATTCCCCAATTTCCTCAACATGTAGTCTGACATAGAATGTCAACACCAAACTGGCAGCCTATTATCCATGGACTAGACATTCAAACACAGTATATAATCAGAACTCTTCTAGCAGGAAATATAAAAAATAAAAACAAAATAAAAAGAAGAAGAAGGCATAATCAGAATTCATGCTATCTGACCCAAAATGCTATAGAATATTTCTTAAGAAAAATTTTTCCTCCAATTATAAACCAAGATACAATGACAGAAAAATCAGGGAAGAAAAGATAAAACACACGCATGTTGGATGTTAAAATGTATCCCAGAAGCCTATGTTAATAATAGTGGCATTCTTGAACAAATAATGAATAGATATAGGAAATTCTGTTAAAGCCAAAAGCTACAGCAGAGACACCAATGTAAGAAAAACTATAAAGAAGTGCGTGTTACCAGACCAAATCTTTGCTCAAATATTAACTGATCTGAATTTGTTCTCATTAATTTGCAATCCATCTCCACATCCCCATCAAAAAGAATGATATACAAATTATAAGAATTCAATGGTTTCAACAACCTGTTCCAGTCCGGCAACGGATCAATGTACTCTTCCTCTAAAAAAACATATTGATTTTTACTATACAGCATCTACTTACACCTTTACTTTGCACTGAATGTAAAAACTTACTAACATGTTCAATAAAGAATTAAATTTCTTCAAGGAGCAATAAGGGATGATATGAGTTGACAAAATGACTCGTAGGATAACAAAAATTGCATCCAAATTTCTAAGCCAAAATGACAATTGGATGGATATAATTCCGGTTCTCGCAATTCGTACAAAATGCATCCTCAGCTTATAGTTGCATACTTTTGGAAGCTAACATGGAAAATGACTGAAACATCTAGGACATACTGTCATACTTCCTCATTCTCAGACAGAACATGAGAAAATGCCCCAAACTCTTCCATAGTCAATTCATAATTTCATATGAAAATGCCTAGAATTGCATTATAACCCAGCCATCCTTGTCCTTAATCTGTATGTTCTGTAACCCCTTCAACTATTGATAACATTCTCAGCAATCACTACCAAACAACAGGAACAAAACGATAACGGAGGAATCAATTTCACACAAGTCCTTCACTCAGTAGCATGTGAGGAGAGATCAAAATCAAAGTGGGGATTGCATTATTTGGAATAGAAATCATTATTCTCTATGAAAGCTTTCAGCATGTCATAGGTGAAATTTGGGTCATTTGGGTCACTTGTACGAGACCCAGAATTTGATTCCAAAGTCTGAGGTTGCCTTGAACAAAAGCAACAACCTTTACCACCATTATTAAGACAACCAAACCTCTTACCTGAAATCCTGGCACCAGTAGACCCAGAAGATGAAGAGGAAGGCCTTTTATTCCTTCTTCTGAGAAATTGTTTCTTGGCTCTTGTAAATGGATTTAGGATCGCTTGCCTTGCTTTAGTGAAACTTCTCGTACACCCAATACCACATCCATATCCATACCCTCTTTGCTTCTTTCCATTGTCATCATCGTCAACAACATCACTGGCGTGGACCCCACCACCAACTCTATTGTTGTCATCATCATCATCAGCACCACCACCACTGCCACCAACATTGGCGATCTCTTTATCAGACAAAGACATCAACTTTTGTTTGTCCAAATATACAGCGAAACTTCAAGAAAGGACCACACAGTTGAAAGGAGTACTACTTACTAGTATAAATTTGATGAAGGAAAACGGGATTAGAGAAGAAAAAGGAGAAAACCCAATTGAAAAGATTGGGACTTGGATTTGAATTTGAAGTTTCTGAGAGAAATAGTTTGAAATATTCGATTTCTTCGCCGCAGGATCAGGATTCAGGAGTCGGGGGGAACACATAGCAACAACCGTAACGCTAATTATTTTATTATTTTTTTGAAAGGAAATTATGTAATAGAAGATCAGGATGTTTAGTTTAAATTTAATCAATCATACAAGCAGTGGTTACGTGTTTGATATCAGATGGGTAAGATGGTTGGCCAGTTATTATACGTGTTATATTTTCGAACTCAGTGTGTTGACCAGATTGTCTATTCTGTGTTCTTTGTAACCTTAAGTGTAGTTAATACAGTACATCTAGGCTCTAGCCTAGTAAGGTACTTTTAGGGATGCTATCAATGTGGGTCAATTTTTAGAATACATCATATTCATATTCTATAGTGTTAGGTGGACCAGACAGCCCCCAAGCGAGTAGCCTTAGCAAAACTAGCCTATGAGTATGCCCGTGGTCAGAGATTTTTCTAATTTTTAGAAAAAATTTAATAATTAATATTTATTATAATTTAAGATGGACATACTAACTAGCGCTCTTAAGACATTGTTTAACAATATATTTTAAGAAAATTTTTACACCACTTTTATGGGAAATAAAAAAAGTTGTCAAACTCAAAACATTAAATTTTTTTTTCCTTTTCTCATAAAAACTTTCTTTAAATGGATTATTAACCAATACCCTAAGGACATTCGTTAGCATTTCTTATTTAAGATTATTACATTTTTTAATCACAAAAAAATTTAGGTTTTTTAATGATTGGAAAATGTAGTAATCCTAAATTATAATAAATGCAAATTATTAACTTTTTTCCTAAAAAATAGAAAAGCCTTTGAGCACTGCTCAGAGGCTAGTATGTTAAAATTTAGGATTACTACATTTTTTAATCGCCAAAAAAAAAACATTAGGTGTGTGATGAGTCCTATAATGTAGTCACTAAGTACACATCCATAACAAAAATTTTAATGCCTAAAAAAAAAATTAAATAAGAAAACCTTTGACGTTATTTTGTTTTGCCATCAAGTTATTCTTTTTTAATTTTTATCTAAATGAGAGTTATCAAGGTTTTTTTTTTTAATCCTATAAGATAACTACTTAGTCCTATAATGTAGCCACTAAGTACAAATTCATAACAAAAAAATTCAAATACCTAAAAACCAAAATAAATAAATTAAATAGAAAGGACTTTCACAGTCTCAACTCTCACCCTATTTTGTTTTTTGGGATAATTATAAATTACCTACCTGTGGTTTAGCTCGAATTTAACTTACCCACCCGTAGTTTCATTTTTGACATTTTACCCACCTGAGGTTACTTCCGTTTAGTCTCTGTTACCCACCTCTTTTAAAAAATAGAGGTAAATAAGTCTTTTTACACCCATTTTATGTCTCTCTCCTCCCAAAACAAGAAAAAAAAAACAAAAAAAAAAAAAACAAAAGAAAAGAAAAACAAGATTAAAATATGGTATCAGTTTCTCCCAATTCACAAACATGAAGAAATGAAGAACATACACCCAAAAAACTAATACAAATCAAATCAAGCAATACCATCAAAATACAAACCACAGATCTATGAAAATACAACCCCAAAACCCAAGTCAAAATACAAACATCAACACACCCACACACATCCAAACCCAAGTTCAATGTATTGAACTAATACATGAATTGTTAGTGACAGGATAAAAAATGCAACAAAACTTGGGTAGAAAAGGAAGAAATATGCAAGAGGAAAATAATGGTCAACATATTTAATTAGAGAATGGAAAGTAGCGTTATGCCCTTCCACCTTTCTTTCTCAATCTCTGATCTTTACAGTGTCCCTACCAAAACACTCTGTTCATTTTTTTTCCCTTCAACATTCTTGATTCAAACCCTATGGAGACCCATCATCAATCAGAAGAGTCACAAGGTGACAGGCTTTGGCTGCTTCCAAAAGTGACAACAACATTCCCATCTCAATTGAGTGTTTCTTTTTCTTTCAAACCATCGTAGGCGGAAAGAAAATGGGTTTATTCCATTTCTTGAATTGGTGGTTTTCCACACCCCAAAAAAAAAAAAAAAAAAAAAAATCAAGAATTTGATATTTAGGAAAATGGGGTTTTTTTTTTTTTTTTTAATTATCATTTTCACCCAACACAAAACCCACTTTGATTATGCCAAAAAAAAGAAGCAATCACATTCACAGTTCCAAACCTGGAAAGCACGGGTGCGGCGCCAGAGGCGCCGCACCCGCGTCGGACGCGGCCCGACGCGGCGACGCGCGTCGGACACCGCTGACCGCGTGTCCGTGCCGCGTCGGGCCGCGTCCTGCCACGTGGCGAAGCCGACTCGCTCCGACGCGGCTCAAATCGGGCGGACTCGGGCCGATTCGGGTGATATGGCCGGTTCAGGCCGAAATTAAAAAAAGAAAAAGAAAAAAGAAAAAGAAAAAACGCACCAGCCTTAACCCCTTTCTTCTTCTTCTTCTCTTCTTCTTCTTCATTGCTTCTTCGTCTTCTTCTTCCATTCTTTTCGCCAGAGCCCAGCGGTTCCGTTTTTTTATTTGTTGATAAGTTTGGTCAATTCCTTTCACTTAAAAGGCTTTACTTTCTGTACAGAAGGTAAAGCTTTATTTTTGGTTTTTGTGCTCTCACCAAACACGTGAGCCACAGCCACTAAGGCTTTCTTTTTTCTTTTTTTTCTTTTTTTTTTTTTAATTTATGGGAAGTTCTTGTGCTCTCTGACCAAACACGTGACCCACAGCCACTAAGCTTTTTTTTTTATTTTTTTTTTTTATAGGAAGTTCTACCTATTTTAATACCTCTGTCAATAATTCAAGTATTGAACATCATGTTTTAATTATTATCTACTATTGCTCTTAAATTTGGTATATGTTTATATAATGTGAAAAAGTATACTTAGCAATATATTAAAAATATAAATAAAAATATTTTTAATAATTTTTTAATCGCCGAGTCCAGCCGCACCCGCACCCACCTTTTTCAAAAATTGCCGAGTCCCGCACCCGCTCCCGCACCCGCACCCGAGTCCTGAAACGCACCCGTGCTTCCTAGTTCCAAACACACCCATTTGCCTAGGAAAAAAAATAAAGAATTATCAAAGAAAAGTATAACAATTAAAAAAAACTCAGATGAGAAAAATTAAAGAAAGTACATATATTCAGAAGCCCTAGATGAGAATTCACCTTATCTGATACTGTTCTTCTCCCTCACAGAGCCAGACCCCACCCCAGCAAGGAGAGAGAGAGAGAGAGAGAGAGAGAGAGAGAGGGAGTTTTGTGAAACAGAGAGAGTAGTGAGAAAGCGATCTCTTCTTGGAATGATTGATCTATTTGATTTTAAGCTTGTAACAAGCTTAAAATGCTGAAAATTTGGGAGTATTTGATCTGTTTTGCGTTTTATTTTTCATAAAAAATGTGTTAGAGTAAAGTTTGAAAGGGAGGTGGATTACGAAGTAGTAACGGAGGAAGCATAGGTGAGTAAAGTATCAAAAATGAAACCACGAGTGGGTAAGTTAAATTCGAACTAAACCACAGGTGGGTAATTTGTAATTATCTTTTTTTTTTTTTTTAAATGGGAGTTGTGAAGTTATATTTAATCCTTAAAAGAAAAAATTATAAGAAAGACTATCAACATTGGCAGGTACTTATCACCAATAATATCATTTAATTTTTAAAAAATGTATTTTCTTGAAGAAAAAATGAAAAGAAGTTGTAGTAAAAAGACACATCAATTTTTAGAGATACTTTTATATGAAAGAGATGAGATTGAGAAAAATGGAACAATTATCACTAATAACAAAACAATTATTACGTTAAGAGAATACATATGAAAAAGTGAATAAAACCTAGGCACTAATATATGCAATCCAACAAAATTCTACAAACAACCAAGACAAAAAACCTGGGCACTTTATAACTTGATTAGCACTGTTTCCGCTTAGGAAATAGAAAATTGAAAAAGTATCTAAAAAAAAGTTGCCCCATAAATAAATTTTGTTTTATTAAAAAACATAAAACATGTTTCAAGTTTCAAGTTTCAACTGCTTGTGCCCTGCACCACACGTGGTTGTTGTACCTTGTGCTTTAAAAAATTTGTTTCCAGATGATTACAGAGTAGGGAGAACAGGAGAAATAGCCTCTTTTGCCTATTTTCAAGCACAAAAAACTTGTCCACACTAAAGCCCAATAATCCAATTAGAGCTTCTTCATCTTTTTTTTTTTTTTTTTTTACAAATATATTAGTAATATGGTTGTATATAATAGTCAATCACTCTTTTACGTATATATTTTATGCTTCGAAATAGAGTTAAGTGCAATATAATTAATTAATGCGTGATTGGTATTTTTGTTGGGTTTCTATAATATCTAAGTTTCAAAAAAAATTTGTCTCTCTCATGACTATCGAATTATATAAGAAGGAAATTTTTTTGATATTTTGTTATTTAAATTTAATATACCCTCTTAACAGTAAAAATTAAGAAAATAAGAAGAATTTGCAAATTGCACATGTTGAGCACCTCCTTCTAGATCGCATGAAAGGAGGACCCTCACAAATTCGTTTACGACTAGAACAGCCCCAGGGCAAAAGTGACGCTTTTGCAATTTCAATTTTCAATTTACGATTTGATTTAAATATATTATTTTAAATTGAGTTCACAAATGCATAGTTTTTTTTTTTTTTTTTTTAAAATTCAAAAACAAAGATATTTGAAGAAAAAAAAAAAAACCAACATAATTTGAGATTAAGGAGCAAATAAACCCTCATCAAACTAACCAAATAAAAGAAAAGAAATGATAAGATAAGATAAGATAAGATAATAATAACAAAGTAAGGAAACCAAATAAAGGAAAGTAAATACTGAATGGCAACTCATAAAAATAAACGTAATTTACTGTAATACTGAGAACTCAACACACATGAGGCATTTATATAGAGGTCATCAAAAATACTTACATTTTTGCCGTTGACTACACCTCAAGTCCAAAGTCCAAACAGTTAGTTGGAGTTGGAGGATAGAGCACACAAAAATCTTGAAGATCCACACCCCAGTGCATGTTCTTTGAAGTTTAGATACGAAAATCTTGAAGATAGATATCCTAGTGCATGTTCCTTGAAGAAATATACACTAGTGTGCATTTCTTAAAGAAATATGTGTAAGAAATCACCCAATGCATATTCCTTGAAGAAATATGTGAAAGGAATTAAAGGTGAGGTTGAAATAGAAGGACTATTTTACACAAATATTTGATTTGTTTCTAGAATATAAGAAGTTGTTCTTGAATTAGAAAACCAAAATAGAAAAGAAGAAAAGACCAATGTACATTGACATACACAAACTGTTGAGCAGGAGCAAATTTTAGTCAAGCAAATAGAAAAAATGATGATGATGGTGAAAAGAAGATTAACACAGAATTGAGAGAATGAGAGAATTGGAGAACTGAAGAAGAAGCGATTTGATTTTGAAAACTAACGTGAGTATATTAAGAGTGTGGTTCTATTTTGTAGATAGTGTTTTACGTGGGAGTTAAAAAATATTTTTACCAAGTTTTGCCCCTACTTAAATGTAGGCTGTAAGGGTATTTTGAAACCCAAAAAATGTCCAATCAAAACAGGAAAAGTTCTTTAAATAGTAGTATAGATACTACTCTTCTTCTTCTTCTTCTTCTCTCTCTCTCTCTCTCTCTCTCTCTCTCTCTCTCTCTCTCTCAAGAATCATTTTGAAGACCTTTTTGGTACACCATTTCAAGACCTTGGGATATGCTTTTTTAAGAGTGACTGAGAGATGATAAACCACAACCTTCTTCTTCTTCTTCTTTTTATTTATTTTTTATTTTTTTAGAGAAGACTGTGAAGATTTTATTAAAGCAAAACAACTATATCAGTCTGAAAAGAGAGGCAAACTTATGGTGGAACATCCTCCATCCACATAGTACTATATTAACTGCCAACCTAACCAAACTATGAACAACTTTATTACCTCCCCTCTTAGTGTGAGAGTAAAGCAACTTAGAATAAAACCTAGAAAAAACCTTTGCATCTTGAATCAAAACACCATACGATGTCATATTCCTTGACTCGTTAGCCAAAGCTTTCATGACCACAACCGAATCTCCTTCCACAATAGCTCGATCTATGCCAATTTCTAAGCCAAACTGAAGCGCTTGAGTTGCTACCAAAGCTTCAATCTCCATGGGTTTGTAAGCTTGAGGAAACCATTGGGATACAGACATGATGAGTAAGTCATGATGATTGTGTATAACCACTCCAATACCAGATTTATTAACTTCATCAAAGATGCCTCCATCAAAATTAAAACATCATCAAATTAGGTGGGGGGGACGCTAGGAAGCACATGTCTGGTATGGTCGATGTCTTGGGGGAGGTAGCACTGCTTGATATTCCTTATATCAATCCTTGGAGACCTGGGAAATTTGGTTGACATTACAGCTCGGTAAATGTAAGCAAGTCTGATTTCTTTGAGTCCATATTGACCAAACCATCGTAGAAAATAGTTTTTGAATTTTACTATGTTGCATAATCCATGACACTAGGTCCTTTCTCTACAACTTTGGATCCACGAGAGGGAAAAAAAAAAAAAAAAAAACAACAACAACTGTTGGTACAAACACAATAATAATGGAAATAACATAAAGAGAAACTGAATAATACTTCTAAATATTATTAATTTGAGATTAGAAAATACACAACACTATTTAGATTGAGGCACGACACCGCTCTCTTTAAGGAGATTTAAGCTCTTGGTTGGCTGAATTTTGTAACTAATGCAGACATTCTCTGACTTGTTTCCCCCAGGATACAACAACCCAACAAATATTGTATGACTAGAACAACCTCTGTACAAAGTGTTCAAGCCCAAAGCTCCACCAAAAAGAATACCTTTCCTTGCCAAGAACCTCTTTTTTTTTTTTAGTGAATAAGAATGCTTGCAATTTGTTGGATTTTTTTGGTGTACTAAGGCTGTAAATTGTATTGGGTCTGAATGAGTCTATTTATAGGCTCAATGGACCTAATGAAATTACTACCCAAATTAATCTAATTAATTAGGTACATTATTCTAATGTAGTGGGTGTTACAAGATTAATTGTTGGATATTAATTTGATGGCCTAGAGTTACACAATTAATTGATGAGATAAGGAGTTTCTGAAGAATGAAAACGCCCAAACGACTAGTCTATTAAGTGGGTTAATGACTCTTTATTTTCCATAATAAAAATGTAGTGGATCCAAGAGGTTGATTAATTTCCATTTTTGACTCCCCCCTTGCGCATGTATCTAGCTCAATATCTAAATCAATACATATTAGCTCATTAATCATCACAATTAAAAAAGAATAAAATAGTCTATCTCATTTTCAATGTGAGATTAAATATTTTCACTAACTCTTTATCTTCCATATTAACTGCTACATCTTTACATTTATGTTGTAATATAAAACCATTTTAATTATATAATATTAAAATGTTCCAACAACAACAACTCGAGAACCAGGCAAAAAAACCTCCCCGTCACAACTAACTTCGCAAGTCCTTTCTCTACTACTTTGGATCCATAGGATAAAAATGTTGAAAGTTGTCACAAGCAGGATTAAATGGTAAGATTTATGTACAATACTTAGATACTATTTCTTAGGTTTCCTTTTTAAAATTCTGCCATGTGAATTTTTTCTCATGGGATAGAAGTGTATTTTTTAGTTAAATAGTCACATGACTGAATCTTAAAAAAAGAACCTAAGGAACAGTACCTAAGGTACTGTACCTAAGTTTTGTCCAGGATTAAAACTTGTACTTCGTAGTATTGATTTGCATGTCTTGAGTGACAATCATTGGGTCACACACCTTTTGTTGGTAAGTTATGAAAAAATATTATATATAAGAGCATCCACATCAGTGGATGCAAAATCATGTAAAATAGAAAAAGACACAACTTTTACACATTTTGTCTCAAAAATGCTCCACATCAATTCTTTTAAAATTGTGTAAAAATGTGTATATCTTTACACGAGCTACAGTAACCGTGTAAATATACACGGTTACTGTAGCTCGTCCATTTATTATTTTATTAATTTCACGTTCGCTCCTTTTTTTCTCCCTTCTCCGTGCTCAACGAACTCAGTAACTTCTCTTCTTCTTTTTCCTCAGATGCACACAAACACACCCACACACAAACACATCCACACAGACAAATCAACACAGAGATACACTTGCTCAAAAAAAAAAAAAAAAAAAAAACACAGATACACAAACACACCCACACACAAACAAACCCACATGGACAAACAACAAAGAGACAGATCGGTGCTTGACTGGAATGATCGAAGCTCGTGGGTCTTGCTTGATCGGAGCTCATGGGTATGGGTCTTGCCTGATCGGAGCTAGGGAGATCTTGGATCTAATCGGTGCTTGTGGATCGGAGCTAGGGAGATCTCGGTCAGATCTGATCAGTGCTTGTGGATCAGAGCTAGGGAGATAGATGCTTGATCGGGTCTTGCCTGTCGAAGTTGTGGATCGGTGCTTGTGACCGAGATGGTGTGGATTACACCGAGAGGGAGAGTTGATCTGTTGGGTATAGAGATGGGTAGAGAGATGGGTATAGAGAGAGAGCAACAAATCAGAAAAATGGGTAGAGAGAGAGAGAGCGCGTATGTGAAGGGGGGTAATTGAGAGAAATAATAAAAAAATTGAGAAAATTGATTATTTAAATAAAAGAGGTGATAGAATAGATAAACTGATATAAGTGTTTTGTAAAAATAGATGTGTAAAATAGAAAAAAGTAGGTTTTTAGTGTAAAAATGGATGTGTAAAATACACTAACTGATGTGGTTGCTCTAACAACAACTTATGAATTAAATTAATTAAAAAAATTAAATGATACAACACAATTGGACCCTAGTCCAATCTCAAAAATCTTTAACCTCTCCATTTTCTGATTCTTTGAAAAGTTTGGGTTTGAAAACTATGAGCATTTGGCTATCAAATTTGCTCAATTTCTCTCAACCTTCATATCGGAAGTTAGGGTTTTAATTTTGGGAAAAATGGGGTATATAGATGAGGTGGGTAAAGAATGGAACAACAAGAGATTTCATAACTGAATTCTCTCCAGTTTCGTCAATTTTGCTCTAGCCAACGTCCTACAAGTTTCTCGCAACTTGCTGCCTTAACAACTTTTCAAAATGCAATCACGTGTCATTCTGCTAGACAACAACCAATTTTGCTTGACTGCAATGATGACTTGTACAGCTTCAATTTCAGCTTTTGAAACCATGGTTTTTATGGTTAAACTATGGTTCGATATGGTTTTAAAGACCATGCTTGAAACCTCATCCCAATTACAATTAGACCCACAAAATAAAAATTACATAGGCTGCGTTTGGTTCGTGGATCGGGATGTGGAACGGGGTGTGGTCTCTTCTCTCGGCGTGGTCTCTCCTCTCTCGGCGTGGTCTCGGCGTGGAGCTTTGGTCTCTTCTTCCTTGGATGGTCTCGGCGTGGTTGCTTCGTTCTTCAAGTTTCTCTGGCTCTCTCAGTTTCTCTGGCTCTCTCTCTTTTGTGCGTGACCCGGAAATGGTTTGAAGTGAAAATGAGAGTGTAAAACCATTTCCGGGTCAAAGGAGTAAATTTCGGTCAACTAAAGCATATTTTCCGGAAATTTTTATTTTCCTTGGCTTCCAAACACTGGGGTCAGGTGGTAAATGATTTCCTGAAATCATTTACCACCAAAACAAACGGAGCCATAGTTTCACGGAATATGCTAATATACTAAGGCCTTAACAAAAATAGTACCCTTTTTATTCTCCCTTTTCAATCAAACTAATGAGTAGTGATGTTGGTGGAATTGTCATTTGTGACGATTATAAACTTAGAATTGGCTACTAGTAAATGAAGCATGAGAATCGAGAGAATATCCTGCAGCATCTTGGTGAAAAGCAACCTTCTAAGAGAAAAATGGTGAACCTTACAATCTGCAAACTAATTAGTGGTAGCGGCAAGTAATTGCCTCTATGCAACAGCCATCATAAATATAGAGATGTGCATTAGACTGCGAATAGCAACAGGTAAAAGCCTTAAAGACCGGTAATGGTCTAACACATAACCCTCAGAACTTGTGGCAGTTGTGCAGCACTCGAGCTGTATTTGGCAGCTCAGACATTTTGTGCCAAGTTTCACCCTGAATCCAGTATTAGTCCTCCCTCAAACTAGCTATTACATCGTTTTTTTTTGGGGCTGAATCAAACCTACTATTATGTCCTAGAACTTCATGATGCTTAATCCTAAAGGAACAGACCTTAAAGCAAAGTCTAAGAACATTCTCACCAAATTATAGGATCAAGAGAAAGGGTTGTCTTTAAAGGTTGATTTGCGTTACGTGGGAGTAGAATTTGATGCAAAATGGTTTCTTGGCCGAGGATTAGACTATTATGTCTACCTTCGCCATGGATGCACTTCCGCACACAAAGATTCAAAATCAACCTTAGCCCTTCCTCACTACAGTAAAGAATAATTTCTTGTTATATTTCAGAAAGTCAAAACTGTCGGGGAGAAAGCAAAAAAATCGGTTAGAAGGGTCCGATGGTGTTCTATTGGTATAAGTGAATGGGACAGTGTAAAACTGAACTGCATTCACGCGCGCTCGTAACTGGATTCATGGGACAATGTAAGACAATAAGTGTGTGTGTGTGATATAGCTAAGGTTCAAGCTCCAAACCAGGTCGTGTAGCTAAATTAGCAAAGGAAGTCCATGATAGTTTATTTAGCCAAAGTGGAGTACTCCTAAAAAATGTAGGACTAAATGAAAAGGCCAGGTATTTGGAATACTCACTAACATCAAGTATACGAGTCAAGCGTGGACCTGATTTCAATTTTCTATGCTACTTGTTCTCTATCCGCTATCCCCATGATATGCCTTATCTCAAATCTCCATGATTACTTCTTTCCATAAAGCTACATATTTTCAATCTTTCTTTTACACTTTCACAAAATAGAGTGGGAACCATAAAATTTGTAGCAGCTATTTCTTAAATGCTTTCATTAAAAAGAAA
Organism: Quercus aquifolioides; assembly: GCA_019022515.1. Taxonomy (NCBI): domain Eukaryota; kingdom Viridiplantae; phylum Streptophyta; class Magnoliopsida; order Fagales; family Fagaceae; genus Quercus; species Quercus aquifolioides. Next base: position 8,529,566 of record CM032330.1, on the reverse strand, counting down.
AAAGAAAAAATTGAGGTAGGGAAGGGAATCTGAGAAAGCTTATGAACTTGTGTTTCCAAAGAGGAAAAAAAAAAGAAGAAGATTCCTGTAGACCTTATTCATGATGTCTTCTAATGAACATAGGTTTGGTTGGTGGATATAAAGGTCATCAAACAAGCTCAAGTATGAATGAAACATCGCTGTAAAGTAGGGAAGGCACTAGCTTTTATCAAGTCAGTCTCAGCCTCTCTGGCCCCCTGCTCCAGCTTCTACTTTTCCAACTAACACACAAACATATATCTATTTTCATGAATCCTTCCTCTCCCCTCTATATATATATAAGGAGAAGAACGTTGGGAATGGTCCTACCCATTTACACTAGACTCCATCATTGCCAATAAGTCAAGTATATCACACTAAGATACAGTTGTGCCAATGTGTACTTGAGTTGAAGGCCAAGTTAATTATAGGGACACAAGTGTATAGTTTTCTCAGCAAAGATGAGGAGAGCATATCGCAAAATGTGGCAGGTGGTGCCTTGTGCGAGCAGGAAAAGTTTGCGGACAGACTCCCGGAAGGACACACAGGAAATACTCAAAACCAAGCTTGCAACAATCAATGAAGAGCCAGAGAACAAGCAGAACCTAACACCAGCAAGACATCGTCGCATGGCTAAGAAGGGAAAGCAGATTCGATTCAAGGATAAGATGGGAGGTTCTTTCATGCCCCAGTTCAGCCTCAAAGATTCCTATGCCCTATTCATGACTGGCTTTGCATCTAAAGGTAGCTTTGGTGGACTTCTTCAATACTGACCTTCTTAAGCTTATGTATAAGCCTGTTTAAAATGCATTCACCTAGAAATGTGTTTATTAGGACTACAATAAAGAGAATGCATGAGGGGCCAATTTGGTACTTGTAATTTAACATTTTAATCTGTTAAGCATATTGTATAAATTCCTGCAAGATCATAGACCACTGGGCCTTCAACGTGTAATTGTTATATTGGCTCCTGTTTTCATTTCCCCAATTACTGCTGGAAAATGTAGAGTGAAAAACTTGAAATATCTCTATGAAAGCGTGTGTGACATGTGATTGATTCAATTGAAGTATGTTCTCTCAGTTTTTATGGATTAAATTCCGCCTTTTGATGGAAGCATAGGTTAATTTTTGTTCAAAATGATAGAAGTAATGCTCTAGGAGAGGTGAGTAAGATGGAGGAGAATAAGTGATATAACTTGGTATTAAAAGACCCTATGATAGGATCTGAGGAAGATGAGACAAATTTAGAGCAGAGGATTTTCCATGACATTGCAAAGCAGGTCAAGACCTAGAAAGGAGGCAGGAAAGAAAATGTAAAAGGCATGACTTATGTCTTTTAAGTTGCAGGTAGCAGGGGTGGGAAAAGATAGTTACTGGCTAGATATTGGTTTTAGAATACTGTTTATGCAATATATGTTTTTGATATTTTACAAATTCATATAGCTACATGTTGTGCTAAGGGAGGCGTTTACTTGCTTAGATGGTGATTGTACAAGTTTTGTAGCTAGATACGTTTCATGGTTTCATTTTTTCTATTATGCGCTACTGGAAGTTATGAGGTTTGCTAGAGTTCTGATTCGGTGGTTGTATCAATATACCTGCCTAAGAGAAAATCACACCTTCTAAACAACTAGACAATAGGAATATTTTTTTTGTACTTTTTCAAAATGATTAACCTGAGGACATGAGAGACAGTGATAACAGGAACCATATGCATTGGGTTACCTTCACACAAGGGTACACATCATTTCAAAAAATAAGAAAATTGACAGTTTAGTTCATAAAAATAAATAATAAAAAAAATAAAAAAGAGGAAATTTGCACTTTGGTAAATCACCTTTTTAAAGTCATTAGGGACAGATGATCTAAGAAGATAGGAACATGAATCTAAGAAGATAGGAACTAAGGGAAATTGCACTGTCAATGAACGTATATTTCATTTTGCTTGCTATTTATGAAGAGCATTTCTCCATAAAGATAGATTATTATTATTATTTTTTTTTCCGGCTATATATGAAGAGAACTGCTCATTTTACAGAGTGGTGTATCTTCTATGGGGGCATTCTGTCTTTTTTGTTAAAATTAAATGATTAAATGATTAAACTATAAGATTAATGAGCTGCAAAATAATTATAAAATTAAATTAAATTAATGAGCTGCAAAATAGGGCCCAAGATCCTAGCTAGAAATACCAGCAATTTCTTAAATGTGGTGCACTGAATGCACAATTTGGAAGTCCTACTTACTCTTGCTTATTGAAACTTGGGGAAGTATTGAGGCTTGGCGAACTTCAAATTATGTTCATTGATGAATAAAATGTCACCCAAGTTGAAAATTTGAGAGAATAATTGAGGAAACCTCAGAGAAATATGCAATTTCTCAAAGGTCCACTCACATGTTGCTAAAATGTTAGTGGATTAATTGGCTGATGCACAGGGTTGATTGGTTAGGCTCAAGTTCAATGCTAATATTACTCACCAAAACTGTTGGAGGATTGGTAAAATATTAAGTATTTTTACTTATTTTGGTTGCAAATGTTAATTGTAGGGAAAAAAAATATAAGACAAGCAATTACATGTTTCTAAAGAAAAAGATATGATATAGTAAATCGGTCAACATGATATGGAATACACTCTTTTCTATAAATGAAAACCTATTTGGTCCTGCAGTTCTTAAAGTTTCAACTTAATCTATGTAGCCATAATGTGAAACTAAGACTGGTGTAGTGGAGAATAATGGGTAGTGTTTATTTTATTTTTGCCAAAAAAAAAAAAAAAATTGTGCAGTGAGGAGAGCTGGAATAGTTAGTGAATAGACACCAATATTATTACTTTCTGTCATAACAGAAGGATGCTACTGAATGTAGGTCAAATCTCTATTAAGAGAAATGACACTCTTTCTACATACAGAGGGATGAGATAGAACTGGAAACCCCCACTGAGTGGGGTAGATGATAGCTGGGCACACACCATCAATGTTAATTCTTTTTGCAATATCAGCATACATCTTTGCAATCCTGGCAGGCAATACCATCATAGAAAACGCCTTCAGAGTAAGCTTCCTAGACCGGGATAAGCGAAGACCCTTTAGCCTTCCATTCATTTTCTTCACCCAATGCCTTCTAGGCCTTGCCACCTTTTCATCAGCATTGGTTAGCTTTTTGTACCGACATTTCAAGCGTCCACCAACTAAGTCTTGGAAACCCATCAGCAGAAATGAGGACTAATGGGAGGCAAGAGATGAAAATTGAGTTAATTCAAGGGAGCTTTCTGTGTGGCTATGATTCAATGAATGCCATCAGTCATATGAAAATTTATGTGTATATAAAGAGTAAGAGCAAGTTGAGAATGGGAGGCAATGAATGTGCATAATACACATGGAGAATCTGGTTTTAATGAACCTTCAAACACAAACTAGTAACAAGAAGAGATGGAGAGCACCTACATTTGGATTCATTATAACACATGGCTGCCATTATATTTTAACCCAATATACTCTGCTGAAAGAGATGGAGATGCCATTAATTTCTACTTTTTAACACATGGCTAGCATCATTTAACATAACCAGCTCGGTGGTTGGCTGATTGCAAGCCTCTCTGCCTCTCACTCATTTCCTTAAATGTGAGAGTGTAGTTAGTTAATCATGAAAGGAATATAGGAGGCATGTGCAATGATTGAAATCCGTATTAGAATACAAATCGAGGCCAATCATTTGGTAAAGAAAGGAATGTATGTGGTTGTGATCTTTAATCAAAAGCAGATCTACTTGTTTGTTTATTTAAATGACAGAGATTAGTCGCAGTCAAGTCAAGCGAATGAACTGTTGGTCTAATTTGTCCCATACAGAGGCTTATATTTATTTACTTTGTCTATCTTTGTGCCTTGACTGGTTGAACAAATGCTCATGTTCATAGTGCTCACTTCAGGTCCCATGATTGGATGGGCCCTGCTCTTTTTTAAGGCTATGGTTTAAAAGGCCGCCATTATTAACTGGCAGTGTCTGTTGCAAAGGAGTCCAAGAACAATGTAAGTTGGATTTTCATGAGGAAAAAAAATGCTTCAGAAAGTTGTGGGTTTTCCCAGGGAAATTAAACTTAAAACTTTAGTAAGCACTAACTGAGGCCTAGGGGGCTTCTTTTCACCCAAAAAGGAAGCATAATCAACTTGATCAATGACTAGGCTAAACTGCTAGAGCCACTCTTTGTAGAATTCTTAGTTCAATAGGACTCACATACACGTAGTACTCAATTGGTCATGTTTTTGTTCTCATGCACCCTTCATACAAATTTTCAGCCCTTCTCAAGACTCAAGATAAAGTGTCAAGTTCTCACTTCTCAACCTACAAGTATATGGTAAGGGTCAAGCTTAGATTTAGTGTCTAGTAGTACTGGACCCGTTAAGATGATAATATGAGTTCACTTTTGAACATGTGTCACCATCTAACCGAGTCTAGTATACTGGAGACACTAGACCTAAACCAAGTCCATATGATAATTGGTCAATCCATGTTTGCACATATTATTGCACTTCAATTAAACAGGCGGAGGTGTGACCACCACCCTACTTTTGGGCATGAATTGTAAGCCATGAAAAGGATCAAGAAATATGGCAGATGAGCAAAAAAACTAACGGCTTGATCTCTGAATCTCAAGCATGCTTTTAAGAATTCAATTTAAGATTGGTTTGATATTTTTGGTTGTATTGTATGCCCTTGTAGTTGTATGATATTAAACCTACTTTGTCATTTTATGAGAAAGCCATGCTTGTCGTGGATTGTGGCTATTATGCTTTATTACTTTTCATTCCTTTATAATTTACTAGCTTGTAACCCTATGTATATGCATTGATATACTTAAAAGATATACATTAAGATGCATAGTATAATTTTTACATATATAATTTAAATATTATTGATAGTCATTCTTATATATATATTTTTAATTTTTTTAAAAAGTTTTGTAAAAATGTTATTAGGTAAAAAATGTAAATTGTCCATTTTTTAAATATTTTTATGTTTATTAATTCTAGACTCTTTGGTTTTTGTACACAATAACTCACTTGAATGAATATTTATGATATGGTCCCATATTTGATTCCAAAATTAAGAAATAAAATTCTCTCTAAAAATAAATAATTTAAGACATATAGCGCAAAATTGGACTTCGATTGTAGAATCTAATTAGATTTTCTCTAAGTTTTACTTATTAATATTGTAGGGGCTCGATTTGTGAGGGATCCCCAACAATACATTTCTTAGAGAGTGGGACGAAGGACTAGGCGCTAACCGGCTTCCCGCGAGTCCTCCAGAGTCCTTCTTTCTTCGAGGGGACTTAGCCCTGTTCTTCTTGACTTGGGGTTGCTCCTCGGCTCCTGTCCTAGGAGACCCCCCTCCCAAGAGGGGTTCCTCGCATTATATATATTCCCTTCGATTGATCCTGACCTTACAGCTGTCGAGCGTCCAGGCTACTTGCTTAAGAACCTGTCCCATCAGCCACGTTCCCAACCTTACTGTGGGTTGCAGCACCCAAGGTTGTGCTGTTCAGGAGCCCATCCGCATTCATGTGGCCAGGGTAGTCTGATACATGCATTAAGTGTGGAGGTGACTACCTATTCTGGGTTTGTCCCCCACCTGGAATTAGACTAGATATGCCGAGGAAGAGGGGTGTCCTCGGCAAGGGTCCAATGAGGCTGGAATCCCTAGACAACAGTCTGGGCCAATTGCCCTTCCTCGGCATGGGCCTTGGGCCAGCCTAAAGGCGGGCCGAGGCCTTCGGGCCCCACAATAGCCCCTCAAAATCCTGCTGCACGTTCCCTCGAACGGGGATGAGGGTTTTGATATCCCCGGCCCTCATATTCCGTAAGGCCTTTCGCTAGCTAATTCTCCCCCAAATAGTTAATTTGACACTTCAATTCCCCGACAAGGACTTAGTTTCCCCGTAGGCTTGGGTCCGAGGACCATGCAAGACCTAGGTACAATGCTACCTTCAGTATAAGTGGTTAGCTCCCCGTAAGCTTGGGCCCGAGGACCATGCAAGACCTAGGTACAATGCTACTTTCAGTATAAGTGGTTAGCTCCCCGTAGGCTTGGGTCCGAGGACCATGCAAGACCTAGGTACAATGCTACCTTCAGTAGAAGTGGTTAGCTCCCCGTAGGCTTGGGTCCGAGGACCATGCAAGACCTAGGTACAATGCTACCTTCAGTAGAAGTGGTTAGCTCCCCGTAGGCTTGGGTCCGAGGACCATGCAAGACCTAGGTGCAATGCTACCTTCAGTAGAAGTGGTTAGCTCCCTGTAGGCTTGGGTCCGAGGACCATGCAAGACCTAGGTACAATGCTACCTTCAGTAGAAGTGGTTAGCTCCCCGTAGGCTTGGGTCCGAGGACCATGCAAGACCTAGGTTCTGTCTAACACTCTTTTAGTAGGAGTTTGTCCTCGGCTCCGAGAGTCTCGCTTTTGGTGTAATGATGTCCTCGGACCGTTAGCTGGGAGCAGTTCCTCCTTGGGCTGGACTATGATTTCACACGTGACGTTGACCTCGCCTTGAGCTCGTGTCCCCCATCTTTTTCGTTTTGCGAGGCGTCTCTTGGCCACTCGTGCCCCGCGCTTGATGTTTCAGTGCGCGAGACGCGTCTTCATTAATGTCCTCGTGAATTAACATGAATCTGGCGGTTTGCAATCCCCTTGGAATTGGGTAAGAATTAATTCTGTTGACAGTCCTCCCTTCGAATTCTGTGCGGCTCAACTCCCACCGGTTTTCGCCCTCTATATAAGGCGTTCTGGGGGGAACGCTTCTCCTCATTCTATGGACCCCCCACCACAACCAGCAATACATCCTTTCACCTCCCTGAGCCCCTTTAACAGCACCGCCAGGATTGTGACCAAAGTTGGGAGATATGGCGTCAAGGACCACCGTGGCCGCAGCCCCCACTGGGCTTCCGGCGCGGCAGAGTTGACGTTTCAGTGCGCGAGACGCGTCTTCATTAATGTCCTCGTGAATTAACATGAATTCGGCGGTTTGCAATCCCCTTGGAATTGGGTAAGAATTAATTCTGTTGACAGTCCTCCCTTCGAATTCTGTGCGGCTCAACTCCCACCGGTTTTCGCCCTCTATATAAGGCGTTCTGGGGGGAACGCTTCTCCTCATTCTATGGACCCCCCACCACAACCAGCAATACATCCTTTCACCTCCCTGAGCCCCTTTAACAGCACCGCCAGGATTATGACCAAAGTTGGGAGATATGGCGTCAAGGACCACCGTGGCCGCAGCCCCCACTGGGCTTCCGGCGCGGCAGAGTCTGGGTGTGACCCTGGCGGTGCCGTACGCGGTGGCCAGGAGGGATGTCGCTGAAGTACCTAACGTCTCTCCCCGGAGCGCACTTCTGCCGGAGGAGACACGCGAACTTATGTCATGGCTGGTGCCCGGGTGTTGCCGTCTCCAACGGCCAACGCTCGTGAGGGTTGGAGAGAATCGAGGAAACATCACGGGGGAGGGCGTCCCGGTGCCCCTGCATCTGCTCCTCGCTTTGTTCAAGCTTTCGCCTTGAAGCGAGCCAGCCTCAGCTCCCTCCCGCCCTCTTATTGTCAAGTTCTCCCATTCTCTTGATGCCAATAAGAGCACGGGTTGACACTTCTCCCTCCCTTAGCTAGTTCTAGAATCGGTCCGCCTGGGCCTCTGATTGTAGGATTAGCTTGTAGAAAAGCTTGTAAAACAAGCCTGCCTGAGCCTCTGATTGTATTCTGTAATTCTCTTTTCGTGAAATAATATCAAGCTCTTTTTTTTTTGCTGTTGAATCTTCTATTTTGCTGGGACTGTCTTCTTCTTTTTTTTTTTTTTTACTTTCTGCGAAGTGACCGCTCAGAATGATCGCCAGTTGCGCCGGCCAGCACACTAACCCTTCCCACAGACGGTGCCAATTGTAGGGGCTCGATTTGTGAGGGATCCCCAACAATACATTTCTTAGAGAGTAGGACGAAGGGCTAGGCGCTAACCGGCTTCCCGCGAGTCCTTCGGAGTCCTTCTTTCTTCGAGGGGACTTAGCCCTGTTCTTCTTGACTTGGGGTTGCTCCTCGGCTCCTGTCCGAGGAGACCCCCCTCCCAAGAGGGGTTCCTCGCATTATATATATTCCCTTCGGTTGATCCTGACCTTACAGCTGTCGAGCGTCCAGCTACTTGCTTAAGAACCTGTCCCATCAGCCACGTTCCCAACCTTACTGTGGGTTGCAGCACCCAAGGTTGTGCTGTTCAGGAGTCCCATCCGCATTCATGCGGCCAGGGTAGTCTGATACATGCATTAAGTGTGGAGGTGAGTACCTATTCTGGGTTTGTCCCCCACCTGGAATTAGACTAGGTATGCCGAGGAAGAGGGGTGTCCTCGGCAAGGGTCCAATGAGGCTAGAATCCCTAGACAACAGTCTGGGCCAATCGCCCTTCCTCGGCATGGGCCTTGGGCCAGCCTAAAGGCGGGCCGAGGCCTTCGGGCCCCACAAATATATATATATATATATATATTAGAGATAGGTTCAAGTTACACTTGGTGTAACTTCACAAGAGTTACACCTTTTATGGACCATTGATTACTATTAGATCTAAGGGTCAAAAAACACTCATAGTAATGTCATTATTACTCCCTAGATATTAGTGATTTAGGCAATAACTCTTATTATTAAAGAAAAAAAAATTACAGCACTAACTGATAGAGAAAGGTTGAGAGGAGAGAAAGGCTACGCCTCACCGGACTTCATTGTCCCATTGCTCTGGTCTTTCTCACTGCCAATATTGCTGTCCTTGGCCGCGATTTGTGGGTTTTTAATAGCAATTGATATATGTAGTGTACACACAAAAACCATACCTATGAAAGCATAATAAATGGTGTGGGGCCCGAAGGCCTCGGCCCGCCTTTAGGCTGGCCCAAGGCCCATGCCGAGGAAGGGCGATTGGTCCAAACTGTTGTCTAGGGATTCCAGCCTCATTGGACCCTTGCCGAGGACACCCCTCTTCCTCGGCATACCTAGTCTAATTCTAGGTGGGGGACAAACCCAGAATAGGTAGTCACCTCCACACTTAATGCATGTATCAGACTACCCTGGCCACATGAATGCGGATGGGACTCCTGAACAACATAACCTTGGGTGCTGCAACCCACAGTAAGGTTGGGAACGTGGCTGATGGGACAGGTTCTTAAGCAAGTAGCCTGGATGCTCGACAGCTGTAAGGTCAGGATCAACCGAAGGGAATATATATAATGCGAGGAACCCCTCTTGGGAGGGGGGGTCTCCTCGGACAGGAGCCGAGGAGCAACCCCAAGTCAAGAAGAACAGGGCTAAGTCCCCTCGAAGAAAGAAGGACTCAGGAGGACTCGCGGGAAGCCGGTTAGCGCCTAGCCCTTCGTCCCACTCTCTAAGAAATGTATTGTTGGGGATCCCTCACAAATCGAGCCCCTACAAATGGAAATTGTAATTCTAATGTTTTGATCTATGTATAACCAATTGGAAAACACTAAAGTGACTAAACAGTAAATACGATCAATTAAAGGGATGAATGGATCAAATCTAAGTGAAAACAAACAACAAAAAATATATAAATATACAGAGAGATTTTAGTTACTTGTTATGTGTGATTGGTGATCTTTTACAAGAGATAGAGAGGGGTTCAATTTCAAGGCTTAATGAAGAATCTTTAACAACAACAACAGGTACATATATGGAGGTCAAGAGCAATTCGAAATGGAGTACAATTTATCACTGATTCCATTCAACGGTTCAGATTGTGCCTATTTATTTATTAGTTATTGTAGGAAACCATGAAACAGCGGTGGAAGCCAAGGATGGTGAGATCAATGGCAGGAACAATGAGCAGTTGTGGGAGCACAAAGTCCGGCAAGCCTCAACCTCTCTCTGTATCACCGTTGAATCCAAATTTTTCTCTCTCCATTGGTTTGGGCATCTAGCTTTGGCGATCTAGTTGCACATGAGTTTCACATGAGCTCCATTAGTGAGTTTAAACGGCAAAGTAACAGATGTATTGATTTGGAAAAAGAAATACGGAGGAAGAAGATGAGGATATGGAAGAAAAAAAAAAGAGTTAATGCTGTGGTGTTTTTTTTTTCCCCCTCTAATAATAAGAGTTAATGCCTAAATCACTAATTTCTAGAGAGTAATAATGACATTACTATGAGTGTTTTTTGACCCTTAGATCTAATAGTAATCAATGGTCCATAAAATGTGTAACTCTTGTTAAGTTACACCAAGTGTAACTCTAAAAAGTTACACATTTTCTAAACCATTGGATTTAAGTAGATCCAACGGTCAAAAAAATGCACTCATTAATGCTGATATTCTAATAAGGATCTCATTTATTATCCTTATTTATAACATTCCATAGCTATCTCTAATTCTAAAAATAAGTATATTTTTCCCCCTTGTTTGAGAAGAAAGCCATGGATTACTTCATCATTATCTTGGTTTTTTTTTTTTTTTTTTTTTTTTTTTTTTTTTTTTTTTTTGCGTTGTTCCAGAATGTTATAATCTTAAGAATGAACTGAACAACATGATTACCTAAACAAAAATCCAAATCGAAAACACTGTTTAACCCTTTAAAATTTCAACGCTCTACGCATGTAATATATACAAATTAACAAATATCCCAATAAGCCTAATATGCATTTTCCTTCTTGCCGGAGATCAGATGATGAAATAGACTTAACCACCACAAAGACCAAGACCCCCACCACCGCCATGATCACCTGTGTTGTCTTGTAGTAACTCTTGCTCCGGTTATCACAGAGACGCAAATTCATCTTGTTCATCTTTGTTAGATGGTATACGTTTGATTTGATTTTTTTAATTGAGTTACATTGTTTCTGTAAGTTTTTTTCAACCCATAAGACCCAACCCAACCAATCATATATGTAATTTTTTTTTGAGATATAAATATATTTTTAGTACCCTTATTTTAATTTTATTTGTAATGATTTAATTAGTTTGAGTTTTTGATTCATCAGATTCTATGTGGTTGTGGAGGTGAAACCTTATGAAAATGGAGGTGGAAGAGTAATGGAGGAGAGAGAAACGTGTAGTGGATGAGAAAGAGAGAGTAGAGAGAAAAATATACCTATTTTTGGGATTAGAGATAGGTATGGAATGTTATAAATAAGGATAATAAATGAGATACTTATCAGAATATCAGCATTAATGAGTACATTTTTTTGACCGTTGGATCTACTTAAATCCAATGGTTTAGAAGAGTTACACCAAGTGTAACTTGAACTCATCTTATATATGTATATATATATATATATATATATATATAGATTCATTCTAGTCCATCTCATTCATTTATAAACTCCCAAACATAGTGCTAGTGTAATCCAAACATAGATTCAGAAAATAATTCCAAGAAGCTCTCACTAATCTCAAGTTTCTGACTTCTTCACTTATAATTTACCAATTGATATCATTGATCTTTGATCAGAGGAATATCCATGTTATGGAAAAAGTAATCTTTGTCCAAACTGAAATATTGGTAGTTCATCTTGGATTTAAGGTTTTTGGAATCTTCCTCCACGGTCAGTCTAATGCAGCCTAAATGTCCGAATGCATCTAGAATTAACATTGGATATTGCCAAAAGCCAATAATGATGTAATTGTATACATTCAAATAGTGAATAAAAAAGATGACAAGATTTGAGGTTTACTATAATACCTTTTAATTTTGTGTGTATCTGCTACTAAGTCCATGTGTGTGCAGTGTGATTAATGCTCTGTCAGTGCATGAAATTGACCTTAAAATTGATAAGAAATCTTGAGGTGAAGACAATTGCCGTCCCAATATTTAAACAAGTTGTTGTGTTAATATCCACCCTTCCTAACTCCTAAGGTTCCCTTTTCTTGGCCATATGGATTTATTTAATATATATATATATATATATATCTCTCTAAAAGCTGAAGCATAGTAATTATTATTGTTGTTCGTTGAGCCACATCATCCACAGTCTACCTCATCTCAATCAAAAAAACAAAAACCTCTTCTTCTTGCCATTAATCCACCAGTTACACTTCCTCCAACATTTCCTCTCTCTCTTTGCCTCTTTATTCCCCCCACTAGTCTCTGCTTTATTGTTACAATTCCTTCATTATTTTCTCTTTTTTATATTTTGACTATTTTTCTTTTCATTTTATTTTGTATAAATTTGATATCAGTTTTCTTCTATAAAATCCATATTTTTCTCACACAAAAACAGTAAGTAATCTCTCTCTCTCTCTCTGTTTGTTCTTTCTTATATAACTCTAATTAAGGTTTTTAAAGAAAATTATGTGTTTTTTTTTTTTTAAATTTCCCATTACAAAGTCTTCTCTCTACCTTTTATAGCTTTGATTGAATTTTGGTTTAGGGCTAATGCTTAGTCTTTTTTGGACATAGGAATTTGAATTTATCTATCTATATAGCTCCATTTGGTTTGCGTTTGCATTTGGAGCATCTGCGTTTGGCTCCTTTTTTTTTAAAAGTACCAGCGCCTCTTGCACTGTTCATGGGACATGAACAGTGCAAACAAGCCAATGAACAGTATTTTTTGTGTGAACAGTAACCGGAAATTATTTTTTTATTATTTTCAGTTTTATATCTAAAAGTTGAAACGTAATATTTATTATTACTGTGCTTTTGTTGAACCACATCATCCATATTCTAGCTCATCTCAACCAAAAAAAAACTCTTCTTTTCTTTATTAGTCCATACATTACACTTCCTCCAACATTTTCCCTCCATTTTTATCTCTTTATCTCCTTCACTATTATATGCTTTACCATTACACTTTCTTTATCATTTTTGTAGGGTTAGTTTTTGTAGCCCAAGCCCAAAAGATTAGGATTATGAGCCCAACAAACCCAGAACAATGAATTTGTAGAGAGTGGGTGAAAGAGTTGGGCCGATTGTGAATTAAACATTAATTAACTATGTTATTTAGAAATGAATTGACATGAAATCATGCTTGAAAAGCTAAACAAATGAACGTCCGAAGAGGTGTTATATTGAATGAAAGGTGATTACAATTCTTAGAGGTACAGTAAAGTTATTTTCTACTTCTCTCTTTCTTCTTTCCGCTCCCCTATTGCCAGAGGTCTCTTCTCTTTATATAACACCCTCTCTCATCATCTTCATCGTCCACTTGTTCTTCATCTAGGCATCCACTTGAGTACATGTCCCATCAGGTACCTTCTTTAGCTCTCTGTGAGTGGTGGTAGCTGAGATTATACTGTTCAGTGGTCTTCTCCACATTAATGCGGCCAAAAAAGTAGCTGCAGTGCATTTAATGTGGTGGTTCAGCTTGTCTTCTAGATATTTTCCGTTCCTACCATCTCCATACGTGCCTGAAGCCTTCCTTTATCATCAAAATCATTAGAAAGATTATTTGAACCTCCCAAGTGTCTGCTCGACTACGGCTCTTTGTGTCCGAGGATGATGACCTCTTCAAACCAATGGTGATCTCTTCGGACCACGCTCCTCATTTGCTTCCAGGTATGTTTCTTCTACATGGGTTTTTTCTCAAACATTTTTCTCTCTTCGGACACTCAGTAATCTTCAAATAGGGCCCTAGGCCCAATACGTAAGGTTGGACTTTCACCCCCCACAATTTTCTCTTTCTTATATTTTGATTATTTTTCTTCCCATTTTATTATGTATGAATTTGATATCATTTCTTCCATTTAATCCATATTTTTCCCACACAAAAACTGTGAGTACTCTCTCTCTCTCTCTCTCATAGAACTCTAATTAAGGTTCAATGTTTTTATTTTTTTTTTATTAAAGTGTTTTTTTTTTTTTAAATTTTCATTACAAAGTCTTTTTTCTCCTTTTTATAACTTTGATTGAGTTTTGGTTTAAGTTAATGCTTAATCTTTTTGAAAAATTGAGTTTATATGAAAACATAATCGACATGCCTATGAATTTGAATATGTGTATTAATTGTTTGAGTATTAACTCATAAGTTTTTGAGTTAATATCCTAAAGATCCCCTTGCATGGCCATATGGATCTACTTAAACAAATAATATCCCCCACGTTCCAATTTGCTTAGCAAGTGTGTTACCGTTACAACAGGTCACTGCTCAAACGTGGTTGACTTTTCACACCAAGGAAATCATTAATGTTCTTGTAATATTTGTTGAAATATTACAGTAAGTTCCTAGCAACTAATCTCCTAATCTCCTCTACTAACAGTTAAGTTCCTAGCAATATTTGTTGAAATATTCCAAAACTATTACTACTTTTACCATAAGAAAAACTATAAATTGATACAGTTTGGTAATAAATGTGATTGGAGTTACATCAATAATATAATAAAGAAATTTGTAAATTTTAGTTTCAATATTTAAAAGTTGACAGCACCATTTTGTAATACTTAAATGGTAAAGTCAAATTTGCTGGAACGGTGGGTTTCAAAATCTGAGGAGATTTGTTTTGTCTCCTCCAATGCCTTTATGGTTGTATAAATTAACTACAATTTAAATAGCATCATGCATGCTTAGTTGCTTACATGGATCAACTTCCTTTGCTTGCGCATGTTTTAACTTACTTATCACATAAGGAAGGTCAACTAAGATGATGAGTTATCAATAGAAGAGAAATATTATTCATTTGCATTTTGAAGTTTTATCCAAAGGATCTGTCGGCATCTAAGTTATGGAGGATGCTCCCTTAGTTAAGTCATATCGGTAATGAAATCAAAGAACTTATTAATCAAGATGACTCAGCTACACTCAATACAACCTGTGCCTGACGTTAGATTTCCAATGAGTTCATGCCGCGTTAAAATGAATGACTGAAATGAAATGACTCAAAGGTAAGACAAGTCAATGGAGACAAGGGGGGAAAAATTTGATGGTTTGTGGTATAAAATTATAGGGCATTAAAAAATGGTTTTAACTAGGATAATTGTAGAAACACTAAATAGTGAATTCTTAAACCATTTTATTTCTTCACTTTATGTGGTATGAGAACCTTATAGACCTTATCATTAATTATTGACTTTACAATTACTTACATTTACATACATGATTCGGAGAACATACAACCTAACATTAAAAATTGGGCAATCTTTTTGAGGTATATACCCTATCATTAAAGAGCACCTGATGTGTGGCACTCATAATATATAGAGTCACGCAGTCCGCTTGAAAATTTGAAAGAAGGGTGAGGATTGGATAAGGTCTTAAAGTGGTTCTCTTTTTTTTTCTTTTTTTTTGCACCACAAACTCTAGTTTGTGGTTCTCATCTCATGCATTTTAATTTTCACAGAATAAAGCAAGAGGCAGAACTTAGAAGGCTATTTTATCAAATAAAAATAAAAAAAAAAAGAAAAAGAAAAAGAAAAAAAGGTAGAGGGCTAGCAACAGCAACTACCAAACCCAAAATGCCCGTGAATAAGAAGTGCATGAATTGAAACCACAAAAAATGTGGGGCAAACTGGCTGAGACGGCATTGACAAAGGTACAAGAAAAGAGCAAGGGAATAGCCCCCAAATATAGAAAGAAACACTGAAACAGGTGGCATGGTCAAATATATCCGTGTGTATGTGTTATGTGTATCCAAATTCAACAGCAAATACATGTGTTAAAGTGCACAAAGTTTAAAAAATAAATAAAAGTCCCGGCTTCCCCAATGACTTTCTAATTTGTCTCTCTTTCGTTCAAACTTGGATCTTTGAAATGCTTGACTTTTTTTGGGGCCTCCCCCTCCTAGAGGAGGAAGTATAGAGTTCAAACATGAACCAACAATTGCAGGAACAATTGAAGTCCCCACAAGGCCTTAACCAGAGTCCCCACAACTAACTGCTTTCCAATCGCTAAAAACCGAATAAAACCCCCTCAAACTCTGTGCAAAGTGCTAGTTTTGTAAACATAAATCCAAAATTAAAACCTCAACCGAAATTAGTGGGAAGTATTTGGTTAATATCTTGGGATTCCCACTGGAATTACATACATGTTAATAAATTTTTTTTTTTTTTTTGCTGAATTAATTGCTAACTATACATGTTAGAACTGTGACTAAAAATAAATCCCAGTACTCGATGAAAAGTAAAGAAACAAGTAATTTCCAACCCTTTTAGAGGAGGAACCCTTTTCCAGAAACACAAACTAGAGTTTGTGACTAAAATCACTAATAAAAACTGAATCATGAAATAGATTTAGAACAATTTCTTAATACCATAGAATTCAGAAGGGTAAACCTGATAAGACATTCTAACATGTAAAACATAGTAATTATCAACCTCAAATCATCACCAGATTGAGAAAGAGATGAGAGAAACTGAAAAGAGTTAAAAAAGAAAAAGAAAAAGAAAACTAATAACTACCAGAAGCAGTTGGAGGAGGAGTAGTTTTTTTTGTTGTTGACGAGTCTTAGGAATTTTCTTCTGCGGTAATAGAAACCGTATCTAAGCCCGGAACAGACCAACTTCCTGAATCTACGAGCGGATCGAAGCCTAAGACATATGACCCTCTTGACACGGATGAAGGACCCCTTGAGTCTCTCAGATAAGCTCCTTTTTCTGCAGAACTGATAGCTTCTAAGGAAAAGTTGCCTCTTCTCCATCATTGTGTAGTTCTGCTCTGAGTAGTACCCAAATGACTCGCTCCTCGGTTTTGGGTTTAGACCCAAAACATGGTTTTGATTCTGATTCATGATGTATGCCTCTTGAACAAAATTCGTCAAAGAAAGAGGCAGAGGGAGAGAGAGAGAGGGAGAGTCAAAAGTGCTACTTAAATGCTTCTCCTGCCTGTGAGTTCTGCCTGTAAAGTTGAGTGTAAATCAACACCAATAGTAATAAATACAAAAAACGAGAAGGGCTTCGTGCAAAATAAATATAAAGTTTTGGGCTGAGGGGTCTGAAGTCTGAACTATTATAAATATATATATGTATGAACTGTTGAAATTCTCCGCACCTGTCTTTTGCTTTGCTTCTTATCTTACTACGTCTACGAGTACTTATTATTGTTTGTTGTCTATTTGTATTGCTTTGCTTTGCATAACAAGCGACCACTGCGCCGCCGCAGAAGCTAACCCAAAGCGCCCACCTTTGTAATTTTTACTGAATTCTTTTTTCCACTATAATTCTTTTTTCATCCCTCTAATTTTTGGGTTTGCGTCAAAATTTATAACTAAAAAGTCCCATAAACCTAAACTCTACGTCATTTACTCATTTTTCAATTATTTATTTATTTTTTTGAATAAAAAACATAAATTGATATAGTTTTAACTTTTTTATTCAAGCGTGCATGTGGACGTGAATGAGAATAGACTTTGAGGCAACTTCTCAATTTATCTTTGTTTTCTTAATTTGTCTTATTTTTAAAACATTTTTAATTAGGAAATAGGTTATTTTAGGAAGTATGGTAGAAAAAAGGATATCAAAGAGTTTTATTTCAATTACATATATAATAAAAATAATAGTTTGACTATTTATTGACTTCTTTTTATGTTGTTATATAACTTTCTTAAAATTCATATTTTTTTAATGTCAGGGAAAATTACAATAAACTTATTCGTGGTTTGACCCAACACCTTATCTACTCGTGATTTGAAAGTCTAAACTTTGTCTACTTAAGGCTAGCTTCATAACTCAACATTATTTTTGTTGTTAGCAAAACATATTTTTATACGAAAATAGAACATAACACAAATCAAACACACTCCTTCTCAAAACTTTTTCGTGCGAATGTCCTCCTTCCAATTTGTCACCCTAATGAGCTGAATTAATGGTTTCAGGCTTGATTTTATAAATATTTTCGAGTTTGTACTAAGGGTTCATTTGGATACAACTTATTTTACTGAAAACTGAAAATACTGTAGCAAAATAATTTTTAAATGTGTGAATAGTACCGTGGGACCCATTTTTAATAAAAAAGTTGCTGAAAAGTGGAGTTTGTGGGTCCGTGAACAGTGCACGGGACCCACTGATGTGGTTGAAAATGAGTTGAAAAGTCAAATAGTGCAGCTACTGTTCATGAACAGTGCATGAACAGTAGTCGCACCTTCAGTTTTGCTGAGCTAAATGCGTGCCAAAAAAAGAAAAAAAGAAAAGTAGAACGCGCATTTGCGCAAAACGTGAAACGTGAATGTGGATCCAAACCCACAATAAATCCATGCTAGGGTTTGCACATCCAATAGGTAAAGCAAAACCAAGTATGTTCTTGTGCAAGGTTTTGAACTTTTAGCAAAATGGATAAGATAGTAAGGTCTAAAATTCGTGCATTTGTTGATAACCTATTGAAATCCTTAAGGAATAATTATTGAAGTTTTCGTTGATCAATTTATGTAATATCTTCATCAAGTGGCAATTATTCGGGTTCAAGTGGGCATATGTGAACTCATTACACTTGTATTTTGAGAACAAGTTTGATGATTGATAATTTTGGGAAGAGACTTTTGCGCTGTAGCCAATATAAGGTAAACTAAAATTTTGAAAATTAACTTAATTGATTTTGTGTCATAATGACATGGTGAATTTAAGTCTTCAGAAAATTATGCTCAAGTTGGTCCAAAATGGACCTTCTTTGATTGGGTCAATAACCCAACTTGTAGGTGTGGGAGTGAAGTTGCTCCTCTAGTCCTTCAAAAGATCTCTGGCAAATGATAGGGTAATGATAGCTTGGCAAATTGCAGAAAAAGTTTAAGAAATGGAAGCGAAAGCCAATGAGAGGAAGAGAAAGGTTCATGCTTGTTGAGGGTCATTTTCGTAAAACACAAATACAAGGAAGGAGGCCTAACTCAGCAACGTAGGCAGCAAATAGAAGTGGCAAGCATAGAATAAAATCATTAAGCCCAAGTGGCAGGAATAATGGGTCACAGGTCCATAAAATAAATATATGGGTCTTGAGGAAGCAAGTGGGCTCTAAAGGCCCAAAAAGAGAGAATAATAAACCCATGGGCAGTATATGATGTGAAAAAATAAGAATGGGCCGTAGCAGGCTCAAAGTAATGTAAGCAAAGAGAGTAGGAGATTGTTGGCAGGCCCATAAACCTCAAGGATGAGTATGAAGTAATTGGGCCGGGGAAGCCCAATGAAGTAAGTAAAAGCCCATGGGAACACAAAGTTAGGAAAAGGGCCGAGAAAGCCCAAAACAAGTAAATGGGCCGAGGATGCCCAAGGGGATGCAGGAGCCCCTAAGAAAGAAAGCCCATGGCCATGCAAAGCCATTTGGGGAAGAGAGTAAACGGTAGGTTTAAAAGAGGACCAGCAGGACCAAGTCATTATAGTAGGAATGACAAAATAATATGGCAGGACATGAGGGCAACCAAGAAATGGGCTAAAAGAAATGTAAAACCCAGTATCAAATGAAGCCCAGCCCCTAAAGGGAACAGTGAATTATAAAACGGCCTACATAAAAGAATGAAGAGGTGCGGCAGACTGCAAACAAAGCTCCAGACCATGGCAAACGCATGAGCAGCAGACAGATTTTGGACATACATGAGAGGGAAGCACGTCAAGGGTCAGACACCACCAGCCTGTACCCAGCCAATATGAGACGTGTTGGGGGGGGGGTCATGGGTTAGAGGTAAGAGGTAAGAGGTAAAGGGGGTACGGTTTGGTGGTGGGGAGAGGGGAAAAGACCTCTTCTGGCTCCTGCCTAAGACCTTTTAGGAGGTACATCCTGCTGGGATAACAGACCACCAAAAAGAGGCAAGGTTAAGGGGGGAATCGCTAGGTGCATGCCATGAGGGAAAGAGAGAGAAAGCATTTACGCCGTGGCAAGAAAGGATGCCACGACGGACTAACAAACGACACAAACCTGCCTTTGTCTGGCAAGGGTAAGTGGTACACAGACGAACTCTTTGGTAGTCGACAAGTGTGGGGGCCTTTTCTGCTATGTTGGGCTGGGCTGCCCTTTTGTGATCGTAGGCCCAAATGTTCTGGGTTGCGGGAGTCGAGACCGGGCCAAATGGAACTCAACTTGGCCGGGCTTGTGCGCGAACTGTGCCTCGTCTGCCAGGGGGCGCTTTTGCCGCGGGCTGAGTTGACTCGGAGATGAGCTTACGGCAAGCAGAGCCCTTTTAGGAGAAAAAAAGTGCTTACGGCAGGCAGAGCTGTTTCAGAAAAGTGCTTACAGCAGGCAGATATTATTGATGAATATAAACATACACTCTGGAATGACCAGATAACTCTTTTAATGGAAAATGATAAAATAATTCACAACCATAATAACACTTAACAAAAATAGTGATGAGAATGGCTATAAAATTAATCAAAGGACATGGAAATAATTTGGTTTCGTCCGCGGGGCAAAACCAAAGAGGAAGAACACCTCTTCTCAACGCAACTAACTTCCGAGGAAAAAGAAATCCTGCCGTGAAGTTAATGGGTTTGAGGGAAGTGGACCCAAGTGATCAATACCCGAAATGAATATGGAAGAGGGCAAGGATCTGAGAGGGAGAGAAGGGAAGAAACCTATCGGTGCATGCCACTAGCTCTCACTCTTTTTGTTTCTATCTTTCCTTCCTTGGTTTTCTTTCTTTTCGTTTTTCTTAGTGATTTCCCGCCCTTAGTGTTTTTGTTTATGCCTCCCCTGTTTTGCTAAGTGTATTACAGAGTATCTTTTTTTTTTTTTTCTGTGTTGCCTTCCGCACTTCTTGTCCCCCCTCTTGTTCACGGCAGAGGCTCCCATTTTATAGTGCCTGCCGTGGACGGATTTTACTATTCTACCCTCCAACCGTTTTTGTCTGGTCTGAGAGTACTTGCCGACATTACTGTTCCGTCTGTGGTTCCCCTGTCTACGGGTACAAACATTTTTTGTCCGTTAGTCTGCCGCGGCATTCCTACCTGCCGCGGTGACGTTTCTTCTCTCTCTATCCCTCGTGGCATGCACCTATTGGTTCCAACTCAGCATTGCCTCTTTCGGGTGGTATGTCATCCCAGCAGGACGTATCCCCAAAAGAGTCTGGGCAGGAACCTTAAAATAAGCCTTCCCCTCTCCCCACCTCCAAACCGTGCCCTCTTACCTCTGACCCATGACCTCACCATGTCCTGTATTGGCTGGGTACAGGCTGGTGGTGTCTGGGCCTTGCGCGTGTTTGCGTCTGAATCCTGCCTGCTGTTCATGCATTTGCCGTGGAGTGAAGACTTTCCTTGCCTGCCGCCCGTTTCTGGCTTTTCATAGGTTGCTATTCTGATTTCCCGCTCCCTCAGGATCTGGGCTTTTACCCAGTGTTTGGGCTTTGTTTTCTTTTCAGCCCAATTCGTTTAAATGCCTTTGCTTTCTTTCCGCATGGCCTTTCCTGCCGCGGTGATTTCTTCCTACTGGGCCTTTTCTTAGGCCTGCCATTCCAATTCTTTCCCCCAGTGGCCCAATCAATGGTGGCCACTGGTGTCCTTGCGCATGGGCTTTCATGCCCCCTTTTCCCTTGGGCCTCTCCGGCCCGCTTCTTTGGACATCCTTGGTCCGTTCATTACTCCGCATCCCATGGGCTTTTACTAACTCAATTGGGCTTCCCCGGCCCAATTTCCTCATTCTCATCTTTGGGGTACATGGGCTTGCCATTATCCCCTACTTACTTTGCTTACTTTACTTTGGGCTTGCCGCAGCCCATTCTCTCTTTTTTACAACACATACTGCCCATGGGTGCCATTTTCTCTCTTTCCGGGCCTTTTAGGCCCACTTACTTCCTCAAGACCCATCCATTTGTATTGATGGGCCTGTGATCCATTGTTCCTGCCGCTTGGGCCCAATGGTTTTTATTTTTACTTGGTCTGCTGCCCGCGTCGCTGGGTTGGGCTACCCTTGTCTATTTCGAAGAAATGACCCTCAACATTTAGCCCCCTGAACATATGGAACGTTCCTGCGGTCCATATGTGAATAAAAGACTTTTCTGTCTTCTGTTTCCTTTCTTTCTTTTTCTTCGCGGGCTTTTTGAAACTGTGGACCCCTTTACGTGTACTTATATTTCTTTTCCTGCGGTGAACAGTGCTGACTCTTCGATTTTCCCAGAACGGCAGTTATTCTAAGACACAACTACCGCTTCATTTATTTCATTCTTCTTCTGATGGCTGATCAGTCGCCTTCCTTCAGGCCAGCATTAATTACCCATGTATTTAAGAAAAGAGTCCTTTCGAAAATCCCTCATAAACACCATCTTTTCCAAAGAATCGTGTCTGTCCCTCTTCCTTCATCGCCTTCTTCTCTTCAAACACCTTCATCTCTTTTGCTCAGACCAAACCGTCGCACAATGGCGCCGGTGAAAAGCCCAGGTTCTTCCTCTCACCGCAAAGGGAAAGGGAAAGCTTCTGAACCACTCGCCGGACAAGAAGTAGGCGAGGAGGCTATGTACTCCGATTCCAACCATTCCGTCGAGGAAGATGCGCCGCGCGACCCCAACAGCGAGTGCGCGCCGCTAATCGACCCTTGGTACAATCCTTATCCTCTCTTCCCTGAAGTTTCCGGAGATTATGTGCCGCTGCCGCCAGGCCGTGTGTGGCTCTCTATGTGTAGACGAAACCCCAACTTTTCTTGGGCTCCGGTGTCTTCCTCCATTTCCGATTTGGTCATCCGTCAAGGTGTCTCTCTTCCGGTGCCGATTCATTTCGTGTTTGGGTCAGGAACCGCCTTGGGTTGGAAGGAGTGGGTTGACCGAGAGTTAACGGACTCGGTTTTCATGGGTTTGTTGCAGCAGGCCGGCGTTCTGAAATCCATAGTTCTATCCCGGAGTCTTTCCAATTTTCGAGACACTTACAACCTCCGTCACTTGGTTCGCCGGTGGTGTGCCACCACCCACACATTCCTCTTCTCCTGCGGCGAACTGACCGTGACCCTTGAGGACGTGGCCAACCAACTGCTCTTGCCAATCCTTGGTGACGTGGATCCTGCCACCATAGAGCTTTCTCCGGAGGAAGAGGCTATTGAGGCCGAGTTGAGAAAGGGGATGACGGGGAATGCTAAGTTGTCCTATTGGGTTAGCTCTTCCTCTAAGTTTTCCGTTGTTGCCCACCGCGCGGCCTTTGTTGCCTTTTGGCTTTGTAAATTCGTTTTTGGTTCGCATCCCCACTACGCCATCAAGCCTTTGTACTTCCGTTTGGCCATTAAGATTTCTACTGGAGTTAGTCTGCCGCTGGCCCCCATGTTTTTGGGGCATTTATATGTGCAACTGGACATCCTGCGGAGGGATGAGAGTCAGGCTGGTTCTTGCCATATAGTTGCTTCTTCTGTACACAGCACTATTCTGCAGCAGTTATTGTTTGAGCGTTGTGCTCAATACTTGGCGAAGTGTAGGCCTGTTCGCTTCGCGAGAGAGAAGTACCAAGCATGTCCGCGGGTGATCACTGACTTCTGCGGCAGGTTTGAATCCGATTGCCCTTTAGCTTTTCGTTGGTCTGGTCTGAAACCCATTGGTCACTCAGTTGTTGAGTCTTTCGATAGCGGCATTGGTTTTACTTGGAGAGCCTACAGAAATTTGGGTAGGGGTTACACATGTACCGATTCTGCTATGGGTCCGTTTGTTGATATTATTGGGACCACCACTCCTTTGACTAGTTTTGATGAGGTGGGGATCACCTATTTGGCGGCTACCAATGTTGGATGGCTGCCTTACTTGACTGATGAGGGTATCAGGTTTGTTCACTATCCTGCCAACCGGGTGAGGAGGCAGTTTGGGCTGGACCAGGACGTTCCCGATGACCTTTCTTATCTCATGGAATCTCCTACTTCTGTTCGGCCTTTCCTGCGGCAGACTGCTTATGACTTTTGGAGATCACGCTTCAGTGCAGTTACCATTCCTGGCTCGTCGAGAGAAGGTCTTTGCACTCCTGCCATGCATGGCTATTGGCAGGCAGTGATGACTTCATTCGGGCAAGAGTTGGCAGGCAGTCGTGGCTTCTCCCTTATTCCCCCTGACGGGCTAAGTATGTTAGTGTCTCCCAACCCTCGGTTGCTCTTGCCCTCCAGGTCAGTTTTAGACTATGTTGAGAAACAGAGCCGCTCTGCTGTCTTTGAGTGGGACGAGGAGAAAAAGGGATGGTGTTGGCTCGCAGGCGATTTTCCCCCTGGTTGGGAGAAGAAAGTTAAGGTAATCAACATCCCTGCACCAAATAAGAAGACCCCTACCAAACACAAGTCTGCAAGTAAGCCCAAGCCTGCTGCACCACAGCCACCCACGGATGCTCCTTCTAGCAGGACACGGGGTAGCAAGAGGAAAACAACCCCCCATCCCATGCCTGCTGCTGAGCGAAGGGTATGTTACATACATTGTCTTTTGTGTCTTGATTTTAACTTGCCTGCGGTGAGCCCATGTCACGCCTACTGATTCCCTTCCTTAATACTGCCTCCTGTCTCTATTTGTAGTCTAAGCATAAGGAAGACACGTCATCTGCTCATCCCATTGACCTTGACGAGCCTGAACTCGAGGTAATCTCTTCTATTTCCTTCTTTCCTATTTTTTTTCTTTTACATATATTTCATCTGCTACGTGCCTTCATTTGTTTGGATTAGCCGTCGGTTCCCTCATTCTTTACCACGTGTATATATGTATTTCTCTTTCTTTTGCTTTCCAGGGTCAGCCCGAGCCCCTTTCCATCTATCGTCCTTCAGCCGAGGAGCTGCCCGCCTCCATGGGCACACCCGTGGCAGATTCTTTTGACGGGGTTGGTGAAGCTTCCCAAATGTCCATTGTTCCAGTTGCTGCGCCTGGGATTCCTGCCGAGGCTCCTAGCCCTCCTACCGGACCGGTACCCAGAGAGGGTACTCATACTGAGGGGGTTAGCAAGGCCACTCCCTCTTCAGCCGAGATGCCCGTTTCTCCACGGGGATTTGCTCCTCCTGCCATGACTCAGACCGAGGCTGTTTCACCTGTTGCTCCTCTCGTCCTTTCTACCATTGATCCTTTTGCGATTCTGTCTCAGGCCGCGAAGGATGGTTCTTCCTTAGTAATCATTCCTTCTTCCATTCCCAGCTCGGCCATTCGCGGACCCGATGTTGATCTATCGTCCGAGGAGTCCGAGGATGCTCCCGAAGATATTGATAGTGAGCCCGTCCTGCCGAGGAATATTTCTGAGTCCGAGGAGGAAAAGGATGCTCCTGAAGGTATTGATAGTGAGCCCGTCCTGCCGAGGAGGAATTCTGAGTCCGAGGACGAGGATGCCCCACCCGAGGCTAGATTCACGGGTATGTCCCCACTCTTTTTTTTTTTTTCTTTTGTTGGGTTTGCTTTTCTTTCTTTATTCACGGGGCCCACTCTTCTCTCTCTTTTTTCTCATTTGCATGTCTATTTTCTTTTGTGCACAAAGACTTTTGAAGGGCTAGGCATCGCGGTTAGCGTAGGGACGCCTGCGGTAGTTAATCCTGCCACGCCTATTCCTGCCGTATTCTCTGCACCAGCATCTACCATACTTACGGCGTCAGTTTCCGCCGTGCCCTCTGTGCCTGCTTCAGTTCCTCCCACAGCCCCCATTGATGTTGGTTCTGGTAAGCTTTATTTCTTCCTTGTCTGTATTATTATATATTTTTTTTTATTTGCGCCCCGTGGGCTTTGCTCAATTCCTCATCTCATGCCGTGCTTTTTTCTTGGTAGGATCTCCTCCTATAGCCCCATTCCAGTTTGAAGCGGGTAGTAGTTCCACCACCCTTCCAGGTCCCGAGGACGAGGCTGCTGCCTTCTTCACCCGCTTTGACCAACCTGAGGTCAATGATCTTGATCCTGCAGCTTTCTGGGGCTCGGGCCCTCCTTATGTGGACTTTCACGGCTTTAGAGTCCCGGGGGACTGTGCTTCTCATCTGGTGATGATTTATGGCAACCGCGGGGACTTCATGCAGGGCTTTCGACTTGGTCGTTCTGTTAGAGAGCATTTCTTGAAGATGTTGGGGAGTGTATTGAATGACATAGAGCATAGCTTTGTTGACACTGTCTCTACCGAGAGGATTTTGCAGTGGAGGGCCGCGGTGCAGGAACTTGTCAGCGTAGGCTTTGCCGTGGAGTTCCTTTTGGATCACCTTCGGGAGATTGCTCGGGCTGTTTTCACGAGGAGAGTGTGACCCACCGTAGATGCTATTGACTCGCGTCTTGAGATCTTGAGAAAGGAGGTGGCAGACTTGGAGGGCCATCGTGAGCGTCTTCTTTCCAGTGTTGGTGGATCCGATCGTTTTGGAGATCAGTCTCTTATTTCCGGGCTTCGTTGATGCTTTTCCTTGTTTCGTTGTTTCCTTTTGCTTATGACTATTTATTACATTATATTTTGTTGTACCACTTATTTGGCTAGTTTGCCATGACCTGGGCTTGTAACTTATCTTTGTGACGCTACACTTTACATTTTGCTATGACATATGATGATAATACTTGATGTTTTTTCATTACATCCTGCCGAAAGCAAAATTACAATTTCATGTTGTGACACAGTCACTTGAAAAATGATAGGGTAAAAGGAAACATAAAGGAAATATAACAAAGGAAAGAAAAGAGGCAATCATGTAAGTTTTCTCCTCAGGCATAATACTGCTTCAGCCATTTCCCGTTGATCGGGTCCATTAAGTCTTTGCCATCCATCTGAGTCAGACGGTAGTACCCACTCGGGTGTGCTTCCCTTATCACAAAGGGCCCTTCCCACTTTGGTGCAAATTTGGATGGCCCTGCCAGGCCTCTTCTAACGTAGTCTGCCACTTTTAAAACAAGCTGTCCTTCCACGAACACTCGTTCTCTAGTCGTCCTGCCGTAAGCTTCAGTCATCTTTTGCCGATATCTACGGCTGTGTTCCTGGGCTTGTTCTCTTTTTTCGTCAAGTCCTTCCAGGTCTTCATACCTTTCTGCCGCGAAGACCTCTTCTTCCTCTCCTCCTTTTTCTTGCATTTTCATGACCCTCAGGGACGGGGTCATTACCTCCGCTGGACTCACCACTTCAGT
This sequence comes from Quercus aquifolioides, assembly GCA_019022515.1. NCBI lineage: Eukaryota > Viridiplantae > Streptophyta > Magnoliopsida > Fagales > Fagaceae > Quercus > Quercus aquifolioides. Next base: position 8,502,678 of record CM032330.1, on the reverse strand, counting down.
CCCGTAGACCAAAGAAAAAGGTGAAAAACCTGTGGCTGACTTAGGCGATTTTCTGTAAGCCCAAAGGGCGTCCGGCAGGTGCATTGCCCATCCTCCCGTGTACTCCTGACTCATTTTACTTATGATTTTTATGAGGGTTTTGTTTGTTGCCTCCGCCTGCCCATTCCCTTGAGGGTAGTAAGGTGATGACCGGTGATGCTTAACTTGATAGAATTCTAACATCTTCCTTACTTCACTGTTGACAAAAGGTGTGCCATTGTCACTAATGATTCTGTGGGGTACCCCGAACCTCACGATTATGTTCTCCTTGATGAAGTTTGCCACTGCTTCTCCGGTGGCTTTGCGAAGAGGCACCGCCTCTGCCCATTTAGTAAAATATTTCGTAGCCACCAATATCCAGATATATCCTCGTGATGGTGGGTTAACCGGTCCTACCAGATCAAGCCCCCAAGTGTGGAAGGGCCATGGTGTTACCATGCTGTGCAAATTCTGTGGATGGGTGTGAATTAAGTTGGCCTGCACCTGGCAACTGTGGCACTTCTTTACGAATTCTGCCGTATCCTTCTTCATGGCAGGCCAGTAGTAACCCATCTGCAGCAGGCACCTGTAGAGTCTTTTCTTCCCTTGGTGTTCCCCACACTCTCCTGAGTGTACCTCTTTCACCATTTTCTCTGCTTCTTCAGGACCTAGGCACCTTAAGGGGTCCCCATCATACCCCTTTCTAAAGAGGACCATATTGTGCATGAAGTAGCGTGTTGCCAGCCGCTTGAGTTTATATTTTTCACTCTGCTTCCGCGGCAGGATACCTTCCGTCAGGTATTGGATAAATGGGCTTCTCCAGTCTTCGCAGGCGGACACAACGTAACTTTCTTCTCTGTCTACCGCAAGTTGGCAAGCCCCACACTGAATTTGGGCTCGATCTGCATCTTTGCCCATGTTTGGCCAATAAAAGCCTGCCCTTTGAAGCCTGCGGTAGAGACTGACTTCTCCGCAGGATCCGCAAGTTTTGTCGTGTACTTCTTTCAGTTTCCTCTGGGCCTCTTCTGGTCTTACACATCTGGCCAAGACCCCACCTGGCATCCTGCGGTATAACTCCCCCTTTACTAGTGCGTAATCTTTTAGCACCTTGAGTCCTGTGGCATCATCTTCATTCATCAAAGCTTCCCTTATGGGAAAACGCCAGTCTTCGTCGCACTGTTCCTCTTGGAATTTCTCTTTCAACGTATCAATTATCGATTCTCTCCTTTTGCTGACCTCTACTTGGGTGCTATTTCCTTCAAACATTATTTGAGATCCCAGCGCGGCTAACGCATCCGCAAACCGATTTTCATTCCTGGGAGCGTGCTCTATTTCAAAAGTTGAAAACTTTTCCTCCATTTTCTGAGCCATTGCTCTGTACGGGGCTAGACTAGGCTCTTTCAAGGAGAAGCTCCCGTTGGCCTGACAGACCACCAAATTTGAATCGCCTAACACCCTCAAGTGTTTAACTCCCATTTCTAGAGCCGTGGCCAGCCCGGTTAGATAGGCTTCGTATTCCGCGGTGTTGTTCGAACAGGGGAATTCCAGTTTAAATGACAGTGCTACTGCTTTATCTTCTTCATGGTATAGAACTACTCCCACCCCTCCAGACTGGGCAGTAGAAGACCCATCGAATTTCATTACCCATTTCTCTTCGGCTCCTTCTGCCATGGCTACTTCCCCGGGGACTTCATCATCCAGTGGGAACTCTTCCTCGCCTGGAAATTGTGCTAATAAGTCTGCTATAGCCTGGCTTTTTACTGCCCGGGGCGTCCCCATTTTTAAATCATATTGCGATAATTGTAGCAACCATTGGGATATCCTGCCAGAGAGGATCGGTTGTCGCAGCAAAGCCTTGATGGCATGGGATTTGGTCATTAACCATACCTCGTAGGCCAAGAAATAGTGGCGCAACCTTTGTGAAGCATATACAATGGCTAAGCATGCTCTCTCCGCCCTCGGGTATCGAGTTTCTGCATCTTTCAAGGCGCGGCTGATATAATATACGGGCTGCTCAGTGCCGCCCACGTCCTCTTGGGCAATCATCGCTCCAATGGCATATGAGTTGGCAGCCAAGTAGAGCAACAGTGGCTTTTTGTGAATCGGGGCTTGCACTGTGGGGAGGTTCATCATGATCTGCTGTAGCCTTTTGAAGGCTGCCTGCTGCAATTCCCCCCACTCAAAATCATGCCCTTTTCTGAGCAGCTTGGTGAAAGCGGCAGTGATTGATGCCAACCCGGGGATAAATCTTCGAATGTACGAGACTTTCCCCAAGAAGCTCTTTAATTCCTTTACCGTGCCCGGAGGTTTCATGGTTGCAATGGCCGTAGCCTTGGCTGGGTCAACATCTATCCCCCTGCTATGAACCAAGAAGCCGAGGAACTTCCCGGAGGACACTCCGAATGAGCATTTGAGAGGGTTCATTCTTAGTTTGAAGGCTCTGCACCTTTCGAATACCCTCCTTAACACTTGGAAGTGTTCTTCTCTCTTTCTTGACTTTACTACTATGTCGTCTACGTAATCCTCCAGTTCACAATGCATCATGTCGTGAAATATGGCCGTCATTGCTCTCTGATAAGTGGCACCCGCATTTTTCAACCCAAAAGGCATTACAGTGTAATAAAAATTGCCCATGGGTGTTCTGAAAGCGGTTTTTTCTGCATCCCTTGGTGCCATCCTAATTTGGTTGTACCCGCTGAACCCATCCATAAATGAGAACATGGCGTTGCCTGCCGCAGAATCTATCAGTAAGTCCATGTTTGGCAAAGGGAACTCATCCTTCGGACAGGCCTTGTTGAGGTTTCTGAAGTCTACACAACATCTTATCTGGCCACTCTTCTTCTTCACGGGTACGATGTTGGACAGCCATCGCGGGTGTTGGATAGGTTTGATGAATCCTGCGGCAAGCAATTTCTGCACCTCTTTGATTATTTGCCCTTCTATTTCCGTATGGAATGTCCTGGCAGGCTGAGCTATTGGCCTGGCCTCTGGGTCTACATTCAACGTGTGCGCGACTAGCCCAGGGTCTAGCCCCGGCATTTCATTGTATTCCCATGCGAAGACATCTTTAAATTCTTTCAAGAGCAACATCAGTTCTGTCTTTTCCGCCTCGGCCAAACTTGCACTAATCAGGATAGGTCTTGGCCCTTGGGAAACAGACCCCAAGTCAACCTCTTCCATTTCTTCTTCTGCCGTAACCTGTACTTCTTTTTCCGTCGCAACTTTCTCGTTCTCTTCTTCACTACTTTCTTATTCTGACTTTTCTTGAACCACGCAACACGTCAAGTTCCTGTGTTGCCACTCCCGGGTGGGGCCCTCTTGCATTTCACCAGCGGGCCCCGCGCCCCTTCATAACTTATACACAATCCTGCCGTTAGGACCTCGGATCCTGACACAGTGGGGTGTATCCTCTGGGTCCTCGGCTGGCGCGTGCTTCCTCTTTTTTTTTTCTGGCTAGTAATTCCCTTAGGTCAGGCTCAGGATCATCCTGGATGTCTCTCCATTTAGGCACGAAGGTACCTTGCGGCCTTGACACTGAGTTTTCCCCGGATGGAGCCCATTGATCGTAGAACATGGTTTCCACCAAATGAGCTTCTGCCTGCTCAAATGGTGAATGATTCGCTGCTATGCGTATCATCCTGCCGTTCATCCGCCCTTTCACACATTGGTGGTAGGTGGATGGAATTAATCTGTGCTTATGCAACCATGGTCGTCCCAAAAGGACGTGGTATGAGACTTCTGTTTTCACCACGTGGAACCGAGCTAGGGAAGCTATGGGTCCCACTTTTAACCACAACTGGATATGGCCTGCGGTGTACTCTCCTCTTCCACCGAATCCTGTCACTTCCATTGGACACCCTTGGATCTTTCTTTCTGAAATCCCCGCTGCTTGCAGAGTGCTCAAGGGGATCAGGTTTACGGAAGCGCCCGTGTCTATTAAGGCTCTCTTTATGGGGATTTGATTTATGGATGCCGCAAGATAGAGAGGTCTCCGGTGGTCTGGATACCCCACTTCCATATCTTCGTCACTGAAGGTGATTTCGGTTGACTCCTGAAAAAGAGCCCTGTCATCTTGGACTTCCGCTGATAAACATTCCACCCCCGCCCCGGAGGCAATGCTTACTAGAGCCTCGGTAGCTACTTTTCTTTCTTTTGTTGTGAGGCCTAGTTGATCAAATAGGTTTTTGAATTTGGAACTCTGTTGTAAAGTGGTAATTGCTGCGGCAGGCAAGGCCGGATTTTCTCCTTCGTCATCCCCTGGATTCGCACAGATCACTACTGCCGCTACACCCTTCCTTTTGTGATTCGGGAGTGGGTTTCTCTAGACCTCCTGCTGGGTCAGCTCTAGAGTTCCTTCTTTTATCCTGCGGTGCACTAGTCTGCGGAGTGCCCAACATTCTGCGGTGGCATGTTGGACATAGTTGTGTAAGCGACAAAAACGCGGGTCCCTCCTTTCTTCCTTGGTGGGCTCCCTAGCAACTTGGTTAGGTTTGAATACGCCATCTACTATCCATTTGTCTAGCAGTACGTCCAACTCCTTTGCGGTACATGGTATTGGCGGAGGAGTATCGTATTCTTTCCCGTCCGTCTTCCTCCTCCGCTCACCGGTGGATACCGTCATGGCTTGCGGGGCACTTCTTTTGTCCGTGCTTGGCTTTACGGACTGGGCAGTTTTTCTTGCCTTTTGTAACAGCTGCGCGAACTGGGAGATTTCAAGGTTTTCTAGGACTGCCCTGTATTCCCTGATCATATTCGTCATGCACATCTCCACCAGCGTCCTTTCCTCGCAATGGTCATAGCAGTCGAGTGCTATGTCCCTAAATCTCTTGATGTATTCCATCAAGTCCTCACCATTCCTTTGTTTAGTTGCTTGCAATGTTGCAAGTGTCACCGTTTCCTCTCCGTGAAAGTACTTGGTGCAAAATACATCTACCATATCATCCCATGTTGGGATCGACCCTGGCTTCAAGCCAATGTACCAGGTATAAGCCCGGTCACACAATGATTTGGAAAATTCTCGAAGACATAAGTCCTCGTCTGCTGCATAAGGGCCAAGCGTATCAATGAACTTGCTTACGTGCTCAACAGCACTTCCCTTCCTGCCGTCGTATTGTGCGAATACTCGCGGTTCATATCTCTCGGTGTATGGTTTAGTGAGCACCCTTAGCGGGTATGGGGGTCTACGTGCGTAGAATCTTTCCTTTGGTCCTCTGGCTCTCTCTTGCTCCAGGAGAGCTGCCACTTCTGCCATAGTAATAAAACGTTGATCCGTATTCTGTGGGACACCACCCACCAGTGTCTCTTCCGCCCCATGCTCCGGATCATGTTGGCTTTCTTTTTCCTTTGTCTTATCCGTCTTTAGCTGACGAATTTCTTCCATCATTTGCTGTTGTGAGTGCTGTAAAGCCTGCAATACTTCAATGAAGGTCTTGGCATTGTCCGTGGGGATCCTCGGAGGAGGTTGGGGTACAGCCCCCATCTCGTTACCACCCTCTGCCTGATTAGGCTGTGGTTGGTGGGGTGTTGTAGGCCTGGACTCTGCTTGTGAGGGTACAGCACTCATGTTGCGTGTAGTCCTGGATTTCGGAGGCATTCGTTCGTGTGGGCTTTCGTCCCCGTCTGTTTCTCAACTCCCCAGTGAAGTCGCCAATTTAATGTGGGGGCCTTTTCTGCTATGTTGGGCTGGGCTGCCCTTTTGTGATCGTAGGCCCAAATGTTCTGGGTTGCAGGAGTCGAGACCGGGCCAAATGGAACTCAACTTGGCCGGGCTTGTGCGCGAACTGTGCCTCGTCTGCCAGGGGCGTTTTGCCGCGGGCTGAGTTGACTCGGAGATGAGCTTACGGCAAGCAGAGCCCTTTTTAGAGAAAAAGTGCTTACGGCAGGCAGAGCTGTTTCAGAAAAGTGCTTACAGCAGGCAGATATTATTGATGAATATAAACATACACTAAGGAATGACCAGATAACTCTTTTAATGGAAAATGATAAAATAATTCACAACCATAATAACACTTAACAAAAATAGTGATGAGAATGGCTATAAAATTAATCAAAGGACATGGAAATAATTTGGTTTCGTCCGCGGGGCAAAGCCAAAGAGGAAGAACACCTCTTCTCAACGCAACTAACTTCCGAGGAAATGAAATCCTGCCGTGAAGTTAATGGGTTTGAGGGAAGTGGACCCAAGTGATCAATACCCGAAATGAATATGGAAGAGGGCAAGGATCTGAGAGGGAGAGAAGGGAAGAAACCTATCGGTGCATGCCACTAGCTCTCACTCTTTTTGTTTCTATCTTTCCTTCCTTGGTTTTCTTTCTTTTCGTTTTTTCTTAGTGATTTTCCACCCTTAGTGTTTTTGTTTATGCTTCCCCTGTTTTGCTAAGTGAATTACAGAGTATCTTTTTTTTTTTTTTCTGTGTTGCCTTCCGCACTTCTTGTCCCCCCTCTTGTTCACGGCAGAGGCTCCCATTTTATAGTGCCTGCCGTGGACGGATTTTACTATTCTACCCTCCAACCGTTTTTGTCTGGTCTGAGAGTACTTGCCGACATTACTGTTCCGTCTGTGGTTCCCCTGTCTACGGGTACAGACATTTTTTGTCCGTTAGTCTGCCGCGGCATTCCTACCTGCCGCGGTGACGTTTCTTCTCTCTCTATCCCTCGTGGCATGCACCTATTGGTTCCAACTCAGCATTGCCTCTTTCGGGTGGTATGTCATCCCAGCAGGACGTATCCCCCAAAAGAGTCTGGGCAGGAACCTTAAAATAAGCCTTCCCCTCTCCCCACCTCCAAACCGTGCCCTCTTACCTCTGACCCATGACCTCACCATGTCCTGTATTGGCTGGGTACAGGCTGGTGGTGCCTGGGCCTTGCGCGTGTTTGCGTCTGAATCCTGCCTGCTGTTCATGCATTTGCCGTGGAGTGAAGACTTTCCTTGCCTGCCGCCCGTTTCTGGCTTTTCACAGGTTGCTATTCTGATTTCACGCTCCCTTAGGATCTGGGCTTTTACCCAGTGTTTGGGCTTTGTTTTCTTTTCAGCCCAATTCGTTTAAATGCCTTTGCTTTCTTTCCGCGTGGCCTTTCCTGCCGCGGTGATTTCTTCCTACTGGGCCTTTTCTTAGGCTTGCCATTCCAATTTTTTCCCCCAGTGGCCCAATCAATGGTGGCCACTGGTGTCCTTGCGCATGGGCTTTCATGCCCCTTTTTCCCTTGGGCCTCTCCGGCCCGTTTCTTTGGACATCCTTGGTCCGTTCATTACTCCGCATCCCATGGGCTTTTACTAACTCAATTGGGCTTCCCCGGCCCAATTTCCTCATTCTCATCTTTGGGGTACATGGGCTTGCCATTATCCCCTACTTACTTTGCTTACTTTACTTTGGGCCTGCCGCAGCCCATTCTCTCTTTTTTACAACACATACTTGCCCATGGGTGCCATTTTCTCTATTTCCGGGCCTTTTAGGCCCACTTACTTCCTCAAGACCCATCCATTTGTATTGATGGGCCTGTGATCCATTGTTCCTGCCGCTTGGGCCCAATGGTTTTTATTTTTACTTGGTCTGCTGCCCGCGTCGCTGGGTTGGGCTACCCTTGTCTATTTCGAAGAAATGACCCTCAACAACAAGTATGCCCAGACCAGACAAAGGCGGTTAAAGGGCAAAGAGGTAAAATTTGGTCATGGAGAGCCCTACAAAAAGACTCCTGTCGTGCCCTGAAAAGGGGATCGAAAAACAGAGGAATGAGGAAGTGAAGAGAAAACAAAAGAAAGGGAAAGAAAAAGAAAAAGATAAGAGAAAAAACAAAAAACAAAAGAAAGATAATATAATGGGCATGCACCAGTAGGTCGTTTCCCTTCTCTCCCCCTCGAAATCCTACTCTCTTTAGGGCAAGTAAACAATAGAGATTCCTTTGGGCACTAATCATTTAGGTCCAGTTTCCTCAAAGTCATTAATCCCCACGGCAGGATCTTTCTTTTTCTTGGGAGATTAGTTTCATTGAGAGGAGGCGTTCTTCCTCTTTGGTCTTTGCCTCTAAGGACCCAAACTTGGCTTGATGTTATTTATTCGATCAACTCATATTATCCCTTAATCCTTTACTTCTTTTGTAAAAGTTATTGTTATTATTGTGATTGTCATAAATAGGAATTACTTGGTCATTTTCATTAAGAAAAAGTCACTATATTCTTTGTTTTTCTGTTATTGTTATATTTTGCCTGCCGTAAATAGTTTGAAACAGCTCTGTCTGCCACAAGTACACTCCTGGTAGACGAGGCCTAGTTTGCGCACAAGCCGGCTCAAAGTGAGTTACAGTTGGGCCAATCTCAACTCTCCTACTCAGAATACTCGGGCCCATCACTGCAGGAGGCAGCCCAGCCCAACACACAACACAAAAAAGGCCCCTACAATGCTATCTGTGCAAACGTTAAGAAGAAACTGATAAGAGCTCGTGAGAAAGAGAGATTGTGCAGGTTCGCACTAATACTATCATGGGTCTTTTGTGCTAATGTTATGTTATTTTCATGTGGCTCAATTGAGCAATTTGGAGTGAAGAGATTGAGTTGACCATGAGGTTGTTATTGTATTGTTGTTTTGTGGCACAATTGGTTGAGATATCTACAAGCTTTGATTTAGCCAAGTTGCTTGTTGTTAGTAGAATTATGTTGTGGCAATGGTGCTTATCAAGATTTTGTAAGAGGATTTCCCAATTGCCTAAGGTTGGCTTGAAGACATGTTGTATTGTAATAGCACTTCTCTATTTTAGTGTTGGTACTAGAAGTGTTTTTAAATTGTGTGTTATGTTGAAATTGGTATTTGTATTTCATACACGGTACACCCTATAAATTCTGAGATGTGTCTTGTGTTGACACTTAATTAGCATGATCTCTTTCTCAAAAAAAAAAAAAAAAAAAAAAAGCACGATCACAGTGTTAAAATTGATTAATGTCAAAACTTGCCAGCATTACAATAATACAAATTTAGAGCAAACTTGGTATACTGAATGAGAATTACAACATGAATGTTAATCTTTATTACTAGGAGTAAAATGTGTTGTAATACAACAACTAAACATATTCATAAATTTGGCTATAAGTTATAACATACTTAAGATTTATTTTAGGAAATATCTTATTCATATAATTATGTTTCTTTAAAAATAATATTTTTTAAATTTGAGAGAGATGAATTATTTTTTATGATTATTTTATTTATATAATTGTTATGTGTATATAGAAATTTTTTTTATTTGAAAATATATTAATTTTAGAAATTATTACACCTCATAAGAAATAGCTATTACAACCTTTTTAGATAAAAATAATTATTCCTTATTTTAAAGAATAGTTATTTATAAGAAATAACTATTTCCCGTAACTATAATAAAAACACTGTAATAAAAACATAATCAAACTAAAGAATAGCTAAACCATATGAATAGTTATTACATTATAGTATCTATTACAGTTTACTAAACTTGCATATAACAACATTACTTTTTTTTTTTTTTGTGTGTGATTGATGACCATTAATTTGTAAGATTTATGTAATAAGATTTGTAATATTCTAATATCACTCTTTAATATTAAGGACGAGCATACAACTCAATTGGTGCTTCTAGAACAGACAATCTCGTGGCTTTCGTGTTTCCCTATTCCTTAATCTGTTTGTCTATTGGTATGTCATGATATATGGCCGATGGCTAGGCTAGAAACTATGGCGTCATCTACTGGGTTTAGGCCCACAAAAAGGGTGGTCCCACCAACCTTGTTCATGGCAAATTATAGGTCCTCTCTATCGGAGTCTCAAGTCTCAACACGTTACTTGATTAGTCTCAACACGTTACTTGTTTATGATTGATTGCATTATTATTATATTATTGTAGCAATAAAGTTCAAAGTGACTTAGCGAGAAAAAAGAGAGAGAAAGTATAGTCCAAAGTAGGTATATGGGAGTGCTTTTCTTTGTTTAGGGACAAGAAGAAGGGATTTTTTAGAAAATAACTACAAAACCCAAACAATATTATTAGTTAGACAACGTTTCAAACATATTGCATTTTTAACAATTCAACTTCAGAGAAGTCGATTTTACTGTTCATATTCCCTATTTTTTGTGCCACGTAGATATAAAAATCGACTCCAGTGGAGTCGTCTTCAACACAAACAAAACGACTCCAGTGGAGTTGTTTTCAACGCAAAGAAAACGACTCCACTGGAGTTGTTTTCTTTGTATTGAAGACGACTCCAGTGGAGTCGATTTGCCAAAAAACCGATGCGCACCATGAACTGGAGAAGAACCCAGATTTTCCAGCCGTCACAAAAGAAGCAAACGAACCCAGACGCCGACGAGCAACACCGACGAACCAAACCCAAGCGGCGTCACAGAAGAAGCAAACGAACCCAGACGCCGACGAGCAAGACCGACGAACGCCGACGAACCAAACCCAAGCGCCGACGAACCAAACCCAGGCGCTGATTCACCAAACCCAGGCGCCGACGAGCAACACCTACAGCTGGGCATTCTCATTTCTTTTTTCTTTAGATCTGTAGCCCACTCTTAATCTCTTCCCCTCTCAAGTTCGTGATTTCTTCGTCCGTGTCTCTTCGTCTCTCAATCGCGGAAATCACGTAGCATTCAAGCTCAAGTTCGTGATTTCTTCGTCTGTCTCTTCGTTTCTCAATCGCTTCTCCGTTCTCTTCGTTTCTCAATCGCTTGATTCAGTAGGCTGAATTGATGTACAAAGAAGTCGATTCCAGTGGAGTTGTCTTCAATACAAAGAAAACGACTCCAGTGGAGTCGTTTTCTTTGCGTTGAAAACGACTCCACTGGAGTCGTTTTCTTTGTATTGAAGACGACTCCACTGGAGTCGATTTTTATATCTACGTGGCACAAAAACTAGGGAATATGAACAGTAAAATCGACTCTTCTAAAGTCGAATTGTTAAAAATGCAATATGTTTGAAACGTTGCCTAACTAATAATATTGTTTGAGTTTTGTAGTTATTTTCTAAAAAATCCCCAAGAAGAATGAATGAAGTAATTGGCGTAACGTGGGGAAACTTCTATCAAAGAGTCGGATATATTGAGTCCTATTACCAAAAAGAGAAAGAATTTTTCTTTTTTGATAATTCCAATAAGAGAGAGGATTATGTGCAGGTGTAACCACCTACTACATTGTGCATATATGTTCATCCTTGCAAGTTAATCATTTCTACGCGGTTCATGCCCTTCTTTCTTCTGAATTGAAAGTCTTGACTTTTGTTTGATTTATATTTTATATTGTTGTCAACACCCGAAAATTTAAATAAACACCTCAAAAGAGAGAGAGAGAGAGAGCCACATGTCATCCTAAGACTACCCACGATTTACTTCTACACTAAGAATCATGAAGGCACAATCTGGAGCCAGACTACACACTTTAGTTTATTTCTGCTCCAGCTAAGTAACTTCGAAAAAAGGATATTCTGATCTAACTCTAAGATGTTGGGAGGCACCGCTGGAGCAGACCATTTGAGAATTCTCTTCATAAAACCATCATTTCAACAAAATTCTAGAGTAAGAATATAAGATAATCAGATAAAAAATATGGAAAACAGAATGTGATCGCTTCCAATACCATGCAAATACTACAATTTTAAGCTTTGAACATCATTGAACGCTCAACTCAAACAATTCATATTGAATATAAGCCTGTCTATGAACAGAAGATCTTACTTCTAGGGACATTGTTGGGGATGATGCACGTGTAAATAATTGCTGTTGTATATAAGCAGAGTTTTCCAACTTTGTACATCTGTTGCGAGCCAAGCTATCAGCAAACAGACTGCACAATACACAAGGTTGTTTTCTAAAAGCTACTCCTTTCACAGGTACAATATCTCCTTGGTTGCCCCAGAAAAGGTGGGAGAGCCCACCCTAGAGAGAGAGAGAGAGAGAGAGAGAGAGAGCACAATCCTTGCATACTACAACAATGCAAATTATAATTGAAAATACCAACAGTTGTAAGCCAATAATGAAAACCCTAAAAAAAATGAATGCAAAGACAGAGCTAGTGTATGACATTCGATGGGAAACAATAACTTTGAATTTTTAATTTCATGTTAAAAAATGTAATGTTGCAAGTTTTGTATCTACAATCTACACACTGAAAAGGCTATATTCCATTTAAGTGGGAAGCCTAATATCGGTGGGTATAGCGCTTCAAACCAACAAAGAGAGGGAGAACTGCAAGCTTCAAAACTCTAAAAGTACTTGACACCAATATCAGCACACAATAGGCCAATCAGCCTTTCCCAATTCAGAAACAACATTTGCAATTCTTCTAAACCCCTTTCTTTCCTTTAAAAGCATGGTCTTCTTACCTGTCCCTCACAGTTTCTTAACGCTCTTGTCACCTGGTCCCAGTTTCATTTGCTGCAGGAACTTTGGAAGGATAATTGGACACATCCAACTCAATAAGTGACATATCATACGGCTCAGAAAAAGAATTTGAGGTATCCACAAGCAGAGAAGATTTCATCACATCAGATTGTGTAGAATCAGTTACAGTGTCGGGATTTTTGGGAGTACTGGTACTAGAAGATGAGAGACTGGAAAGCTGTATGTCATCCAACTTGTTTCCAAACATATGTTTGTTTCTTCTTACAGATTCCATCTCAGGACCAGTTGGCACAAAGGTGCGTGACCGATACTTCCGTGTTCCCTCATCACCCTCATTGTGATTGTAAAGAACATAATCATGGTATGTTGGTGCAAACTGCAAAAAGGTAGTGAGTGATCATCAGCAAGAGTACAGCAAAGCCCAAAAAGAGAATTCAGAAGCCTTATTAAGGCCTGTGTGTAAGCAAACCTTAAGGGAAAGCATGTTGAATGCATTCAAAGCATGAGAGAGAGAGAGAGAGAGAGAGAGGGAGTGAGATGGAATTGTACAGTTCACCTGGTGGACCGTGTCATGGTAAAAGTCATTTAACTTTAAGGCGTGTGCAAGGCTTCCTGTCAAACCACGGGAGACACCAATATTTGCACCAGCATACTCTTTGTATGGAAATGCATAGAGATGGCCCACAGCAGCAATAAGCATCTCAACACATATGATGAAATTTTGAAATTCAGCAGCTTCCTCTGCATCCTTAATGAATCCAGACTTTGCAGCAAGGAAAACCAAAACACCCTAAAATACAAACAAGAAAATCAGAAAGACGGTGGAAGAGGCTACAATTTCAACTTACAGAAAATTTTCTAAAAAATAAAATGCATTCAGTAATAAACTAGGCGCGTGTGTGCATGTGCATGTGCATGTGTGTGTGTGTGAGAGAGAGAGAGAGAGAGCAAGTATCAATGCTGTACCTGCCAATAAGTCAGGAAAACAACAGATTTGATTAAAATAAACTTTGGGACTGGATTAAATGGCTGAAGCAGATCTTTGCATGCCAGATAAAACAATGCCAAAGCATAAAGAGCCATTGTATATGAGATTGTATAGATAATTGTGAGATACAAGTATGATTGATTTGGACTGAAATTTCCATCTTCATATTTTCCTTTTGCGTAAAGTATGAGTGTAACAGCAACTAAAATAGGCTTCAAAATGACAAACTGCAAACACCCCTGCTTGCACCTACGTATGAAACGCCTGCATAAACAATTTCAGAAATGAGAGCTAATCAAACAAATCTAAGGATGCAGTATTCAGATAAATCATTGTTATTGAAAGACTAAAATAATTGATTATAATATCCCAGCAAGTTTTGACTTATAGACAGGCTTTTAAAAGGTGCAGAGAAGCTAAATCCATACATGTAAATCAGTATGCCAACTAATTCATACATATCAAGAGTGCTGCTACAGTTAAAAAAAAAAACTTAGATAGTGGACAGAAGCAATCCCCAAGTATAACAAATTGTGAATTTTGCAAGAGGAGAGAGAAGGGGGGGGGGGGGGTGACTCTTCTTCCACAGACGTGCATAAGTATTGAGTAAAATCATAGACTCTTGTTATTAGAAACTCACCCATCCAGAGGTATGGGAGGAAAGCAACATGTCATCAGACACCATGATGGCTTCAGAACCCGACCACTTAAACTTAGTACAACAGCTCCTGGTCCACCAACCCATCCCAGGCACAATGACAGGAAATTATAGATGACCCATGCTTCATAACTGAAACAGTAAAAACATAGATATAATGATTATTATAATAATTAACCATAAAATGATATTTGTGAATAAGTCAATAAACACAGCTTCTTATAATCCCCTAATTTTTTTTCCCCCAAAACACAGCTCATAAAAACCCAGGCAGCTATGGACATATTCCTTTTTTTGTTTTTTAAATAATAATAAAGCAATTTTTATTCACTGTTGTAGAGAAAGCAAGACAATGAAAAAGAAAAATTATCAAATAACAAGCTTCTGCAACAGATTTTTAATAAGTTAAACACTTCATTCAAGTACAAAACACCTAACATGGATGATCATAATAAATCCTCACTTCAGGTTACATTCAAAAATTCATAAAGCTGTAAAATCTTCTCACAAAGATAGCCATGGGAAAACAATCAGAAGACTGGATTCAACTCTTGTTGCTTAGAAAAACTGGTCTACTTTTTATTTTTTGGTGGAAGCTTTAGTTAAATCACTAGACAAAGGACAAACTTCTAAGCAGAACTGAAACAAATATACAGTATATTAGCTCCCCCCAAATAACATTAAGATGGTTGCTTTTTAGAGCAATCTAATGCATGAGTTAATTTGGGTGAAATTCTATTGACATTTGTAACCCAATACCATTTGCTCTCTAGAGTCAAACAAAACAAGGGGAGACAAAAAGCATAAATATAAGATAAGACAGAAATCAAAGTGAACAATAAAATATATATTTTTTTTCCTGTAAAAATTGCAGAGATCAACATTATATACAAACACAGAAGAACTTACACTTCCCGAAATGAATTGAAATAGATTGAGGCAGCTGGTAAAACCAGGGACAAGAAAGACATTAGTGCATAAACCTGTTTAAAAAAAACAAAAAATCAACACATTGCTGAAAATACTGCAATACAAGTTAGCATTTTTAAAGTGCAGCCTTTTGCAGATGTCAAGACCAATGGAGGTTAACTATTGAAAGAAGATATAAAGTTCAAAATCATCAAATCATAACCAACACTTTTGTATGCATGCTGCATAGCATAGATTTGAATGGCCACATTTGACCATATTCCTTCAAATTGAAATAAAGTTGTGACCCATTTCAGATATTTTTTTGATACATTTTAAGTGTCGAACCCTAGATGTCTTTTTATTGGAACCCTGTTTTCGAGAAGATGGGGTGGCGTTTAGCTAGGTGGAAGAGGTTGTATTTATCTGGGTGGGGGGGGGGGGGGGGGGGGTGAAGTAACTCTTATTAAGAGTACTTTGTCCACTTCAACTACTTATTTCCTTTCTCTCCTTCCTATTCTAGTAAAGATAGCTAATCGTATGGAGAAAATACAGAGAGACTTTCTTTGGAGTGGTATTGATGCTCCTAAGGTTCCTCTGGTGGAATGGTCTAAGGTTTGTATGCCAGTGCAGAATGGTGGTTTAGGGATTTGGAGTTTGAGAAGATTTAATTCTGCTTTGTTAGGCAAATGGTTGTGGAGATATGGAACGGAGAGAGATGCCCTTTGGAGGAAGGTCATTGAGGCGAAATATAAGGTTGAAGGGGGTGGTTGGTGTACCAAACTGGTGTTAGGGACCTATGGTGTTAGTGTGTGGAAATCCATTAGACGTGGTTGGCTGGACTTTTCTAAATTTCTTCGGTTTGATGTGGGTGATGGTACTAGGATAAAGTTTTGGGCGGATGTATGGTGTAGAGATTGTTCTCTTAAGAAAGCATTTCAAGAATTGTATAGTATTAGTCGGACAAGGGAGTCCTTTGTGTCGGAGGTGATGCATTTCTCTGATGGGAGGCTTAAATGGGACATTCGGTTCTGTCGTCCACCACATGATTGGGAGTCAGAATCATTGGATCTGTTTTGGGTTGTGCTTTATTCCACAAATGTGCGGGGTGTTGGTGATGACAAACTTTGCTGGAAGCCAGCAATGAGGAGAGGTTTTGAGGTTCAAGGCTTTTATCACTCTTTATCTCCTTCTTTTGTCATTGATTTTCCTTGGAAAATGGTGTAGCAATCAAAGGTTCTTCCTAGGGTAGCATACTTCTCTTGGACTGCTGCCTTAGGTAAGATCTTAATTACGGATAATCTTTGAAAGAGCCATGTTGCAGTGTTAGAGTGGCGCTTTATGTTTATTTATTAAAAAAAAAAAGTGGTGCTTTATGTGTAAAAGGTGTGGGGAATCGGTGAATCATCTTCTTCTTCATCGTCTTATAGCATATGAGTTGTGATCTATGGTATTTTGTTTGTTTGGTATACACTGTGTTATGCCGTATAAAGTTAGTGAGTTGTTAGCTTCTTGACAGGGGAAGTTTGGTAGACATCGAAATATAGGTTTATGGAGGTTTGTGCTGCATTGTTTGTTTTGGTGCTTATGGCGGGAGCGGAATGCTAGATGTTTTGAGGATTGTGAACGGTCTATTCTTGACATTAAGTTTTTCTTTTTCCGTACTCTCCTTGAGTGGAGTTTAGTTTTGCCTTCTTATTCTTGTTTTTCTCTCCCTGATCTTATTGATCGTTGTAATCTGGGATCTTGATTTGTGCCACTGTAGTACACTTCCAGTGTACTTGATTTTTTTTTTTAATAAAAAAAGAAGGCTTTAGATGTTAAAAGACACAGACACTACTTAAACTTGTCAGAAAATGAGTAGCAAGAAGAAGGCGTGGTATCGATACATTTGCCCATTTGAAATCATTAGATTCAGTGGTAGGAACATTATTCACATAAACATAATCCCTAGGCTAGGTTAGCAGCATATGAATTCATTACAAATAAGAAGAAGAAGAAGACATATGTTACATTAAATACTACTAGGACAGCAAGTGAAGCGAAAGCAGAAGCAGCACTCACCGGAACCATGAAGATGATGCGGACAATAAAGCGCTGATAAGTAGGTTCGGTGTAATTCATAAGGTGCCTGTAGATGTGCCTAACCGCAAGAACAATGGCTCCCACTGTGCAAATAAATGCAACTATGCTAAGATAGATTGGTACTGCTTCCCCCATTTCTTCGCACCCACAAATCAATAACAACACCACCACCAACAACAAAAATTAGTTTTTTAAATAAATAAAATAAAACAGTGGGTTTTATTTTTTAAAAACTAAATATAGAGAAGTAGCAAATCAAACCTGAAGCAGAGTATAGTATAGTATAGGGTTAATGCTATTGGTAGGAAATAGGAATTGTTGGATTTGAATTACAGCGCGAAATTGTAGAAACCCTAATTCATATATAAACACTAATTGGCTGCGGACAAAGAGAAAAACAAAAAAAGGGGCTAAGTGTTTGGTAAGATTAAGTGTGATTGAAAACTAGTAATGAATAAAAGAAGTTTGATTTAATTACCTGATTGGAGATCGGAACAAGGAAGGGAGGGCGGATCTGAGTCTGAAAATGTAATATGTAAAAGAGGAAAGAGCAGAGAGGAAAGGTCCGGGGTTTCAGTGGCAGACAATAATGGCGGCTAATTCACTTAACACTGTAGAAGATCATCTCATCTGTAATCCTGTTTTCTATAATTCGAAGTTTCTAACCTCCCCAAAACCAACCAACAAAATAAAAAAAAGACAACCGACTTTAAATAATATAAAATTCAAGAGAGAGAGAGAGAGAGAAAAAAATGGCGTAGCTAAATACTGATTACAGGGTGTACATATTCCAGAATCCAGATATGTCTATTCTCTCCTAAGCCACCATTTAATCCATAACTCCCTCTGTCTTCAAATATTCCAATACTCCCAAGGATATATTGGTTTTTACTCAAAAAATAAAAAACGAAAGAAAAAAGAAAAGAGAACTATATCGATAATAATAAGCTTATTATACGCGCTTATTTGAGAAGTATAAAGTTTATTATACGCCCTTTACAAAAGCTTTCTATTGTTAGTGTTATAATTTTTTATTTATTTCAATTTGAAGTATGCGTGTTTAAAGCAACAATGTGATGAGTCTACTCATACTCTTATAAAAAAAAAATATAATTTGAGAAAATTTGAGTAGTATAAAGTTTGACTACAAATTTAATTGAAACTTAAAATTATAATTCTTACTAAAAAAATTAACATGATTTAATATTTTAAAAGCTTAATCATTAAATTATATGTTTTTAATATTTATTAGATTGATTTTTTTTTTGGGAATAATTTAATATATTGATAAATAGGAAGAACCGAAATGTAGAAGAGGGAGTTGGAGTTGGATGGAGAGGTAAATGTTGAAGAATTGAGCAGGGGCTTGGTATATGGGTTAAGCAAGCCCAATCCAACAAGTAATAGGGAGACAGGCCCTGTAGTCATAGATATTTTATAGGGCAGAGAATTGAAGGTATGGGCCAAGTGGAGAAGAAATATCCACAAGAGGAAAAATATTAGTAATAAGCAGTGAGTGAGTAGTGAAAGTGGAGTTTGTAATTAGGCTTATAAAACGAGGTGGAGCGTGGAGGTAGGAAAGGCCATACATTTTCAGTAGGTTGTGGAGAGCCCTTATCTTTCCCCTCTATTTTTTGGTGTCTCACTGTTTCTTTCTCTCTTTCTTTCTGTAGTGAGTGTGTCTCTGTTTCTCTCACCTTATCTACTACACAAAGCCGCCTCTACCTCTCTCTCTCTCTCACTCTCTACTGTTTTCTTCTAACACTTTGTTTGGAGCAAACATATTCATTCACCTCACCGCTAGTCACAACCCATTTACCAAAATGGCGTCTTTTATAGGCGTCTCATCCATTTACCAAACTCCCACTCTGGAACTCTATAGAAGAACAACCCCAACCCCAACAACAGCTGCCACTAACGACAACAAGTCCCTTCTTCACTTCAACTATGTTCTCAAAGCCTATTACAACACCAACCATACCCAAAAGCCTCACCACTCTCTCAGCTTGGTTCCCTCCGCTATAGCCACTCCTAATTCCTCAGTCCTCAGTGAAGAGGCTTTCAAAGGCCTCGGTGCTCTCGATGCTTATTACGATGACGATGACGATGACAACAGTAATTCTTCTGACGCTGCTGCTGCTACTTCTACTTCTCCTGGGGACGACCATGAGCTCGCCGTTTCCGAATTGGGCTTGCCTCAACGCCTTGTTCAAATCCTTCACACACGTGGCATTACTCACCTCTTCCCCATTCAAGTATTTTATCCCCTCTCTCTCTCTCTTTTTTTTTTTGGTTCTCTATGCTTAATTCGTTGGCTAATTGGAAAACTCAATAGCTTGAATATATATATATTTTTTAATTTTATATTGTACTAGTAATTATGCTGCTGCTTATAATATCACCATATTAGGTATTTGTTTGGATAAGTTCTCAAATTGGTCTTCACTTAAGTTACAATGTTATGGGGTTTTGTTAAGGAATATGCCACAAATTTCAATAACATAAATACTCTTGCTAACAATTCATTGTGGTTGTGTTTGTTTTTCTTCATATTTTTTCATAGTTTGATTTAATTTCATTTTAAAAAAAAAAATGCATAAAAATATCATTCAATATGCCTTATTTTTGGGCTCTTAGGGCACTCTTTAATTAGTACGTTATAGTGGCTGGCTCTTAAACCCATGACCTCACCCTCCATTTTTCCTCTTCTTTATTGGTAAGCTATACATGCGTAGAATGGGTCTTGAACCCATAATCTCACTTTCCATCAGTTCTTATGTGAGGAGGAAGTGCCATTTCAACTCATTGGCTTCTCTGACACTGCTAAGGCAATTTCTTATTGGTTTTTAATATTTTTTGCATGCATATTTATTAATTTAACTTGTATATGAGCCGTTTGAGTGCCATCCTTGGTTATCTAAACAGTTCAATTAGTTGCTGCAAAATATTTCTTCCATTCCATACTACCATTATTTGAAGTGCACTTGTGATTCTCTCATGATGTTGAACCGCTGAATATTCAATAGTCTCTTTCCTTTTTCCTGTTTACAACTTTATATGATATTTTGTGACTACTATAGTGCACTTGACATAATAACCCACCTCTTCTTATTTCATTTCCAAGATTCTAAAATTTCTGGTTTTTCTCTTTTTCATGCTCAGCTGCTGTTTCTATTATAGTTTCCAAATGTTTGTTAGCTTTATTCGCAATGTCTATCTTTTGTGCTGGATTAATTATTTCTCTTCTTCTGATAATAATTTTTTGTGTCATGTGAGTTTGTGGGTGTGTATTAATACCAATATGATAAATACTAATTTGTTTTTTCTTCAATCATGTAGAGAGCTGTTTTAGTCCCTGCACTAGAAGGTCGAGATATCATTGCTCGTGCAAAGACTGGGACCGGGAAGACATTAGCCTTTGGGATCCCAATTATTAAACAACTTACTGAAGAGGATGAACAAAGAGGCTCTCATAGGTATTCACATATATCATTTCTATTAAAAGTTACCATTTTGAAATCTGTTTTATCATTTGGTGTATTTCTTGATTTGTTTGCAGGCGGTCTGGTTCTCTTCCTAGAGTTCTAGTTCTTGCACCTACACGTGAGCTAGCAAAGCAAGTCGAAAAGGAGATTAAAGAGTCTGCACCATATTTAAATTCTGTTTGTGTTTATGGAGGGGTTTCTTATGTGACACAGCAGAGTGCACTTTCCCGTGGAGTTGATGTGGTTGTTGGAACTCCTGGTCGAATAATTGACCTGATAAATGGTGGCAGCCTCAAACTAGGGGAAGTTCAATTTTTGGTCCTTGATGAAGCTGATCAGATGCTTGCAGTTGGTTTTGAGGAGGATGTGGAAGTGATTTTAGAAAAGCTTCCAGCTAAGCGCCAGAGCATGCTTTTCTCCGCCACTATGCCTAGTTGGGTGAAGAAACTGGCACGGAAATATTTGGACAATCCATTGACCATTGATTTGGTAATTTTATTTATTTTGGTTTTCTTTTCTTTTCTTTCTTAGAGAATCTCATGAGATTCTGCTTATTAGTATCTCTCTACAATGCCACCTTTTAAGGGGTGTTCACTTCATGTTGTTTACAGAAACTTGCATTTACCGTGTTACCTATTTCATTCAAAGTTCATACTGGCTTCATTATAGTGCCCGAAAGGATGAGCACTTTATGATTATTTATATTAGAGAAAAAAAAAAAAGTGACCAGCCTCGTTGTATATAATCTGATCTGGCTCATTCAGTTTACTCAGCTAGTCAATTTGACAAAACAAATAAAATTATGATGTGGTTTATTGCTTTCACTCTATGAAATTTTTTTCTTTTTTCTTTTTCTTTTTTTGAGGAAGGGGGGAGAGGGGATGGGGGGTGCTAATATTTCAAACATAATACCTACTCTTAACACTAATGTTTCACAATTTAGAGTTAAAGATATGTCAATGTTGTGCAGCTTATTTTGGAGTGTGAAATTGTTGGGACAAGTATATTGTTTTGTGCAATGACTACTTCATGCAAGCTTCAAGTTGTGAGATAGCAATTTCACTTTTTTCAACTTCCATTCTCTCTATGGATACATTTAGGTCCTAGTTGAAAACTTTCACTAATAGCATGTGTGACTTTTTACTTCTGGGATTTATGTCTAGTTCCACAAGTTCCTCATCATGTATTAACTAGTTTAATGTGACATACCTCTGGTGATGCTCTGAGGTAAAAATGTTTTTAGTTTATTTTGGATTTTACTCTCGTATACATCTTGTGTACTAGGGTTATGCCCCATTTTTGCGCTTTGATAATAGATTTCATTATTGTTTATATATGAAGAAAAAGGGTATAGAAAATCTCCATTTTGAATGTCAATATTAAAGTTATATGGAAGTAAATTTTTAATCTTGTTTTTGTTATTTTCTCCTCTTCTTAATAGGTTGGTGACCGAGAAGAAAAGCTTGCAGAAGGAATCAAGCTCTTTGCTCTATCAGCCACTGCAACTTCAAAGCGGACCATTCTTAGTGATCTTATAACAGTAAGAGTTGGCTGTCATATGTTAGTCTTGTTTTTCTTAGTGAGGGACAAGTCTGTGTTACATTCACTATTCTGAGGATCCCTCTTTATACTTTTTGTAAATCGTTAGACTTCTATTATCTTGTACTTTATAATTGGCAGTCATTAATAGATTTGTTTTGACTATCTGAGGCAAAACCTTCACACCTTATCATAATTTTTATCAAATTGAAGAAACAGTGAGGAACAAGAGACTGGCTAGTGACATATACCAATGCTTGACATGATTATATCATTATACACTCAATACTTATGTGTAGATTTGAATCTGTATTTCCATTATTCTTATCTGGTGTATTGATACCCAATAACCTAAAATATTTATGTTACTTTTGTGTAAACATTTAATATATAGTATTGATTCTTTTACTTGAGGGTATTCTTTTATTTATAGGTCCACTTAAATATATGTGCAAATTTTGTAACTCATTTTGTCGTTTATACTAATATCTTCTTTAGCTTTTTAGTATATTACAAAATATTGTTAATTTATCTTGGTGCATCATGACTATATCTCTGTGTTTTATTTTCTTTATTACAAATCTAAAGGGATCATATCGTTTATAAAAACTGAGTGATATTTTAATTTTCAGGTTTATGCTAAAGGTGGGAAGACCATTGTTTTCACACAGACAAAACGAGATGCTGATGAAGTCTCAATGTCATTAACAAATAGCATAGCTTCTGAGGCCTTGCATGGAGATATATCTCAGCATCAGAGGGAGAGAACATTAAATGGTTTTCGACAAGGGAAATTTACGGTGCTTGTTGCCACTGACGTTGCAGCTCGTGGACTTGATATCCCCAACGTTGATCTAGTGAGTTGATGGAATTGCTTTATGATCCATAATTAAATTCTTGTATTAATGTTGTGGATTCTGATACCATGTCCATCCTAGTATTTTAAATACCTTAAAAATAATAAATTTTTATTTATTTTTCAAAAGAAAAAAAGATATATAATGTTATATTTCTATAAAAATTAATAGTAAATGATGTTCCTTCCATTGCACCTGAGATTGAAGTCAAACTTCAGATTAATCAAAGATGAGGTTTCACTGCATTTAGATTTTCAATCTTTGTAATTTGTATTCTTTGAAAAGGACTATGGATTTTTTTTCTCTGTCTATCCCTTTTCCCTTTTTTCAATAATTTTTTTTTTTTTTTTTTTTTTACTTATATAAAAAATTTCACTACATTTGTTCCTGAGCTTCAACTTAAGGGACTGCAACCATTGGAGATCAACTTGCTTTTCATGTTGCAATTCTTCATGCCTAATTCTAATTTGATGTTGCACCTACACTTTTTAAGAGTTTGCCTTTCATTAGAAGTTCTTTGCAACACTTTACACCTCTCTCCAATATTAAGGTCCATATTGCTCTGATGATGAATTGTAAAATCTGTTTTCACTTTTTACCCTTTCTCCAGGTTATTCACTATGAACTTCCCAATGATCCAGAGACTTTTGTGCATCGCTCTGGTCGTACCGGACGAGCAGGAAAGGAAGGTAATGCCATTCTGATGTTTACTAGTAGCCAGAGGAGAACAGTCAGATCCCTTGAGCGTGATGTGGGCTGCAAGTTTGAGTTTGTTAGTGCACCAGTTGTTGAAGAAGTTTTGGAGTCATCTGCTGAGCATGTAGTTGCTACTCTTAGTGGAGTTCATCCTGAATCTGTAGAGTTTTTCACCCCAACTGCACAAAAATTGATTGAAGAAAAGGGAATAGGCGCTCTTGCTGCTGCACTAGCACAATTGAGTGGATTCTCCCGACCTCCTTCAGCCCGATCTCTCATCAATCATGAGCAGGTAAATGATGAGATTTCTATTTTCAGTTTGAAATTAACAAGTTGTAAATGGTCTCTCATCAATAATAAGCAATTAAATCATGAGCCTTTTTCAGTTGGAAGCTTACAAGTCCTCATAGTTTGTTGTCATCAGTTTGTCCTCTGGAAAATTAGAAGTACTTGAGAATTGGAATGTAAATGGTTCATTCTGCCATCAGATAATGATTTACTCAACCAACTGTATGCAAAGGAAATAGTGCCTTTTTGTTTGGTTGCAAAGACATCCTTGCAAAGAAAGTACCAAAAAATTATTTTTAGTGCAATCAGCTCAATCCTTTAATGCCAATAACCCTTGTCTCACGGCCATTGCAAGCAATTTAGAAGTTTCATAATGCCAGCATCTATGGAAATTCTCAACTTATAAATTTTATCTTTGAAAACATTTATGATGCAAAAGCTAATCATCCTTGTGTATTCTTCTTTTTATTGACCTCAAAAATTTTATGTTGTTATTTGCAGCCTTCTATTGGGTTCTGATTATTTCATTTGAACTCGATCCTTGTATTGTAGGGATGGGTTACATTGCAATTGACTCGAGATCCAGCTTATTCTAGTAGATACCTATCTGCTAGATCTGTCACTGGATTTCTTTCGGATGTTTATCCAGCAGCTGCTGATGAAGTTGGAAAGATTTATATGATTGCAGATGAAAGGGTTTGTGTCTACAATGTGCTTCGCCTTTTTTGTTATAGTTTCTCTTTGTTGATGCGTTGCCTTTTGCAGTATGGGTCATTGTCTCATTACTGATGTTGCTAATGTCAGGTTCAAGGAGCAGTTTTTGATCTTCCAGAGGAGATTGCAAAGGAGTTACTGAATAGGCAAACACCACCTGGAAACACACTCTCCAAGATCACCAAGGTTGATTATTGATTTGGTCCTTTTGTCATTATAGTTGCGTTTGCCTGGTGACATATGTTGCTTCTGCTGTCTATTATTTGATTCATTTGAAATTGTCCTATGTATTTATGTTTTATGGTCTGTCTCTATCTTTGGGTATGAATCCCTGCATTGAACTACTGACACAGAAATGATTATTTTTTGGGACAGTTGCCTGCTCTGCAAGATGATGGGCCAGCAAGTGATTCCTATGGCAGGTTTTCTGGTAGGGATCGGAATAATAGACGAGGATCTCGAGATAGGGGAGGTTTTAGAACATCACGGGGTTGGGGCAGTGGCCGAGGCTCTGATAGTGATGATGGTTTATTTAAGAGTAGTAGTCGGAGTTTTAGATCTGACAACAGCTGGTCACGAAATTCAAAAAGCAGTGGGGATGATTGGCTAATTGGAGGTAGAAGATCAAACACTAACAGGTCATCATCCCGTGACAGGTATATCTCTTTTAAAATTTCTCTCTTTTTGTGAATTCCTAAAAGAACATATTTTTAGTTTTTGAAACTCACAAGTAATTGGCATTAAAAGGGCTAAGAAGAAACTTTTTTAAGTAATTTGCAATTGATTTCTGTAGTGGTGGGAGGGATGGTTGGGGTTGCAAGGAAACAGAAGGAACATTTAGTGAAGGTCCTATTGTTTGAATAAAATAATATATAAGACAGATGATTTCTTGTTTATTTTTTTTTTCCCAATTATGCAAGTTACTCTTGCATGTTTACATCCTCTACATATCTGAGGCAGCAAAATAATGCCTGCATTTTTGTCTTTTGTTGACCAGTTTGGTGTTCTGTTTATTTCTGATGGACCTTCTTTCTCAAAAGTATTCTTCCCACCTCTTAACTGTTTTGGACTTATTTCTCCAAAAACGTGGGTGATACAAATATTTAAATCAGTAATTTTCACCTAAATAAAAGCGCCATTGACTCAAATGGGGTGACACAGTCTACAGTTATTGAGTTAGCTATTGATTATCTTATTTCCTGCTCAGGCCCAATATAGCCTCTTAGACTTTGTTTTTGGGTTTTGTTTTTACTATCAAATTTTTGCATTTAAGTTATGGTTATACAAGGTCATAGTTGTTTCATTGTTTGTCCATCCTTGAGCGTTCAAATCTCTCGAAAACTAACTACACATTGGAATGCACATTGCAGAAGCTTTGGAGGTTCGTGTTTTAATTGTGGGCGGTCTGGGCACAGGGCGTCAGAATGCCCAAACAAGCAAGACTATTAGTAGTGCCCTAGCCTACATCAGATTTTTTTCCTTACGTGGGCCGGAACTCAGAAGCTGCTGCTGCTTGGAATTGTTTTGGATAATTTCTTTACATGGTATCTTCAATAGGTCCTTAGAGATTGATAGATGCTACTAAAAGTTATAGGAATCAACTTTGTACTGCTCTCTCTCTCTCTCTCTCTCATGTAGTGTTTGCGGTTGTTCTGTTTTAAGTTTTTGTTCCGTTTTAAGTTTTTGCTAGATATGTGTAAAACTTAATATCTTTATTCAAAATCTCTTGGCACTGATGACATTTACCAAGAATAGAGATTTCTTTTGTTGTGTTCTGCATTATTTGAATATCACCTATGTTTAAAATTTGACAAAGAAGGATGCTAAGGATACTACAAATTTTATAACATCACTTTTACTAAATTAATGTGTCAACAATCACAAAAAAGTGATTATGACATTCATTTATTGATTTTTTTAGTGGCTTTGCATTTTCCTTTAACAAACCATCTATGTGAGAAGTATGTGCTCTCTAAAAGAAAATTTTAGGTCAGTAACAGGAGTGGAAAAAGTCATACTAACAAAAATAAATAAAAGAAATAACATATCACAACAAATAATGGAAGGTGCTCTCCCCTTTTTACACCCAACCAAACATACCAAAAAGGAGAAACGGTGAAGGTGATTGTTTTTTTCTTCCACTGAGAAGAAGCGAAGGCGAAAGTTGCTTATAGGCTCTACTAGGGGTGTTTGCTGTGTGATGCGGTTTTAGGTCATTTTTAGCACTGCATTGTACCTTATTTTTGCAGTCACATGTGCGGTGCAGTGTAGTTTAGAGTTTAGCTAAAATCATAACTGCATCGTATCTCATTTTTGTAGTCACAGGTGGTGTGGTGTATAAGATGCGATTTGAAATCGGAATATTTTTCAAATTTTGGGCTTTTCTTGCCTAATCTAAAATTGATTTTTTACCTTTGTTTTGGGCAAAGTTTTAAACTATTGAGTTAATTTTTCTTTATTTTGGGCTAAATTTCCTAATCAACACTTACTAGGGTTATTAAACTATTTATTTATTTTTTGAAAACTAGGGCTATTAAACTATTAATAATATATTTAATATTAAAAAATAAATATATTACTATATAGAGAGGGTGCGGTATGGTTTGTGCAGTTTTTTTATTCTAAAATCGCAAACCGTATCGCACCATGCGGTGTGGTGTGGTTCACTATTACTTGTGGTGCGGTGTGGTTATGCCTTTTTACGGGTAGTTTTATTGCGGTTTTTGCGGTTTGGTGAACACTCTTAGGCTTTACTAACTAATTCTAGGACTTAAGGCCGATGATAAAATTGTAGTTATATTTGAAAGATTTTTGTAGTTAACTTATCAGAAAAAATTGGGGGGGGGGGGGGGGGGGGGGGGGGAGGGGGGTGTTGGATGGTAGGGGGAGAAGAGAAAAGAAAAGAACGATCCTTGTTAGGAGCTTTGTAATTCACTGGTTGACACCTCATAGTATTTTTAATGGAGGCATCTATTTTTAGATGTTATTGAAGCAACATGCAAATTATTTTGATTTTGAATAACTGGATGTGGGACTCTTTTTGTGGATTTGGTAATATCTAAAATTGATAAAAATTCATTATAAGTTCACCATCCATCAAAACAGGGAAAGATTTCACAGGACAATCCGGTATACTCATTAACCAGTTATTTAATCATTGTTCCAAACAACTGGAAACCATAAAAGACAAACGTCCTTACTTGCAGTATCCCTCTCATGACTTCCTCTAGCCAACTGCTGGTTTCTATCTATATTTTGCCAACAATGGTTCCCCAGCAACTTCTATAATTATTGTTACAATTATATATTACTTCTATTGGTATCATTGCTGCTGCTGCTGCAACAACTACTAGTACAAGAAGAGCAGAGGAAAAAGATGACTTTAGGTAATAACTTATGAACCAAAAAAGAGAGCACGATAAGCTTTAAGCATAAATGCACTTTTAGTCCCTACATTTTGACCTTATTTCTATTTTGGTCCCTACATTTTATTTTTACCACTTTTAGTTCCTAAACCAATTAATGCCTGACATTTAGGTCCTTTCCGTCACTCAACCAATGACAAAAGCTGACGTGGCAAACGGAGGCACAGTAAATGCTGACGTGTCTATTAAAATAATATTAAAAATGCTACATCAGCATCCACGTCAGCATCTAACCTTAAAAAATAAATTTATCAATTTTAAAAATAATAAAAAAACAAAAAAACATAATTAAAAACAAAAAATTTTTGGAACTTACCCAGAATCCCAAGTCCTCTTCCGTCTTCCTTTTCTCTCCCAAAAATCGTCCTCTTCCTCCTCCTCTGAGTCGCCTAAAACCCACCTCGACCCGAACAACCAACCCGACCAGACAGCGCAACCTAGGCTCCACGTCATCAGCCCGGAGCCCCACATCTCCTCCCAATTCTACACCTTCAACCCGGAATCCCACTCCCTCATGATCCGTTGCCTCCTCGAGCATCGCCTAGCCATGCCGGCGGAGATCCGCGCTGTCCTGAAGTCGTGGCACGCCGTCTGGAAAGACCGCAATGAGGACACCGCGTACCTCACCGCGTGGAAGCGAATCCAAGACAAGCGCGCCGTCCTCTTTTTCTTCTTAAACTCTTTAAGCAAGTTCCTCCACTTCTCTCATCTTCGACGAAATCTATCTTGGTGCTTCGTCCTTGGCGTTCACATCGGCCAAATCTGGGTTGAGTTTGCTGTATTTGTTTTGGATTTTTGATAAGTTTGAAAAGGGATGATATGGGTTTGTGATAGAGAATTTGTTGGGTTTGTGTATAAGGGGATTTGATGGGTTTGTGAAAAATGTTTAGATCTTAGGATTGACAAAAAAAATTTGGGTTGGTTGTCAGATCTGGAATTTTTTTTTTTTTTTTTGGTGAAACTGAAAAATTTGTTTGGTTGCCAAGAAAATGTATAAGAGTATCCTTAATTTTCCTTAAAACTAATCTAAGTTCAAGGATGGAGTTCTTCAATACCTTGAGTCCATTGGTTGCCACGGTTTGTATGTGTTTTTGTGTTTGGATGACAAGAAAATGCTAGAAAATTTGGGTGTGTGTTGTTATATTTAAATCTGGGTTTGTGTTCATTGCGTTCATTCTAGGTTAGTCCCAACAGATCTAAGTTCCATAATTTTTTTTGTTTTTAATTATGTTTTTTTGTTTTTTATAATTTTTAAAATTGATAAATTTATTTTTTTAAGGTTAGATGCTAACATGGAAACTGACGTGGATGCTGATATAACATTTTTAATATTATTTTTATAGACACATCAGCATTTATTGTGCCTCCGTTTGCCACATCAGCTTTTGCCGTTGGTTGAGTAACGGAAAGGACCTAAATGTCAGGCGTTAATTGGTTTAGGGACTAGAAGTGGTAAAAATAAAATGTAGGGACCAAAATAGAAATCAGGTCAAAATGTAGGGACTAAAAGTGCATTTTACGCCTAAACTTTATCTTAGTTCTCAACTAGAATAAAACATAGCACCAGTTCTACTTCTACACCATCCCCACCAACCAAGACTTAATCAAAGGTGATGCGCAAACTACTTTCTCATGTCCAAAAACACAGGTTACAAGCACATGGTCCAAGAACGGGAAAAAGCAAAAAAAGAAAAAGAAAAAGAAATTTAGTTTCTAGTTTCTACTTGCCAAAGAGAACGTTGATGACTGTTGTAAAAACCTGTCCCCGCTTGTTATTAAGAACCTCCCTCACAGCCGCCTCATTGGGTACGAATCCCTTACTCTTCATCTGCTCCACAAACTCCCTGGCCTCGGCCACCTTGTGCTCCTTAGCCAAAGCCTCAAAGACAGCGGTGTAGGTCCCGGCATTGGGTCTCATTCCTTTGCCCATCATTTCCATCACGTACTTCTTTGCATCCCCTATGTAGTTAGCATTCTTAGCAAGTCCTTTGATAAGAACGGTGTAAGTGTAGGCATTAGGGGCCACCCCAGAAGCGAGCATGCGCAAGTACACCTTCAGACACTCCTTGGGCTGGCCGGCATTGGCGTAAGCCTCGATGATGGCAGTGTGGGCCACCACGTCGGGCATGTGACCCTTGTCCTTGATTTGGGAGAAGAGTTCTAAGGCTTCGTGGGTGAGTCCGTCTTTGGACAAAGCGTCGAACATCTTGACTGCATTGTTGAAGAGACCGTCTTTGGTCCTCATGTTGTGGAAGATTTCTTGCAAGTCTTTGGGGTCATTTGGCTCCTCTATGATTGGCTTCTTGTTGAAAGGGTCGTAAGGTGGTGGAGGCTTGCCGTTTTTGTCGATGATTTCTTCTTTGCTGTTATCCTCATCATCATCATCTGAATCGGGCAAAGAGAAGTTAACCTTGGTGTTGATCTTGCTGCTGGTACTGGTGCGTTTGGAGGTAAACAACCTTATATGTCTGTGAATGGAAGAAGAAAATGTTACAGATATTGGGTTTGGATTTGGAAGCGTTGCTCTTAGAAAAATGCTTGTGTTGTTACGAGCTTGCGGTAGGAGTGGAGCCAAGGAATGGATAAAAGATAAGAGGAGAGAGGCGACCTGAGAATGAGAATGAGATGATCTCAATTTGAATGCCAGTGACAATGCCATTTGAGTTTCAGTTTGATGTTTGAAGGCTTCTATTGATATTGATTATGAGCATACACGCACACACATCTTCGGGAAAGGTCTAATAAACAAGGGCAGGCCATTATACTTTTGGGAAAAATACCATTTGAGTTCTACATTTTGGGTCACTAATTTGGTCCTTTTAAAATATTGTTTACAGTTAATTTGGTTCATGTTATTTTTAACTTGTAGTCAATTTTCATTAGTAAGTCCATAATAGAAACCAAATTGACAATATCTGTAAAATATAATGGTTGAAATACTATACTTTCTCGTTCGTCTCTTTGTGTGCCACCCTTTTATGCATTTTAGGAGTGATTTGGCTTGATAATTTTGGAGAGAAATTAGGTGAGAGAAAAATCAGTATAAAAAGAGCCGAATTCAAAAGAAATTTAATGCCAAATTAGAACACCAAATTCGGTATCTACTACCACTGCCAAATTTAATGTTCAATTTAATGAACATAATTTGGTTTTGTAAAAACTGAATTTGGGGGAGATGAATGGTTTTGTAAAACAACTATTTGGTTGCAACATTTAATTTATATATTTTTTTTCTAAAGTAAAATACAGTTAACATCCCTGAGATTTGGGCTAATGCCATCAAGGACCAAGACATTTCAAAACTGACAAACTTGGCCTAATCACCATGACAGAGAGGAGAAAAATGAGTAATGGTTTAGGAACCAAGTTGGTTAGTTTTGAAATATCTTAGACCTGACTAGTATTAGCCTAAACCTCAGGGGTATTGACTGTATTTTACCATTTTCTTTTTTATTTTGCCATTGAAAAAGGGTAGGCTATTAGCCTATTACAGTTTACACCACTTGCAATTCGCAACACTAATGCGACTCATCCCCACTTCAATGCTTGCAAATTGCAGCATGTATGACTTAACATATTGCTTTCCAAAACAAGTACAAATACATGCCCAAAGACCTTACAAATAAGTGATGATAATTCAAAGAGGGCAAGATTTAGGTACAGTATTTAGGTGCAGTTCCTTAAGTTATTCGAGAGAAAATGTAGAATTTGATTTTGAGCTATTCAACTTTGATAAAATCGAATTTAGGGGGGGGGGGTGAATGGCTTTGATAAAACCGAATTAGGGGAGAGAATTTGGCTTCCATAAAGTCAAATTTGGGGAGAGAGATTTGGTAGTCAATAGCCAAATAAGGGAGAGAGAGTGAATTGGGTTTTAAATAGTTGAATTTGTTCCTTCCCACGTGTTAGGTTCATATTTTATATGTAATTGGCTAATCTTTTGACAAAACGCACTTTACTTGTATTTGAGTAGATCTAAGTTGTGTTTAATACATCAAGAAATATGTTGTTCAAACATATCAAGTGTTAGTATTAAAGACATGAAAATTGATCCAAGAAACAAGTGAAGAAAAATTGTTTTATTAAAACTCGACAGATAGCTGCTATCGAGACTAAATGGGAAACTTGACACATAGCTCGATACAAGCTCGATCTATCGAGAATTATGATTTCAAAATTTCCAGATCTGAAATTCGGCCCATGTTGATGTATTTGTTTAAGGTTTCTTTTCTTACAACCCTAGACATATATGAGACTTATTTTTAAGAGCCGTCAGAGATGGATACAGAGACCAAGAGTTTAATTTTCTCTGTAAGAAGCTACTGTGTTTGTATGCCATAGGGTTTTGTAACCAAGTGCTTCCTGATATTCATTGTTGATGCAGTGAAGAACTTTGCAGCCAACAACAATTATTCAAGTTGTTAGAGTTAGTCACGTATTGGGATCCGTGCAAAAGGGTTAGTTACAGATTGAAGATTTGTGCATCAAAGGAAAGAAGGTTCAATTGTAGGTTAGTATTTTGGGATAAGCCAGGGTAGTGGTAAGATTTCTCATACTTGTAACCGCTTAATTATTGATTAGTGGATTCTTAGGAGTGGTGACCTTAAATTCATTTGGTGGAGTTTTTGCCTTGCGAAAGGTTTTCCCCATTTGTCAACAAATCACCGTGTTAATTTAATTTCTACTGCATTTAGTTTATTTGGTGATTTGTTGGTGCCTCCACAATTTGCATGTAATTTGACCTAATTGAATCAACTTGAGTAATTGAATCAATTAACCGGGGTCAAGCTATCTTAACCCAACAAGTGGTATCAGAGTGGACACACTATGATTAGGTTTTAATCTTTGCTATGTGATTCATTGACCCCTATTGTTATGGATTGTTGACAATCTTTGATTATACCTCCTCTTTTTTATGGTATTAATTATACATACTAGAAAGTACGCATGTGAGCTTTTTTGCAGTCTTTAGATGAAAAGGTCTGGTTGGCTGTCGAGGTTGGATGGACTAAACCTACTGATCCACCTGCGTCTTGGGATGATAACAAGATCAAAGCTACAAATTTCAATAGTAGAGCATTGAATGCCTTGTTTAGTGCTATGACTAACGATGAGTTTAAGAAGATCTCATCCACTGAGAGTGCAAATGAAGCATGAACAATCCTTCAAAACAATTATGAAGGTACCAAAGCTATGAAAGACTCCAAGCTTCAAAGGCTTACCATGAGCTTTGAAGAAATCAGGATGGATGATGATGAAGTGTTTGATGAATTCTATGCCAAACTCAAGGATATAGTGAATTCTGCCTTCAATCTAGGTGAAAAAATTCCCGAGCCTAAAATTGTGAGGAAAATCCTTAGATATCTCCCAGAGCGGTTTCATGCTAAGATCACTGCTATTGAAGAGTCAAAGGACATTGACACTATTCCTTTGACGGAATTGATTGGGAATCTGTAAACCTACGAATTAGGTTTAGTAAGGATTGGCAAGGGAAGCAAGAGCAAGAATATGGCTTTGAAAGCCAAGAATGGCGAAGAAGATGAGTCATCTAAAATGAGAACTCAAAGTTCAAATCTTACATTACTAGACAATTCAAGAAGTTCATCAAGAATGCGAATGTCAAAGCAAATGACAAGGATCGCAAACAGTTTGGATTTTCTCAATCTAAAACTCAAGAAAAATTCAAAAGAGAATCCAAAGAAGGTGGACAAAACAACAATCCAATCGGTCCAAAATGCTATGGGTGGCAAGGGTACGGACACATGAAGCCAGAATGTCCTACCTATCTCAAGTCAATTGGCAAAAGTAAAGCCCTAGTTGCCACCTTGAGTGATACTGTACCAAAAGCAAACCCAGAGGATAGTGATCAAGAAGGGATAGTTAGCGCCTTCATAGCCACTATTGATGTGTCCAAGGAGTCCAAAGAACTGGTTGATGAGGAAGAGGAATTGATAGTGTCCAAATTTGAAGAGATGGATGAAAAAGATGATATCCATACTGCCTACTCAAAGCTTTACTAGACTTCTTGCACCTTTATGACCATTTACTGTATTTAACTTCTTGCACCTTCATGACCATTTACTGTATTTAAGTAAAAGCATGCAACATTTGTTATTCTCTATGCTCTTGACACACATCATTAACGTGGTGTTGTTTTTCTTGATTTCCCAATTAAAGTAGGGCTAATTCAGTAAAATCATGCCGACTTAAACAGTGCCTATGCAGACATATGGGTGCTGTCCAGCACCATTTTTTCACTCTTTTGGATTATTGGTTGACTAGGCATTGTGTAGATGGTATGATTTGTGCCTTCTAGCCTTTCACGGGATCTGCATCTCTTATTTTGTGTTGACTGGCTTGAGTAGAGTGTAGTTGGATTTCGAATGCCAAACAGTTAAAATATTCTTTACGAAACTTGAAGTATGTATAGAGAATATATTCTTGCATGGTACTCGAGTTTTATTGCTAGGGACTCGAGTTTCTTGTGGCATTTTTTAATTCAAATAATCCATGTCAGCGGCCATTTTTATGTAACTCGAGTTCTATGTCAAACTCGAGTTTCTTAAAATCGAGTTTCAAAAAAGTGATGCATTGCTAAATATTTCTTAAACAGTGGTAAAACACTAATAATTTTGGCCAATAGTAGTATTTGGCCATTTTCACCTCTTCTACATAGTTTTATCATACAACTTGAACTAGGCCTATCTACTGATCAACTAAACTCGACCTTGAATGACCCAACAACCCGCAAATGGCTCTAAATGCACAAGCGGTCAAGTAGCGGATCCTTCAGTGTTAAAAATGTGGGTTTCGGTCGAGTCTCATGTCCCATGATTCCTAACCCATCGAAATCAACTCGACCAAATATAAATTCAAAAAAGAAATTAATGTATTGGTGTCACGCTCTCATTGGTTTGAAATCCAACCTTGTTTGAATCTCCTCAAGTTGTTTCACACTTCATTTGCAATAGACATATACTAACAACAACAAAACCTTAGTCTCAAATTTTTTGGAGTCAATAAATTAGTAGGGGTTAGCTAGCTATATGTATTCTTTTCTTCCATTCTATTCTCTCTGGAATCATAGTCTTTGTTATTTGGTTAATTGACATGTCATTTTCAACTATTTATACTAATGTTATTTTTAGTCTTTTTTCACTCTCTTGACTTGAAAAAAAAATTATTTGATATAAATTTTCTTAAATTTTACCATATTTTAAATCCAAATAACAAAAATATTATTTATGTTCTCATCTATATATATATATATATATATATATATCATATCATATTATATATAATAAAAGTTGGGTTTAGACGCCGTGGTTGCACCAAGTGGCAGCACCAAATTGCAGAAATTTTATTAAATTTTTAAATTTTTTAAAGAATTAAAAAAGAATATTATACTATTAGGACTCTAATTCATTTTTATCATTAAGTAGTTTAGTTTAATTCCATAAGTACAACAAGTAACTTGCAACACCCTATCTCCTCCTTCAGATAAACTCTTTTCCTATAGATACTAATCTTAACTACACATTTAGGATTAAATTCCTTGACCAGCCCTATAAAAGAAGACTTTAATTCCACCGACTAGAATTAAGTTCCAAAGAATGATGACTTTGCCATACCAACAGGTGAATTTCTTCCTCTCTGTCTACTTCTTTTAATCAGCCGCAATTTTTATATGAAAAACCATCTCAGGAATTTTTCATTGAACTTCTAAGCGCACATGTATTTGAATAATTGTATTTGCCTTTTGTTTAAGCTAATTTTCTTATGTTTTTTTTTTTTTTTTTTTTTTGAGGGGGTAATTTCCTTATGTTTGATCTAATTCGTATGTTAATGGTTTGATCCAACTTAATTATTTTGTTGTCCAATATATATGTAAGTTGTCGTAGTAAATTCCAATCATAGACTATTAAATTTACATACAATTTTGCAATCTATATGGTACTTTGTTTTTTTTTTTTTTTTTTTTTTTTTTTTTTTTTTTTTTTTTTTTTTTTTTTTTTTTTTTCAGGTTTGTCAAAAAAGATTTCAAGCATCCTAAGAAGGGTTTTTAATCTAGATGTAGAACTTTGCAATTTATTTTATTTTTTTGAATTAGAACAAAGGTTTTATTCCTCGAATAGTTCTATCTTTAAAAAATGGCCAATTTTATGTTACTTTGTCTAAAGATTTTAATCATCAATATTATTGTTAACAATACTGCAAATCACTTATATTGTAGATTCATTAGATATAAAATTCATATGCTAATAGTTTGATACATGTAACTACAAATGATATTATAGCACAATTGGTGTGTTAGAAGATAATTTTGTATTAAGGTGTTATCATTTTATATTTGATGGTTGTTATACCAATGCAATTTATTCATTTCATTATAATAATTACTGTGGGTGCATGACTCCGCCATTAATCGGGAATATCTGCTTTGGGGAGCCAGGCCCTCACGGTTTCGTCTTCGTCCCCGAGTGTGAGGACACAAGCTTCTGGAGCAAGAGTTAGTATACCACTACTACACATGTGTAGTAGTGGTACACTAACTCTTGCTCCAGAAGCTTATAAGGGGTTAGTGGGAGGGACTTCTATCCGATGTGGGACTGAGTTGCCCAAAGAGGTGAACACTGTGTCCTCACACTCGGGGACGAAGACGAAACCGTGAGGGCCTGGCTCCCCAAAGCGGATATTCCCGATTAATGGCGGAGTCATGCACCCACAATTACTTATTTGGTTATAATAATTATATATTATCTATAATAAAAAGGAATAGTATACTACTACGA
The DNA here is from genome assembly GCA_019022515.1 of Quercus aquifolioides. Lineage (NCBI taxonomy): Eukaryota > Viridiplantae > Streptophyta > Magnoliopsida > Fagales > Fagaceae > Quercus > Quercus aquifolioides. The sequence continues at coordinate 8,465,860 of CM032330.1, read as the reverse complement.
CTCTAATTCATTCTTATCATTAAATAAATTTAGATTAACGTTATTTTTTATTATTTGTTAGGATATATTTCTTAAATTAAGGGATAATATTTAACATACAAAAATTTAATTTAGATAATATTTATCATTTAAATATTCAAAATTTTAATATTATTAAATTAATATTTTTTTATCAGAATATCAAGCTACAAAACTTGATTATTAAGGGATAAGCACAATCCAAATTCTTCAAGAGGTGATTAATATAAATTTATCCCAAGAAACAGTATATATCTCCAATAATTTGATAATCTTTATCTATTCCAAAAAACAGTATATATCTCTATTAATTTGACAATTTCTACGTTGATGACATTTAAAAAAAAAAAAATATATATATATATATATATATATATCAAAATTCCTTATAGCTATCAACCACGTTCTCTTTCTCTCTCTCTCTCTCTCTCTCTCTCTCTTTTTAATTTTTAATTTGTTATATGTTACGTTATGTTGAATCAACACTTTTTTTTCTTTTTTTTTTTTTTTTTTTTCATTCTATTCATATGACTTTTTTTTAATTCCAATTTTTATGGGATAAAAAAAACACATTGATTAGATATCTTTAATTTCAATAAGATTTAAATGAATTATATTTCAAATGGAACTCTACCAATATATATAACCCTATATATCCTTTTTGGAGTGAAGTTTATTTCAATATGTGAATGCCTAAATCCCATGACAATGCAGATATGCATTCTTTCTTCTTTTATTATTATTATTTTCATTTTGTTTATTTTCTTTAGTGTTATTATTGGTTTTTTGTCTTCATGTGATTTTAATTAATGACTTCAAAACATTTGAAAACATTGTCAAGTTTCTAAAGGCTCTTTCTTTGTTTTTGTATTTTGTTTTTATTAAATTGATTATGTTTCGTGTATTGGTTGCCTTTTGTTTAAACTAATTTTCTTAGCTTTGATCTAATTTATATGCTTAGGGTTAGGGTCTTAGAATTAATGATTAAATATGGTAAGAATTAATAGATTAATTTTAACAATTTTCTTATTTGATTTTTATGTTACATCAAATTATCAAGATGTTCTACACGTGTATTCTTGAATTATCAACTTTAATTTTAATTTATAATATTATCAAGATTATATTAATTTTAAATTTATCAATTGTTTAGTACTTTTTTTTAAAAATAATTATCAATTTAAAATTAAATTTGGAATTATCAATTTAATTTAGTTTTAGGAAGAAATCTTACCCCTTATTTTAGTGAGATAATTATTTACACTTGATAATTTTTTCTTTTATCTTTATTGAATCTATTAAAATATATAATTATTTATACATTTATTTTATAAATTTATTTTATAAATTTTTTCATAAAACCGTGCAACGCATAAAAGTTGGATTTAGACACCGTGGTTGCGCCAAGTGACAGCACCAAATTGCAGAAATTTTCTTAGATTTTTAGATTTTAAGAAAAAATATATATAAGTTTTCTTCAACTATAGTTTCTAAGTGGATATAATTTTTCTTCAACTATAATTCCTAAGTGGATAAAAATCTTAATTTAATTAAAGTTTAATTACACTTACTGTATTTCTAAGTGGATAAAAACAAAAATCATAACAATTAAAAGCCGGTGGTTATGTTAATTACTTCACGTGGTGTATGGTGCTAAAAAGACCCAGCAGTAGTTGGGTCAGTGGTGCTAAACATTAAACCAAATCAAAACAAAATTAAATATTTGCTAAATATTAAAAGACCCAGCAATTGGCATATCACTTGGTAATTTAATTAGCTTCAGACTTTTTGTTCATATAAAATTCTTCAATATGGAGTGTGTGTATATATATCAAATAATTCATAATTAGTACCCACCATATGGTTCTTTTGCGCTATTCTTCTCTTCTTCTACCTACAATCTCTATTATTCTATTCTTCTACCTACAACCTTACAAGTACATATTTGTTTACTCTACTTTTTTTTTTCCATCAAATTGAATATATTTTGTATATTTGTTTAGGTTGATTTCCTTAAGTTTAATCTAATTTAGAGAATTGTTATGGATTGTTAAGTTGAATTGTTTTGTGGGTATAGATGTTGAATGTTCTTTAATTGCTTATATTTATATTTATGTTTTTTTAATATACTTTTTTTAATTGCTACTCGATTTTTTGTTCTTAGCAGCTTTGGATTCGATTCTAGATGCTACTTGCATATGACATTTTCTTCACAAGGTAGCGCATCTATACAGCATAGCTGAAAGCGGACAAAAAAGAGTTGTTCCCATTGCGTTACATAGGCTTAGCCTCTATATCTAATCAGTATTCATAATTATTTGTTTCAATTGTTACGTAGGCTTAGCCTCTATATTTAGAAATTCTATTAAATTTTTAGATTTTTAAAGAACTAAAAATGAATGGTATACTACCAGGATTCTAAATCATATCTAAAAAAAAAAAAAAAAAAAAACTGCAGATTAATATTAGAGGAATAGTATACTATCAGGACTCTAATTCATGTAAAAAAAAAAATGCTAATTAATATTAGATTAATTAGGACTCTAATTCATTCTTATCTCTAATTCAAAAAATTAGGACTCTAATTTATTTTATTTTAAAAAAAAAATACTGTAAAAAAAAAAATGCTGCTTCACGTAAGATTTTTTTTTTTTGGTATTAATTTTAACATAAACCAAAAAAAAAAAAAGAAAAAAGAAAGAAAGAAAGAGTCTAATATCAATCTAGCTAATAAATATAAATTCTTTTTGTTGTTATCTTCTTCTCCTATAATTTCTAA